>JAMWYP010000153.1:600000-1153180 GCA_025563575.1 Acacia pycnantha
TGCAAGTTTTCATGGTACGGTGTTCCTAGACCATAAGACTTGTGTGTTTAGCACTATGTGGAATGCTCACAAGTATTGTGAATTTGGACTAGTGTGTCCAGAGAATGTTGTGAGGTGACAAAACACTTGATCGTACTAGGTGATGGATAAGATACCTAAGTTTGAGGGCAATTCCCTAGGTAATAGGGCTAGAAACCCAACATTGTGGCAATAGAATGTCTTGGGAAGGTTAATATGTGATAAGCCAAGAGGCAAAAAGAGTCAGGCAGTAAGGCCTGCGTAACCAAGCGTTGTGAGAATGGACCAGCAGATCCTGTTTTTGAGTAATATACCCGGGTACTAGATGAATGAGACAGTTGTCCGAATACTAGAGTGCGTGCTAGGTAAGCATGCATAAGAAAGGAATAGAC
The DNA here is from genome assembly GCA_025563575.1 of Acacia pycnantha. NCBI lineage: Eukaryota > Viridiplantae > Streptophyta > Magnoliopsida > Fabales > Fabaceae > Acacia > Acacia pycnantha. Next base: position 600,411 of record JAMWYP010000153.1, read on the forward strand.
TGGATGTCTAAAATAATTCCCTGAAGTTATAGGTTCAAATTTCGAGGACGAAATTTATTGAACGGGGGGAGAATTGTAACATCCCAAATTTTTGGACCAGAATGTTGGAAATAAAGCGAGATGAGAAGGCTTCTAGCCGAGTGGAGTCCAAAAGTCTTAAGCTTATTATGAGAAAAAGCTTAAGATAATTATTAAAGATTATTTTGGACCTTGAGAATTTGAGAATGTTATGAAATAATATTTCGAGGATATAGCAATATTATGGTGGAGTTAATTATGGGAAATTTAGCTTTGAATAAATGTTAAAATTAATATTTTGAAGTTAAGGCTTATTTCTCCTTAATTTATTTCGAGAAAAAAGAAATTAAAGTCAAAGAATATTTGGAAGGGATAATTTATGACCCAAAATAATTATTGGGAAGTTAAGACCTAATCTCCATGAATTCTTGGGAAAAGAATTATTTAGCTGTAATGGCTAAAATTAGAAAGAAAAATATGAACTAGAGGTATTATGTGTTGGAAGCCACGTGCCCTCATAACTATTTAATTCTTTATTCTTCATAAACCAACTCCACATTTCTCTAATATTCATTTGGGACACTCCAACCATTTAATTTGCCACAGCCCATACATCTTTGTTGGCCGAATCAAATCATTTCCATGTTGGCTGTATACATTTTAAACATTATTCTCCAATTCATGAATCAACCCATTTAACCCTAGAAGCAGCCCAAAACGCAAGAGCAGCAAAACACATATGTTCATTAAGCGACCACTTCATTTGACCTATTGGCCCAACACGTGAAGACAACCATAGCCCATATATTCATTATCCAATTCACTTATATCCTTTTTGGCCCATCACGTTAGCAGCATTGGAACAAAAGAGGAAAAAAAAACAGATACCACCATATTCATATCGGCTCTCACACGCTAAAGCAAAGGCGGCAACGGGTCGGCGAAGAACCGGCAAGGCACGTCTCCTTGTCGGCATATTTTCTCGACTCGGTCTCAACGGTCCACGCAAGAGCAGTAAACCCATGCTTCTCGAGCCCCAACCCAAACTGCACGAACGTCTCGAGCTCAACGTTAATATCCAGCGTTTCATGCTTCTCGGACCAACGTGTCTCTGCGTCGGGCTGGACCCTTGGGTCTTTATATAATCGTTGTTCTTGAACTATCAACCATTTGAGTTGCCTTAGCCGAGAGCGAGAGAGACGGGAAGAGCAGTGAGAAAAGTGAGGGGAGAGTTCTTGTGATATTCTTCCTCTCGCCAAAACGCATCTAGAACAGGGAGGCGAGTGCATTCGGCGGAAACCTCATCACGCCGGCTTGAAACACGAAGGTAAGCTGTTGGGCATCTTCCTTCTAATTATCGTCATAAGTTTCGAGTTTTAAGTTTTTAGGAACGTAGCTATGGTTTCACTTATGAGTTTCTGCGTTGATAAGTGAGAGCAGAGGGAGTTTTGCATGGTAATATATATAATTGCTGCATGAGTCCGTGAGGTCTAAGCTGGAGAACCAAAATATTTATATGGGTATCGATACATATATAAATGTGTGTTGCTGCACATTGAATAAAGGAAAAGGAAAACTTATAAGTATCCATATATGTTGCCGTGGGTACATTTGGGTGGTTGTTTACATTTGTTCCTTCTGTTTGGAACTAAAGAAACTATATATACATATATGAGTATATATGCATGTGTGAATATGAGTCATATGCATGAAATCATAAGCTGATGCATTTCTGGAAAACTGAACTTGGCATTGAAACAGTAAACTTTGGGTAAAAACTAGGGCAAATGACCTTGTTTGAACCTGAAATTTTGTGGGTCTTTAGTACACATCTATACCTTTAATATGAGCTTTAGATCACCTAAAAATGAGGTCTATAACTCCAGATATGATTTTTGGAAGTTGAGCTAAAAATTCTGGAAAGTTTCAGTATGATTCTGGAGGAACAAAATGACGTTGCATTTCGGACAAAGTAAACAAAGTTAAACAAATGTTAAATTCTCCAGATATATAGTAGACACAGAGAGCTTTAATTTGATAGGTCACAAGCCTCATTTGGAGCTGTATCCAAAGAGATATGAATTTCTGAATGATACAGCAACTAATAAGCCTAGTGATTATTTTTCTATGAAACTAGACTTAATTAGTGTCACATAGAAATTTGAATCACCCCAATCGGAGATCTAGTGAATTAATTATGAATTTTCAAAAGTTAATGAAAATTCTAAGAATTTAAAGTTAAGTCTGAAAGTAGGAAATTAAGGGAATGTGGTTAATCCATAATTCGTGTAGTTAGTGACTTTGCGATGCAAAAAGTGACTAATGACAATGGTAAACGTTTATAGGTATACCTTGACACCTCTACCGATCCCATCAATTCCGAACAAAATTAAGGATTCAAGTTTGAGGTGGGTAAGCTGTTATCTCGTTAGCTTGTATGTATGTATTCATGTATGGTGATCATAGTTGCTAGATAATTTCAATGTATGTATCCTAGCTATGGATTGGGGCTGCATGTCCCATAGGGCTCTGTGTCCTAAAATAGAGCTGCGTGTTCCAAAGGGCTGCGGTCCTTGGCTGTTAGCTGCGGTTAACAGTGCGACTTGTTTATTGTGAATTACTCTATGCTTATACATGTGTTATACTGTGATTTATATTTCATACCTGCATATGAGATTAACTGTTACCCCTGGGGTTCATTCATTTGAACTCCAGATCGCATGAAAGAGACAGGTGGTGGATCGAGATCAAGAGGAAAGGTGCAACTGTAAGGGTTAGGAACCTTTTAGAAAAATATAGGTAGTTGGATTGTATTTTACGTTTATCATTTGTCTATTTTGGAGTACTGTATTAAGAACCCACTATGGGATAGATTTGAATCGCGAAAAATTCATCCTCATGTTTTCAAGCTAAGTTATTTTGTTAAAGTTTTATTCCGCAATTAAGTCGTCCAAATTATTTCGATGTCTGTGCGCTATAACTCTGATGAATAAAGGCGTCAAAAGGACGGGCGTTACATGTTCCCCTTTGCAAAAATCACAAAGCAAAGGAGGCTGAGAAGTGATAGATGATATATGAGAAGAGGCAAGCTGTTTAGTGATGGAAGCTAACTGCTGTTGGATCACCTTGTTTTGTTGGGCAATGTTCTCATTGTGGGCCAATAGTGCATTGTAAGAGTCTAGTGAAGAACTCCCTCTTTGGTTGTGGATTAACAGTTTCATTCTCAAAGGACCCCATATCTTCAAACAACTCCAATGATTCTTCAGGAGTTTTATTTCTTAGTGTACCACCTGCTGCAGCATTAATCATCATCCTAGAGGACGGGAGCATCCCATTGAAGAATATTCTCACCTGATCATAGTCTTGCAGCTCATGTTGTGGGCACTTCCTAAGCAATTCCTTGAATCTTGCCCACGCTTCACAATATGATTCCCCATTGCGTTGAGTAAAGCAATTGATGTCGAGAGCGACTTTGTATACTTAGAAGAAGGAAAAAATTTCTCAAGGAACTTTGTGGTAATAATGTCCCAAGTGGAGAGACTTCCATTAGGACAAGAACGAAGCCAAGCTCTGCTTTCCCGTCAAAGAGAAAAGAAAACAGTCTCACACGAATAGCCTCTCCAGAAACCCCATTCATCTTGATGGTATCACAAATCTGCAGAAAAGTCTCAATATGCTGATTAGGATCCTCTAAATCACTCCCACTAAAAGAGCGTTGTTGAACCAAGCCTATGAGGGATGGCTTGATTTCAAAATTATTTGCATTTACAGCTGGATTGACAATGCTAGTTGCTGCCTTTGGCGAGATTAAGCGTCATATAATCGCCCATGGTCTTTCTTGGAGGAGGAAGGCGAAGAGGATCTTCACCATTTTCTGCCATTATAACCGGTTCAGTCCCAGTACTAGAGTTACTAGCCTTTCCTTTACTCGTTGAGCAAGTTTCGGTTTCTCCTTCTTTGTCTTCTCAATTTCGGGATCAAAGCAGCGAATTTCTGTCTATGGTACCTCGCATAAACAGAGTTAGATAACAAAAGAAAAAGAAATCCAATCTAGAGTTTTAACAACTACTTAGTGTTGAAATATTTCTATTCCCCGGCAACGGCGCCAAAAACTTGTTGGCGACTTCGGCAAGTGCTGCCGTCGTTACAAGTAATAAAGTGTGTGAGAAAGAGATCGTCCCACGAGGAATAGTATTACAGCCACTAATTAGTTATTTCAGCTTTAGTTGGATGAAATAGAGTAATAGGGGTGAATTGTAACTAAAAAGGTTTTAAATAATTAAATAAAAAATTAAGAATCAAGAATTTCAAGAATTTCAAGAACGTTTTAGAAAAGATGATTAATAGAGAAAAACGCAGCTAGGGCATAGAATTCCCCTATGTTCCTCTAAGTATTCGAATTAAATCCCTAATTGATTATTATTCTCATGACTAACGACCAATTCTCTAAAATTAGACTAAGTCCCAATGTCTTGATGCTACCTTAGTCTTTATCTTTGAAAATAACCTAATGTCTTAGTATTATTTAGAAAGATTATATAAACCGGAATTATAAGATCACATAAATTTGTAAGCCTATGTCTAGGTCATGCAATTTTATGATGAATTAAAGGTTCTAGTTAAGTGCACCAACATCTCTATTGTCATGCACTAACCTATGGGCAATCTAAAAGGTGATCAGTCTTTTGAGAAGGCTTTAAGTAAATATAATTCATTCAATCATGGTAAATAACATTCAATAGAAAATTCAAACAAATACTCAAATTAACATAGGGTTCACCCTCGCCCTAACTACTAAAAGAATTTAGCCAAGCATGGCTAGGTTAAAATTAAGAAATTAAATGAAAACCAGAATTGTTCTTCAGAAATTGGGGAAGATTGATCTCCACAATTGCTGCTTCTCTCCTCTTTGTTTTTGTTCTCTCGCGCGTCTCGTCTTCCGATAGGTATGCTATTCGTCCGTCTCTTTTTTCCTCAATTGTTCTCGTTCGCTCTCATTCGCGGCGTCCTTTTCGTTCCTCTATTCTTCGTCAATTCCCTGATGCGTCTCTGCGTTCCAGCCTCCTTCTAATATATATATTAGGTTATGTTTTTACTTTGGGCCCCACGCATCGCATCTCATAAACTTGATAGCAGTCACGTTTCTTTTTCTTCCTTTTTTGTTTGCAATCGGTATATATTATATTATAATATAATATAATATATATAATATAATAACATATTATATTATATCTTTTCAATTTGATTTGTTGCATCTCTCGAGATCACATAATATCTCCTGCACAATAAAGTAGGATATCAATAGATTTTCTGTTATAATATTCTTTTATCCTATATTTAATTAAAAGATAGATAAGTACATAAAGATAATTAAATAAGTACAAAATATCAATAAATTCAATCCAATATATCCTAGAATCTACCCTTATTTAATTATAAAATATCTACTTATCACTTGTCCTCAAGCAAAAGGAAGAGAATTAATTATCTGAAAGGAACATTGCAAACAGAGAGCAATAACCACCACACTTAGATCATGTCATCAAATCTTATTTAAGTTAATATTTTATAAGAATAGATCACTAAGTCAATAGCCTTAAACAATTGTAACAGTCTTTTAATATCCCATAATCAAAGGATCAGTGAATAATAAGAGCAACAACAAGATTAGTAGAAGAATATTACGCTACTTAATTTTTCCAGAAAAATTCAAATGCCCCCACTAAACCAAGCTTTTCATTTAATTTAATAAGGATCCTCAGGTAGGAATTGACTCATTCTTTTTTTCCTTTCTCCTTTTTTTTTGGTCTTGAGTCGTTGTAGGTCCCCTTTTGACGCGACCCGCACATGGGTGATGCAGCACCGGTTACTCGATTACTCCAACAGGCACCTCAAAAGGCTTTTAGCCCAACTCATAATTCTCATGGACTTTACCGTTTGACGCGACCCTGCACATGGGTAATGCAGCACCGGTTACTAAGTCAAGTCTAGAGATGTCAGCGGAGTTGTTGTTGTTGTTTTTTTTTTAACAAAAGGTTTACTTAGCTAGCAAGGTCATCATCTTATTTTCTAAAGAAATCATGTAGCAAAATATTCCTAATCTAATAATCTGTTCATCATATTACAAACTAATCCCTATTCTCATAGTTAATCTCAAGAGCGATACAAAAACTCAAGGCTTAGAGACTTAATTGAAACATTCTTTTCTATTTTAATTTTTGACTTGATAATATTTTCTAAGATGGGGAAAACTCAAAGTTAAGGTCAATCTAAAAAAAAAAATCTTTTCAATTGCATAAGGACAAACATAACCAAGGAAATCATATCCCTCCCCCATACTTAAATCAAGCATTGTCCTCAATGTTGCCAAAAATATAAAGAGGGAAATAAACTAGTACTCCCCTGGTTTAGGTCTCTAACTCCGATGTGGAGTTCTTCATCCGGTACCATCCATGATGTTTCAAATTTTTAGAAAGGAGCGAGTGCACACGCGAGACTTAGCAACAACAAGAGGAGTGATCATCTTTAAACCTAGAAGAATGAAAAAAAAACAAAATAATAATAATAATAACTGCAAGAAAAACTTATTGGGTTGCCTCCCAATCAGCGCTTGTTTACCGTCTCGAGCCTGACGGATGTCACCTTAATTCTCAACTTCCAATGCCACAGAGGTTCTTCCTCTGTCAATGTCTCCACCGTGGTAAGGCTTTAATCTCTGCCTATTCACTTAAAAGCTTCATCTTTGACCAACAACTGACTAAGTGGTTTGACTATCTTGAAAAAATCCTTGATAAACCTCCGATAAAAACCTGCGTGACCAAGAAAACTGCGAACGCTACGCACATTGGTGGGAGGAGGTAAGTCTTTGATGATTATAATCTTGGCTCTATCCACTTCTATCCCCTTATCAGATATTCTATGACCCAAGACTATCCCATCTTTCACCATAAAGTGGCACTTTTCCCAATTAAGCACCAAGTTACTCTCTTGACATCTTTGGAGCACACAAGACAAATTAGCCAAGCAAGTATCATACGAAGTGCCAAAAACAGAGAAATCATCCATAAATACCTCAATAAATCTCTCAGTCATGTCAGAGAAGATAGACAACATGCACCTCTGAAAAGTAGTTGGGGCATTACAAAGACCTAAGGGCATCCGTCTATAAACAAAAATCCCAAAGGGACAAGTGAAAGTTGTCTTCTCTTGATCCTCTGGAGCCACTGCTATTTGATTGTAATCGAAAAAGCCATCTAAGAAACAGTAATAAGAGTGACTTGCAAGCCTCTCAAACATATGATCCATGAATGGCAAAGGAAAGTGGTCTTTGCGTCAGATATAGACCACCCTATGGCAGTCTTGTGGGTAGTCAAAACTTTCAGCAACTTCTCTTCATCGGTAGGTGACAACTCAGCACTAATAATAATGGGATAAGTGTCATCCTTCCCTAGAAAGGCATACTTTAGATTAGAAGGGAGCTCCTTTAGTTCCACCTTAGGAGTAACAGGTGGCGCATCATGATCTTTCTTCTTCAGCTCCTCAACCTGTAAATCAGAATTCTCCTCTGCAGAAACCTCTTCTTCCACTTGTAACAATTGAGCAAGATCATCTTCTATAGACTCATCTGAACCTTCTTGAAAAAAACTTCTTGAATGACCTCATCAACTACATCAATTCTGAAGCAGTCACTATTATCAGTTGGGTATTTCATGGATTGAAACACATTGTAAGTGACTTTCTCATCATTCATTTGAAACTCCATTTTTCTGCTGACTACATCAATTACCGCTCTAGCGGTAGCCAAGAAGGGTCTTCCCAAAAGTAAAGGAATTTCAGCATCTTCCTCCATGTTAAGAACCACAAAATCTCTAGGAAGATGAATTTGTCCACTTTCACAAGCACATCCTCAATGACACCTTCGGCTTCTTAATGGACCTATCCGCCAAGCGTAACGACATCATAGTAGGCTTCATCTCTTTAATGCCGAGAGATTTGAAGCAGATAAGGGCATTAAATTTATACTAGCTCCCGGATCACAAAGTGCTCTGCCCATATTGACGTTCCCTATTGCACAAGGAACGGCCTCTTGCAACTTATGCTTCTTGGAAAGCAAATCTTTCATGAACTTTGCATAATTAGGCATATTTTCAAGAGCTTCTGCAAAAGGAATGTTAATCTGCAGTTTTTTAAAAATATCCAAGAACTTGCCATACTGTTGCTTCTGAATCTGCTGATTCAACCTTTGGGGATACGGAGGTTTTGCATAAGAAGGAGTGTGAGACTTCTTTGTAGCTATCTCCTTTGGAACCTGCTGCACATCATCATTCTCAGCCTTTTCCTCCTCTTTTTCTAAAGCCTTTTCATGTTCTTCCACCCCTTTTCAGATTTTTCCTTCACGGAACAGATTTCTTAAGCGGGTGAATCACTATACCACTCCTTGTAGATATGGCCTTACAATGCTCTTTTGGATTGACCACAATATCACTAGGTAAGGACCCTTGGCTCCTCTACGCTATGTGCTTTGATAACGGACCAATCGATTCTCCAAGTTCGGATTGAAGCCTCCGATTTTTAGAAGACTTTGTTTCATTCCGGAAAGCTTCGAACCCTGTATGTATTCGGTCTGAGTACGGGTCAAGCGTGTCAAAGCCTTTTCCGGATCGGTAATGGTGGTGGTGGGTTGGTAGAACTGCTGAGGTGCTTCTTGGGGTTTATAGGAAAATTTTGGGTGAGATTTCCAGCCAGGATTGTACGTGTTGTTATATGGATTAAATTGATTCCTAGGAGGATTATTCATGTAATTAACCTCATCTGTTTTTCCAGTACTACCAGCTTCACAATCTCCATTAGCGTGTTCCCCTTTGCAAAAATCACAAAGCAAAGGAGGCTGAGAAGTGATGGATGAGACCTGAGACGAGGCAAGTTGTTTAGTGAGGGTAGCTAGCTCTTTGTTGGATCATCTTGTTTTGTTGGGAAAGGTTCTCATTGTGGGACAAAAGTGTATTGTAAGAATCTAGATGAAGAACTCCCTTCTTTGGTTGTGGAGTAACAGTTTCATTCTCAAGGGACCCCATAGCCTCAAACAACTCCAATGCTTCATCTGGAGTTTTGTTTTTCAGCTTACCACCTTTGCAGCGTTAATCATCATCCTAGAAGACGGAAGCATCCCATTGAAGAATATTCTCGTCTGATCATAGTCTTGCAGCTCATGTTGTGGACACTTCCTAAGAAATTCCTTAAACCTTTCCCAAGCTTCACAGAATGATATACCATTGCCTTGAGTAAAGCAACTAATATCTGACATCAGCTTTGTATACTTAGAAGAAGGGAAATATTTTTCAAGGAACTTTATGGTAATAATGTCCCAATTGGAGAGACTTCCAGTAGGACAAGAACGAAGCCAAGCTCTTGCTTTCCCGTCGAGAGAAAGGAAACAGTCTCACACGAAGAGCATCTTCAGGAACCCCATTCATCTTGATGGTATCACAAATCTGCAGAAAAATCTCAATATGCTGATTAGGATCCTCTAAATCACTCCCACTAAAAGAACTTTGTTGAACCAAGCTTATGAGGGATGACTTGATTTCAAAATTATTCGCTTTCACAGTAGGATTGACAATGCTAGTTGTAGTCCTGGCAGGATTAAGTGTCATGTAGTCGCCCATGGTCCTTTTTGGAGGAGGAGGAGGAGGATCTGTACCATTTTCTGCCATTATAACTAGTTCAGTCCCAGTACTAGAGCTAACAACCTTTCCTTTTCTCTGTTTAGCAAGTTTCCGGTTTCTCCTTGCTGTCTTTTCGATTTCAGGATCAAACTGCAGCGAATTTACATCGGTGGTACCTCGCATAACAGAGTAAATAACAAAAGAAAAAGAAAAATCCAATCTAGAGTTTCAATAACTACTCTTAGTGTTGAAATAAAACTATTCCCCGGCAACAGCGCCAAAAACTTGATAGCGACTTCGGCAAGTGCACCGGTCGTTATAAGTAATAAAGTAGTGAGAAAAAGATTGTCCCACGAGGAATAGTACTCCAATCACTAATTCGCTATTTTAGATTTAGTTGGATAAATAGAGTAATATGGGGTGAGTTGTAACCAAACAGAATTTAAAGAATTAACTAAAGAATAAGAATTAAGAATCAAGAATTTCAAGAACAACGTTTTGGAAAAGATACTCTAATCAAGAAAAACGCAGCTAGGGCTGAGAATCCCCCTATGTTCCTCCAAGTATTTGAATTGAACCCCTAACAAATTATTATTCCCATGATTGACGATCAATTCTCTAAAGTTAGACTAAGTCCCAATGTCTTGATGCTACCTTAGTCCGTTATCTTTGAAAACAACCTAATGTCTTAGTATTGTTTGGAAAGATCAATTTATTTACGAATTATGAGATCGCATAAACTCGTAAGCCTATGTCTAGGTCATGCAACTCTATGATGAATTAACGGTTCTAGTTAAATGCACCAACATCTCTATTGTCATACACCAACCTATGAACAATCTAAAAGGTGATCAATCTTTAAGAAAGCTTTAAGCAAAGATAATTCATTCAATCAAGAAAATAACGATCAATAAAGAATCCAAATAAATACTCTAAATCCGCATAGGGTTCATCATCGCCCTAACTACAAAAGAAGACTAGCCAAGCATGGCTAGGTTAACAAATTAAGAAAAGATGAAAATCACAACTACTACTGCTCCTTTGGTGATTCTTTCTTTGCGCGTCGTCCAGTTCTCCACTTGCGTCTCGTCTGTGCGTCGTGCCTCTGTGCGTTCTTTTCTTCCTTTTCTCACGGCGTTCCCCTGCTTCTATCTTCTACGTCTTGCGTGTTTTGTCTTTTTTTTTTTCGTTGCGTCTTGTTCGTTCTAATATATATCTGACTTGCGTGGTTGCGTCTCTTTATCTCTTCTAATATAATATAATATAATATAATATTATAATATAATATATATAATATAATAATAGGGTTAAGGTGCAAAAATAGACATGTGCTTTTTTAGAGGAGCGCCTTAGGTAGCAAATATTTTTCAGTGCAAAAGTAACTATGTGGTTACAAATTAGATGCAAAAATAGCGTTTGATAGTTAAGTTTGACTTTTGGCCGTTAAGTTTGACTTTTTTGTTGGATTGGACGATGACGTGGCATTTCAAAGGTGCAAAAATAATTTTAGGATCTTGAAAAAATATTTCGGTATTGATCGGTACTAAAAAGGATGCTAAAAAAATATTTCAAGGTCTTGGTGATACTAAAAAGTATTTTCGGGATATTGATTAGTACAAAAAAATATTTCATAATTTTGAAAAAATATTTTAGGATCTTGAAAAATATTTCAGGTATTGACCGGTACTAAAAGGATCGAAAAATATTTGAAATGCAAAGTCATCGTCCAGTCAGCAAAAAAAGTCAAACTTAACGATCAAAAGTCAAACTTAACGGTCAAACGCTATTTTTGCACCTAATTTGTAACCACATAGTTACTTTTGCACCTGAAAAAAGCATTTGCTACTGGGCGCTCCTCGGAGAAAAGCACATGTCTATTTTTGCACCTTAACCCTATATATAATATAATAATATATTATATTATATCTTTTCAATTTGATTTGTTGCATCCTTAGATCACATAATATCTCCTGCACAAATAAAATAGGATATCAATAGATTTTCTGTTATAATATTCTTTTATCCTATATTTAATTAAAAGATAGAAAAATATCTAAAAGATAATTAAATAAGTATAATATTAATAAATTCAATACAATATATCTCAGAATCTATACTTATTTAATTGTAAAATATCTACTTATCATCAAGCCAGAAACAGTCGGAGATGGTTCGACCAGGAGATCAGTGTCAACCACCTCGGCAACCACAGCACACCGAGCAGCAGACCAACCCAGTTGGGGGCAACGGGCCGGACGAAGAGGACCGGCTATCACAGCCGGAGCAACAACTAGAAGAACCTGTCATCCCCAACAAGGATGGACGTTTGGAAGACAACCCATCCGACACGGAGTCCTCAGTTCCGCATAATCATGATCGTCAGCCTCGGAATTCGGACCCGGTCGTTAACACAGAGATCCCACGCGATAATCCGGATACTCTTCTCGTCCAAAATTCGTTGGCCCTTGTACGTATTTTGATGCATCGAAATTGACACCTGGATAAGAAGGTGAATAGTCATGACGGACCCTGATCAGGTCAAAATGTTTAAGTATGTGTCTTTTCGACCATGACTAAGCATATGACTGTTTTCCCTTACTATGGTTAAGATACTGGAAAACGACTCCGGAACCTCGTAGCGCGGTAAACATTAAACCCCTACTCATACACCTGGTCGCTTACACCAGAAGAGTACTAGCGGACTCTAACTATATAAGACCCTGGCCCGGTCTAGAGCGTAACAACGTGCAGTTTATGCATAAAGTTAAAAATACACAAGGAATACTTAATTTCCTTTTCATTCATAGGAAATTATAATTATAAAAGTTCAAAGCACAAAGGAGTTACAATGACAAAGCCGGTATCAGACACCAGAATAAAAACAGAAAAGAAATTAACGCTCAGCTCGGAGGAGCCACCTCTTCCACATGGGCCACATGTCCCTCAGGCTTGACTGCTGAGGAAACTTCTTCGCCGACCGGCCTGCCTTGATCATCGTCGGCAAGCGACACTTCAGGAGACGGGGTCGGTGGAACAAGCACACCATCCTTGATGAAAGAACGATAGTCATAGCCGGCTAGATTCAGCTCCGTCCTGGGGTTGAGAAATTGGATTTGAGCCAAGGCCGCCTTGAAGCATTGCTGCGCGGTCTTCCTCACCGCCGCTACCGCCCGCTTGTAGGCAGTCCTTTTCTCTTCAAGAGCACCCCGGGTCTCCTCAAGCTCCCGAGCCAGGTCGCAGCGCTGCTGAGTCACGGTCTTCACCGTATCCATACTTAGTGAGTGAGCCGACTGTAATTTGACCACCTCAGAGTTGCTTTGATCCAGGGCGGCCTTGGTGAGCAAAAGCTCCTCGGTCGCCCCACGTCTACCACTTCGGAAACTCATGTCGTCGGTTCTCACCACGACATTCCTAGGACCGGAGTTTATTACCCTGGTCCCGCCCCCCTTTTTTTATGGCGGTCGGCGATCGCCACGTTAGTTCTTAAGCCGTAGGACGACATCATGACACTTCAAGACACGCAGGATGCCACCCCGGCTCATCGGACCTTGCGATGACACCACGTCAGGGGATGGGCAATACCTCGGCCGACTCATGGACCTATGCGGGGCATCATACACCCCGGCAGTCCAAAACTTTGAACTACTGTGTGGGGCAAGCTGATTACGGACCGATATCAAGCCCAATGGAAACAAGGCCCAATACACCGGTCGCGCCTACTACCCGTGGGAATCTCAACTGCCCCGGTAATATAGGATCACCACCGCACATGGTAAGGCAGTTCGGATCCTGAGCCGGATATCACGCCAGGAAGATCAGATCCGGGTATGCTCTATAAATACTGAAAGAGAGATCTAAAGTACACAGGTTCTAACCCTAAGCTATTTACATACACACTGTGCACACACCCCACCCCGTTGGCTAAGAGACTGGTTGTGTACAGTGATCACATTTCCTTTCGAGTGCTTCCCTAATATGCATTCGAGAAGAGACCTTTGATCCTATATCAAAGCACCAGCCCATTCGCTTGGCTGGATATCTGTGTTCTACACCAGAACAGTAGGGTTTGTTGTAAATTTTATATTTCATATACTCCCTATTATCCATGATATAGGGCACTTTTAGAAAAACAGCTTGGTCTAAAATGTAAGTCACTTGTAAGTTAATGAATTAAAGCTCATTTTCCAACATTGTCTCTGCAATTAATGATAATTTCCAACTTTGTCCACTCACTAAATTTTCAAACACATTTTTCAATAAGGGTAAAAGTTAAAAAAAAAAAATCAATTTATGACATATTTAATGAATTAATTGCCACTTCTTATTTCCCGTGAATGCCTTGTATTATTGACTAAAAAGAGTATGTTTATACAACGGTACTGTAAAGGAAAGGCGAATACCCCAAAGGGATGATAGTATTCTATTTTTTTAATAATTAATAAATTTTTTATTAGTCCTTTAATATATGATTGGTTTAACGCATAGAATTGTTTTTTTAATTCAATTTTGCATTTTTTTTTGTTTAAAAAAAAACATGCGGAAATTGCAGTCGACATTGGTGAGTGCAATGGAATTGATGAAAAGTATTGCCAACGAGAGGGGTGTCAACTTTAGACTGCAAAATATATAGTAAGAAGAGATCAACCTAAAAAGAGTGACCAAAAGTCACACAAAAAATGTCATAAAGCAATAAAATAGGTTTTTGAAGAAACCAGATGAATAGATATTGGGAAGCACAAATTTTATGATTATCACTTTGATAAGCAAAAATGTGCTTATCACCCATCTTCACCATTAGATTGATTTTGAACAGTCTAAATTTAATTTAATTTCTTATTTTAAATAAATTTTTATTTTATAATATGCAGAATTAAAAATAAAGATAATTTTAAAATTGTCACTTCTCATAAAAATGAATTTATCTTAAAAAATTAACGATTTTAAATTTAAACTGTTCAAATCAAAGTTTAAATAGTTGAGATCTCTTCATAGTAATGAGAAGTTAGTTGCTCATCATTCCAACCCATAAGACTGTCATGAAAGGAAGGCCAAAAACAAAAATCATCATCAAATTGATATAACAAAACGAAACCAAATCATCCTTTCTTTCTTCCTTTTGTTCCTTCGCCCCCTCCACGTACATCATCAGATCACAGCAACTCCATCACTAATCTCTTGATTAATTTTTGGCAAATTAATAACTCAAATCCCTACCCTTTTAATTTATTCTCCCATATACTTAAGCTTTATATTTGCATAACTACATGTCTCTTGGACTCTAGACTCTTCAAACTTTCTGAAGCTCATCATGTGTGGGTTGCTATGATTAATCCCATTAATTAACAGCTCATTATGTTTGGAATGTTGTAGTTTTTCTTTTGATAAATGAAAGGTTTAGGTGAGCTCACATGTTTTCTAACTCTAAAAGCGCTTAAAAAGTTACTTGTAGATCGTGAATCGACAATATCTACTTCACTTCAACAGTAGAAGTTACAATTTTTCTCATTGGTGTTAAGACAACATGGGCTTCCTCCAATTCTTGTTACCCTCAATGAAGTTCATTAATTAGAGATAGAAGATATTATTTGATTAGTTAATTAAGAAATATCAAAAGTAAATGAACTACAACAATAACGGCGAGCTCTATACCACTAAGGTCGGCTATATAAATCACATAACACCATTGTACCTTATAAACAACCAAATCCTTGTTTAAAGTCAATAGTAAAGGATATTTTTACAAAAATTAATGCAAAGGAAAACGATACTGGAAGTGGTCCACATATTAATTTAATGAAGAAAACGTACACTTTCATCTAGCTACGCTATTCTTATTTCTTCCAAACAAACGAGAATTTAACATATGATAAATGAATAAAAACCCTCAATTGAATAAGATTAAAGACAACATGTAACCTAAAATGATAAGTTGATTTTTTTTAACAAATTATTTTGAAATTCCAAACTTAGTTACGAATGACTCAAAATTATAAATATTTTTTATTTCATTCCTAAAATACTATTATTGTTAGTCGATTGCGGAAAATCACATTACGGAGGCCAATAGGTTCTACGAATCACAATTTAAATTCTAAAAAAATCTCTATTTTCATAAAAATCACAGGAATAAGCATGGTTCGTGAAATCGGACCGGACCAACCGGTTCAGACCGAAAACCGGCCAACCGGCCGTGAAACCAGTCTGGTTTAGGGTAAAACCGGACTGACCCAGTGAACCCGGACGGGTTACAAGGGTCACCGGGTCAGATCATTGTTTTTTTCTCTCTCAATTTTTGAAACGGCGTCTGCAATTTTTTTTTCTTTTATAGAATGCAATCTGATTCATATCAGATTTGAAATGATGTATGCGTGATTTCCGACCTTCCCCTGTCAAACTCAACTTCCTCGCTCGGTACTCTTTGCTCTTGACTGCCATTTTGCGCTTCAACTTCATCGACTCTTCAGTCTTCACTCTCCCTCGGTCTGACAAGAAACCATCTCCCTCCTTCTGACACACCCTTCGCCATGCAAGGTTGCAAAGGTTGTGAAGAAGCTTTGCCGTCGCTGGTAACTGGTAAGCTTTGCCGTCCGATACGCCCTTCACCGTCTGCCTCATGTCTTGTTCTTTTTAGGGTTTTTTTTTTTTTTGAAATTTTACCTCACACTGCCATTAATTTCTTCAGGTGAAAGAGCTTTGTTCATCTCGATTTGTAGAGCTTCGTCCATTCGTTCCATTGCAGAGCTTCAAGCTTATTATTTTTGAATGTTTTATTTTATTTTTAGTTCTTTGTTCTTCATTTTGCTGGTGCTCTGATGTTTATTTTTCACCTTTGGATGTCATATTTTTTTATTTGGATTCGTTTTTGGTTTTCCTGAAGCTGTCGTGGTTGCTCTATTTTGGGTTGGCTCTACTTATTTTTGAATATTGGCTTTGATTTTCCTTTTGGTTTCTGTTGTGTTTCGGTTTGGTTTAGATTCCTGAAAATTGTTAACAATATCTGAATATGTTACGAGTATTGGAGTATATGATTATTTTGCTACCGATCCAAAGTATTGAAATGATATATAGTATGTCAAATTTAGGTTGGTGTGATGATAAATTAATTATTTTCCAATTTTTTATACCTCACCGGTTTAGGCCCGGGTTGACTCCGGGCTAACTCCAGCCTGACCCACTAACCCTTAACCCAATATCCCGACCGGTTCAGTGACCGGTCTGGGTTTCAGAACCTTGGGAATAAGTTACTATTAATTACTTTGCAAGGATTCCTTTTTCTGACGAAGGATTTTTATTTTTTATTTTTATTTTTTTTGAGGTTAAGAGCGTGAAGGATTTTTTGTATCTTCTCTGACAAATATGTTTCATGGGATTCGAACTTGTGTTTCCATTTTAACGGGTTGAGATCACTTACTGAATCAACCAACATCTTATCAGTACTCTATGAGGTTGCTAGCCACTCATACTTTATTTCTAAAATGTTTGTTTGTCATTAATACAGAGTTTAAAAGTCGTTAACTGTGATTTCTGCCGAATAAAGTGATCTGATTGATTTAGGTTATATAGGGAAGAGAAGGGGACACTACAGAAGATCCATTTCATTCAGATAACCTCACAAAGTGAGTACAACGTCACGTGACATGAGAGTGTGTGTTGGGGGAGGGGGGATTTGAGGCCCTACGCCCCTACCTATTTAGGTTTTCAAATATTAATTGATACAAATAGACAGTCTCAAGATGTTTTATCTTTACACACCACAAATATATACCTTTGAGTCATCTGAAGCTCCATTAATGCTTTGACAAATGCTTGTGAAATTATAAACACACAACCCCCATAATTGCCCTCCTGCATAACCCAAAACTCTTAAGGATGATGTTATTCTGGATTGGCCTTTAAACTAGTAGAGAAGAAAGTAGATCAATGATCGGTGGATCAACTTAGAATCAACTCGAGAGTCAAATCAATGGGGAGGAAAAATTTTTTTTTTTTTTTTTTTATCATACCATCAAAATATCAATACAATACCTTGAATGAACACTAACAAAATAATTATATACTTATCCAACATTCTTTTTAATTTCTTTGACATTTTCACATTATGGAATCCAACTATCAACCTATCATTCAATTATACTAGAATAAGTAATCACTAAATATTCTACCTAGTAAAATATAAAAATAGATCATTAATAACAAAATTGTCCTACCTACAATCATTTAATAACTAAACTTATAGTTATTAAAACCAAAATTATCATTAACTTCGACCAATATTGCCATATCTAATTTATGTCTCTTAAATCATGGTAATTTTTTTTAAAGGTAACCAGGTCAAACCTAGGTCAACCTCGCGACTCGCCAGGTTGCCCTAGGTCACCTCTAACCCCGAGTCGAACCCCGAGTCGAGGACTTGCCTGGACGTTTTACATGGAGGGGTCACAAGTTTCTGGGTTGACTTGGCCAGACGGCTCCAAGATTAATAACATTGCTTATGGATCCTTGTACAGTGTGACACCTGTATCAGAAGGTGCTTTTGGTAATTTTAGATGAGTCACTAATTGGGAATGGGACCCTTATATGAGCGTGGTGGGGAAGAGAATTACCCATTCACAGCTAAGATGATAGCTCAAACAGGTTGGGACTGTTGAGAGGCATTAACTCCTGAAATTACCCCTTATCTTTCATATATTTAGTGGCACCCCACCTTCATATATATTATATATGCTTCCTTTCAAGGACATGGGTCCCACATTCCATCAATGGCCATTTCTTTGACAAAGGCATCTATGAAGCCTCGAATCTGATCTGTGAAGTTTTCCAGGGACGGAGAAAGGTGGGAGAAACAGTGAAGTGAAGATGAAGATGGAGGTAGAGGTTGCCGACGACGATAGATGGTGAAGGTGTGACATTGGTGAAGCTCGAAAGTCTCCAAGTTCTGGTTCTGAGGTTCGCGGCCCTGTTCTCTGTGATGTCCCGAGCTTCTGTTTTTTTTTTTCTTTGCAACGGAAAAATAGAGGAAAATGGTGAAGAGGACCGATGGTGTTGGTGGAGTGAAGGTGGAAGAAGGTCGTGATCATGGAAGAACAAAGGTGAATGGTGATGGAGATCCCCAGTTTATCTAGTTTTCGCTGCTGTCTCTCTGGAAAAATCACTGAAGCTGCTCTTCATCTTCATTCCAACCTAATTGTTTCTGTCAAAACACAGCAGTTTTGGCGGGGACTAAATTTACATTTTGGGAGTTCGTGGTACCACAATGTCTTTTCTGAAATTCGAGCCCCAAACTACTATTTTCAAATTTAATCCAATTTTTCAAACACCTACAGTGTAAGATTAAGCACAAGGTAATATGAAAAATCTAAAAAATCATCTGCATGAATAATTAAAAAATTATATCCATTTTACCCATAATTACACTTAATTCAATACAAATGTCCATAGTTCAAATTAGTACTTAATCATATAATAATATTATAGGAAATGCATTAAAAATCCCAAATTAATCCTAAAAAATATATAAAATTATAGTTCAATAAATTCCCCCACTTTTAGACCTCTGTACTTAGAACAAAGGCAATTGAGTACAAGATTATATTCCAAGTTCAAATCACTAATGCATTTGAAAGATGAGCAATTTCATAATTAGAAAACAATAAATTAATTAATCAAATTCTTCAAGTGAACACTAGTCATAATCAAGCGATGTAAAGAAATTAACTGACTACACAACCCAAAATATTAGAATGAAGCATAAGAGAACTCTCAAGGTATTGATGTTTCACTTATCTCACCTCATTGGAATAATTTCACTCTAGCTCACTTAATCAACAACTTACCATAGACTTGTAACAACTCTAACATCTCTACTGTTAATGGCAATTAATGTAATGAATCAACTTGGAATGTTGGATGAAGGCTAAATGGAATGAATTAATTAGAAAAATGAATAGTTGACATGCAAGTCAAAGTTAATGTGTTACACCCCTATCGACCTCGCCCTTTCGGGTGGCGGGTTATAAGGATCTCTTTTAATTGTTACATTTCCTCGGTTATTAGTCCATTTAATAATATATCAGAGTATGCGCAATAGAGCATATAACCGGTTTGGACTATCTACTTACTAGTAAAAGTGCAATAATCACTACTACAAAAATGCTAAACAACGACCTAAATAAGACCCAATTAACGACCCTTTTCGAGGGACGTCTTGGAGGGTAGAGGAAAATTTCCAAAATGACGATTCGATCCAAAATTAGGTCGTCTTATTAAGGCGACCTGATGTTAGATCAGGTCGTCTTAATAAGGCGACCTGATTTGAAATCAGGTCGCCTTATTAAGCTAAATTTTTTAGAGAATTCGCCTTAAAGGCGACTGATATTCTTATCGTGTCGCCTTAATTTCAAGAAAGGCGACCTGATTTTTAAATCAGTCGCCTTTGTTGAACTTAAGGCGACGATATTCGAATCAGTCGCCTTATCGTAACAAAGGCGACACGATTTAAAAATCAGTCGCCTTTGTTGAAATTTTTTTTTAAAAAGTAAACTACAAAATATGAACATCTACCAAGGTCATTGTAAGAATCACACTCGATCTAACGAGAAGAATCGGCGAGAAACCACCACAAGCAACGAGAAGAATCTCACTCTAACACAATACATAAACAGACTATATATAACACCAAAATTGCATATTTTGTACGGACAAAACACCAAATACATACAAATGAACAACGGTTAACATATTAATTAATCATGCTCGGTACTAACTAGACGCTATGTGTTGAAGAAGATATCTAGATATCATGTCTCGAACCGAATCGATCTCATCCTCGCGAGTACGGATCCTTAGTACCCAAAAGCGTAAATTGGGGAAACAAGGTATAAGATAAACCAATTAAGTGAAGGAAATAATTAACAACTCAAGTACAACAACAAAAATTAAATAAACTTGAGAATCACGGAAGCGATTACGTACGTTTTGAAAACCTTGAGTACGTCCGTCGTTAACGATGGATTGCATCCAACTCATAACGTAATATCCGCACTCGGTGCTCCACGGTTGTTGATGGCACTATAAATCAAAGGCAAATTGTTAAAAACGAATAAAGGCATATCTAAAGCTACTGTGTCAATGAAATAACTTGAATTGAAACTACTCACTGTCGGTTTAAACCACTTCGGTCCTCCACCGCTCTTTTGCATTGATAAGTTTGTCTATACGTTTTGAGGCCCCTATCATTAAAATGGAAATTAACGACATGTTAAACCATTCATTTAAAAGAAGAATCGACGATTCGAAAAAAATTTACTTACTCGGCAAACATGTTTTTGATATCCTCGGTAGGATTGCCATTTCTTGAATCGAACCAATAACAGGAGTTCTTGCTCGGACAAACAACACAGCGTCCAATGACCACTACAACATATACGTATTAATATTAAATTAAGATAAGACCGCAATTTTGACACAAAAATCTTATCAGACAAAACAAAAGTATGCACCTTTCATGTATTGGCGCTAGATAACAAGACGACCCTCCGTCGCTCATTGTTAGACCAACATAAATTGACCTCTGGGTAACGTCTTTGCGAGCCGAAGCCGTGCATCCGGGACATAAGTATCCATACAAACTCGCTCGCGGTGTGCCGGCGCATAATTCACGGCAGACACTATGAAATGAAATGATAAATGTTATTGAAGATCTTAAACAAAAAAAGAGTACTAACATAATTAAAGGGTTAAACAAACTTACGAGATTGCAAGTTGAAGAAACTGTATATCTAAACAATCCATCGTCAAAAACTCCATCAAATCTTTATTGTCAAATGCCATCGGATATGTCTTTTACGCACCGACAATGCCCGGAGGCATCTCGCAAGCTTATGAGGCCGATGTCCTTGTACATCTCTTGCATTTGTGCTAGGTACGGAAATAAGCCCGCAGCTTGTTCATCCTATGAAAACATAAAAAAACATATTATGAGTGAATGAGCAATGAAAATCAATCGGAAACAACTCACACTCAATCGGCAATGTATTTCCGGCTGTCTCTTCTTCCCCCTCTCGCACACTCGTCACAGTCACCCGACGTTGGTTTACTGGAATTTGCTTGTTGTGGTGTTTGTCTTGTTTTGGGTAAACAAGACCATCGGCAACAATCCGCCGGTGTGTGTCATCCAAATATAGGGTGCAAGCTATACCTCCCTGTGGAGTGTGAGACGGTTCGCTAATATGCACCTCTGGAGTGTGAGACGGTTCGCTAATATGAACCTCTGCGGTGTGAGACGGTCCGCCAATAACTACCTCGGAGGGGGAGAAGGTCCGCTAATATGTACCTCGGAGGCTGAAAACTATCTTTCCGCTTTGGGGATATTCGGGGATTCGTCGGATGTACGTTCTTTGTTGTACCATAGCTTGCATTTCACCCCGTAGTTGTGCCATAACATCTTTCATAAGGTTTGCTCGAATTCTGGCTTCAAGCTCCCGCGGCTCTGCGTCATACAAACGTGAACGTCGTCCGAAAATTTTGCGACACTCACTCCCTCGTCTCCCTCGAACAAAGATCGGGGTAATCCGGCTTCCCAATCGCCGTCGACAAAATGTCCTGCCGCGTACCGGCGTGAATGAGCCTTGGCTACTCGCTGCTCAAGTGAATCCTGTACCATAAGATTTTTCATAAATAATAACTAAACTCTTATATAGTATGAAACAACTGAGGCTATTTAATACTTCTAATTCAACTACTTACGATCTTTGAGGCAACCGCAAAGAACATCTTCATTGATGTATTTGTCCCCCTTCATCCTCGCAGACTTTCCATTTTTGTGACGAGGAGGACGCTGGGGGCTCGGATAGCAGATGGAAGGATCGGATTGGGAAGCTTCCTTCAATCGCTGCAGCCTCTTCCTCCATCATCTTTCGTTCCGACTTTACGTAGCCACCTCTAGACAAGCAATGCGGATACTTATTTTTCGCTTGCCTCTCTCTATTGGCTTGGCTTGTTTTCTCGTGACACGAAAACAAACAAAACTGATCGTATGCGAATTCAAGTAGATTCAAATTAAAGATAAGATATGACAGTAAATTTTACAGAAATTCAGGATTCTGCCGAGACGCCACAAACTCCCTCCAGTCCTCCGGAGAAATGAAGGAATAGGTCTTACATGGATCTTGGTCCCTCTTTGCCCCGCGAATATACT
This sequence comes from Acacia pycnantha, assembly GCA_025563575.1. Classification (NCBI taxonomy): domain Eukaryota; kingdom Viridiplantae; phylum Streptophyta; class Magnoliopsida; order Fabales; family Fabaceae; genus Acacia; species Acacia pycnantha. The sequence continues at coordinate 623,289 of JAMWYP010000153.1, forward strand.
TTTTTGTCGCCTTGTTCTTAAAATCTTTCCAACGGAGACGAACTTCGCCCATCCAATGCTTCCTCATGGCCTTAGTGTTAGGGACATCAAATGTTTCTTTGCAAGGTGAAAGAGAAGATATGACAAGAAATCAAGTAATAAGACTAAAGATACAAATGCGGATATATCGAAAGTGAGATACCAAAATCGTGTCCAAATCAAATCCTTCGTCTTATCATCAACGAACTTCCAAGCCGAGTAAACAATACGCACTTTGCTTCGAGCCGGATAGCCTAAATAGCTAATGAAGCGTGTTTCCTCTCTCGCCAAGCGGATTCATATTTTCATCAAACTCCACATGCGGCCTCTTTTTCTCGATTGTCACGGCGAGCAATTAGCTCGCCCATGTGTGTGCTACCTCTCCCTTTTCTCTCAACGGGCATATCAACCCTATCTCCCGATGACTCGTCGAGCTAGACATATTCCCTGTTCATCAAAGACCAATCATTTATGTTAGATAGGTTTTAAATAATAAGCAGATTAATAAAATGAACCAACATGTTAAACGACCACAAAAAGAACATAGTAGTTAAACAAATCATTTTGTAATCGAAGATCTTACTTTACATGGTGTCCCATATTCCTTCACAATGATCCTTTCTTGCGGCATATTCTTCATCATCTATCAATTCTACTTCACGTGTTGTAGGTGGATTTGTTGTGAAAGGGAGTGTATCGTCAAGGTTCAAGGATTCTTCACCATACTTCTGTTTTTTACTTTGAAGTACAATGGACATTCTTTTATTTGCAGGGTCTCGTAACATAAAACACTTGTTTCGCGACTTGCTAAAATGAATGGCTCATCTCTATGACCAAGTCTTTGAAGATCAACGGAGACAAATCCAAATTTAGGATCTATTACAACAGCATTATTGCTAACCCACTTACATTTCAATAAAGCAACTTTGAACTTGCTGTAGTTGATCTCCCATATTTCTTCGATCACTCCATAATAGGCCATTGATGCTACCACCGGGTTTTTGTCTTTCGAACTCGAAAAGTGCATGGATTCGGCTTCAACCATCACCCCACTATTTTGCACAAAGACTTACGTCATCTTGGTCTTTTGTGTAGAAAGAATATCCGTTGACATCGTAACCGCTCCAAGTGATGACACGAAAAGAAGGCCCCAAAGCTAACCACTCGATTGTATCGACACTCCGGTCTCGTGCAATACCTTCTCACCGAACCACTTTATGAACGTCTTCTTTTGCTCATTCGCTATCTCGCATGTCACTCTTCCTTGGATTCATATTCTTCAAACTCTTTCGTGTTCATCAATGTATGGTTGAACTTCTTCCGTATTATTCATGATGTACGGGTGTGCTTGCAACACCTCTTCACGAGGCTTATTCTTCGAGTTTGATTCCTCGAGTTCCCTCGCTTATCCCCTCGTCATGCTTTGAGATTGTATCGTCGGCCCGATAGATAATCTTTGCGAGAACTCCATAGCCTCTTCAACTACATATCTCTCAACTATTGAGGCTTCCTACGATAAGGGTTTTTAGAATACCCTTTTAAGATCTTCATGTATCGCTCGAAAGGGTACATCCACCTTAGGTAAACTGGACCGCACGGTCTTACCTCCTTACCAAGTGCACTATCAAGTGCACCATGATATCAAAAAGGCGGGAGGGAAATGCATCTCTAGTTGGGACAAAATAATATAACCCTCATTCTCCAATTCATCCAACTTTTCAATGTCAATGACTTTGTTGCAGATAGCATTGAAGAAAATACTCAATCTTGTTATAGTGGATCGAACTTCATCTTTCATAATGCCTCTTATAGCTATTGGTAGTAGTTGTTGCATCAACACATGATAATCATGGGACTTCATTCCCACTAACTTCAAATCGTTCATTGAGACACACTTTCTCAAATTAGAAGAATATCCTTGTGGCACCTTAATGTCATATAGACATCCACACAAACTTTTCTTCTCCGCTTTTGATAGTGTATGAGTTGCCGCTCCATGTATGCCCTCTTACCATCTTCCATTACTCGTGGATGTAACCTTTCTCTTATTCCCATGTCAACCAGATCTAGTCTCGCACTAATTCCATCCTTAGTCTTGTGTCTCACATCAAGACTACGCCAATATGGAAGATCAAAGAAAATTGATCTCTTCTTCCATATATTCTTCTCACTCGCCTTCCTTTGTTGCTTACCCAATATGACGTTGATATGTTTCACCCAACTATAAACGTCCTCTCCGGTTAACGCCTTTGGAGCCGTTCTCGCTCCTAAGCCGTTAAAACGCTTTCTTAACTTACGATATGGGTGGAACCGATGAAGAAACCTCCCGTGGCCGAGGTAGACCGTTTTTTCCGTGCTTTAGTTGATGGAAGTTTGTGTCTGCGCTTCACATATTGGACATGCTTTATGCCCCTTCACACTGTGTACCACGACAAATTTCCGTATGCGGGAAAGTCGTTTATCGTGGTAAAAATCATTGCACGCAACTTGAAGTGCTCCTTCTTATATGCATCAAACACATCTACGCCTTCCTCCCACAACTTCTTCAAATCCTCAACCAAAGGCGCCAAGTACACATCGATATTGTTCCCCGAGGTAAGTTGTATATTACAAGGAGAACCGGCCATGCACTATGGGTGCCGCTAAGAGTTCGATACGGATTGAAGCCATCTCGTACAAAGCCCTGTACTCAAGGTTTCTTGGCTCACTTTGCCAAATTGAGGGAACATTTCGTCTATTTTCTTCCATTGCGGAGAGTCGTAGGGTGCGAAGATATTTTCCATCGGATATTCTCTCATCAGAATGCCATCTCAACTTCTTCGCCGTTGCTTCACTAGTAAACAGACGCTTAAACCGTGGAATTATTGGAAGATACCACAATGCCTTCAAAGGTTGCCTTTTTGTTGTCGCTCTCCGAAACACTAACTTTCTTCACTTTGTATCGTGAAGTTTTACACTTCGGACAATTACCGAGGCCTTCGTACTCGTTTCGTACAATATGCGGTCATTAGGGCAAGCTGTATCTTTTTATACTCCATACCCATCGTAGACAAGATTTTCTTGGCCTCATACATACGATTTGGAAGTACATTATCAAGCGGCAACATATCACACAACAATTCAAGCGGCGACGTGAAACCGCTGTCGGTCCACCCACAAGTTGCCTTTAAGTTGACCAAATGTAAGGTTGCAATCAACCGTGTATACTTAGTACACCAGTGGAACAAAGGTGTCTCGCATCACTCCGCACGCTTTCATATTCACCCGATTGTGCAAAAGATTACGCCTCAACATCATTAATCATTTTCTCCATTCCATCATCATCATCTACCTCAACTTCATTTGCATGGGGACGCACCGGTACTTACTTCCTCACCATGCCATATCCACGTTGTGTATCGAAGGTGTATTCCATCACAAAGTAGGTGGTCCCTTATATCGGCAATAACCCTTCGACTCCCATTTAAACAATTAACACATGGACAATAATACATCCCATTTTTGTGGCCACATTCCTTCTAGCAAATTCAATAAACTCTTCCACCCCATTCTCATATTCTTCACTAGTTCTCAATGCATTCATCCAACTATGACCCATTTTATTACAACCTAACATTTCCAACAACGAGTCAAGTTCATGTCAATTTCAAGAACGACATGTTTTCTTTTAAGTAAATTTCGGCAAGATTTCCCTTAAAAGTAAGACATCCCAAAATTTCAATAACAACCAATTTCAGCTTAATAACCCTAAACTTAATAACTAAACCAATTTCAAACTAAACAATTTATCAATTATGTAAGATAAAGAAACCATAGAGCCATAGAGTCAATGTTTACTTAAAGTAAACGTGCTTTTTACAATGCTTAAAGCTAGAAGTGTTTTGCATTGAATTAATTGCTATCAAAGTATTACCTTTAAGGACATTGGGGCCTTAATCATAAAGCAGACTCCAAGAGATTACGATGAATATAGAAGTTCGATAGGGAAGAGTAACACAAAGCACATCTAATGAGAATCAATGAATGACCAGAGGCATAAGAACAACCAAAACTAAACCACTATCTAATCACAAAATACTCCTATAATCCTTCAAAATCAACTACTACAACCAATCAGTGTGACATGACCAATTTAATGAAGCTTTAGACAATTTAGTTGGCCACCAAATTTACTTTGAATAAAAATCTACAAATAAGAGCGGTTCCAAATTGTATTCTTTTAATTAGCAAGAAGTACATTACCAATTAAATGGGGTTTGGAATCAAAGAACAAGAAGAACGAACAAGCTTACTTGGTTTCGCAGGTTTTGATCGGGAAGGAGGTGGAGTGAGCGAGTGAAAGGCAGGAATCCTAATCAGAAGCAAAAATCCAATCTATAAGCAAGAAGCATTAACGATTAAAATGGGTTATTAGGAATCAAAGAACTTAAGAGTAACATCCGAACAAGCTTACTTGGGTTTGGTGGGTCTCTTCGATCGGCGAAAGAGGCGGAGTGAGCGAGAGAGTACTTGTGATCGATCGGTGACGACGGCGGAGACGAAGGAGCGACGGCGGAGACGTACGGCAAGGAAAGCGACGAAGAGCGGAACGAGAGTGAGTGCGAGAAGATTTCGCAGCCTCGTCTGAGTATGAGTGTGTGAGGAAAATGAAGAGGCGCGAGTTTATTAACCTAAAAATTGACTATAGGCGACTGAATCGCTTTCAGTCGCCTATATTCCATTTTTGGCGATTCGAATGAGAATCGTGTCGCCTATATTTTATAAATGGCGACCGATCGATTCAGTCGCCAATATTATAAAATGGCGACTGATCGTAATCAGTCGCTTATATTTTAAAATGGCGACCCGATTCTAATTCAGTCGCCATTTTTAAATATAGGCGACTCCGAATAAGAATCGTCGCCATTTATAATATAGGCGACACGATTCTCATTCAGTCGCCTATATTATTAAATTTTATAATTATTATTAAAAGAAAATCCTTGGCGCCAAACAAAAATTCGTGTGGAGCGAAGAATTGACACATGGGTTAAGGGTACAGTCATCCAACATAAAATACTAGAGATAATATACAATCATTCCAAAAAAAAAAATACAAGTATAATAGGGCATTCCCTATTCTTTAATCAACATTGAAATTCCCTACCTCTCCAAAAAAGGTCTTTCCTACTTAGGCGCGATCTCTTGTATCCACGATCTTTCCGGAGTTCAAAAATGAACCCTAGAGTAACTGTCGAACTCATGTACTATATGTGTATAGTGTATGCATGCAACCATATCATGTAAAATCACAGTCAACAAGTCAAACATACCATATATGCATTCAGAAACAAACACAATAATCAATCACCTCTAACCACTAAGCTGCCTTACCAAGGAAAGCCCCAGTTTTTACTGGAATCACGACCCGTTGAGCCGCCTGAACCAAGTCAGCCCCGGACCTAACAACCCGTTGAGCCACTAATCAAGGCCAGCCCTGGATTACTCCTCAGTGCTAGGAACACAATAGTCGGGGACTCGAACCCCAACATGCTCTGTATGCATATTTGGCAATACAAATACACATGGCAAACAAACATACAGCAAACACATATCAAGTACTTGAGTAAGCAGTTACTACCTGTGGGATGTGTACCGACTTAAAATTTTATGACGCCTGATTGCCTTCCCTGATATGAATTCACCCTATACAATATCAAAATATCTTATTTTTAGTATTTCCATAAATACCCTTTTTATTTTCAAGAAATATGAGCCCTAACTTCAAAGTTCCAGAATTCCAGTGATTTTGTCTCAATTTCAAACATTTTTCATAAATTCCAAAAATATCCAATGGACACAAAATCGGTGGCATCCGAACCCTTAGGATGTCTAGTTTTCAGTAAAAATACTTTATAAATCCAAAATGGTTCATAGTTTATAAAACAGCCCAAACTTTACTCACTTGTCTGAAAAGTATCTCTGCTTTCTGGGTAATTTTCAAAAATTTATTTCCCCCAGTAGAATAGTCATAAAGGTATCAAAGTTTATATCACAATGAAGCCCAGGAAGTATATTTTATGGCTGTAAAATTTCATGGCATTCGAAATTCATTTAATATTTTAAAAACACTGTTGAAGCTTCGCTGCCAGAAACTCCTGAAGCTGGCAGCAAGCCATTTCCTTCGGTTTTTGGTGTTTTTGGGTTCTTAAACTTTAACTCTGACCTAAACCCATACAAAATCATGTTTTAAACTCATTGAAACCCTTAAAAATACCAAAATCAGATCACATCACCAGGCCCTAGTCAGGTGGACGAAAACCCTAACTTCAAACTTCAAAGGTTTAGGTTTTCGGTGTTTACTTAAATTCGGAGCTTTTATTAGTGATCTGGCTTCTCCTTCTAGGTTTTGGAATGTGGCTGGACCTTCCTCTTCCTCTGCTGATTTCGTCCCTTGGAATTCAAAATATTAGAGTTTAAGTCTATTTAAAATACTCAGGGTACATTAAATTATCCAGTTCATGCTTTTGTCCACTGGTTAATAGCATGAATCAGGGTTTACTGACTTATTTCCCAAGAAACTCCTGAGGATTCCAGAAGCTGACTATGTGGCACATCCCTACCCAAGAGAGTCATATTTTTATGTTTCAAAATGTGAAAGTTACCTATTTTGCCCGAACGAAACACCCTTTTGTCCAGTGGTTAAAAGTTTGTACCTTGGTTTTTGGCTTGTTTTCTCTTTTCTTTTTCTTCAAGAAATTCTAGATAATTCCAAGGGTCAATGTGGCACATTCTAGGCCTTAAAAATATGATCCATGTGATTTTATTCAATTTATCCAATTCACCCTTTTATCCACTGGTCCTTGTTGTGCATCGTTGGTCCTTGTAGTGCCCCACTGGTTAAAAGGGTGCTCCCTTTTTCACTTTTCTTCAAATCTTCAGATATTTTTCCCTGATTGGGCCTACATATTTGGCGCCATTATACTCCCCCATATGGCCACATATTTGTTCCACTTAATTCAAAAAGAAGCCCCTAATTGGTCCTTATCGGTCTCTCTTTCACTAGTTAACTTCCTTGAGGACCTGTACTTTATGTTTGGGCTTAAATGCAGATAAAATCATCTAATTTCCTCTCCTGATTTATGTGGTTGAAAATTCCTCCTTAAGGGGTAAGGAATTGACTTTTGTACCCCTGTAATCATTACTTACTTTTAGCTTTTTAACCTCGTAGTGACATGTGTTCTTAAGTAATTATTATAACTGACTCTTTATCTCAAAAAACGCAAGGTATACTCGACTGCCCTGAAAATGCTGTATACTTACTTATACTGGCATATTTTCACTGAACTAATTGTCCTATAACTTAGGACATAGTTAGGTGGCATCTTTTCCAACGGAATTTATACCGTATAGGTCTTCTGCGCCGCCTTTTCCCATTGGTACTTTAATTCCACGGTTTATACATACTAGGTCCAATGACCTATATAGACGAGTTACTTAGTCCCTGAGAGTCTTCCTATCTCTCATCATTTTTGGGACTCTACCCAAACCGGGCTTAGTCGTCTGCCTACTTTAGGCTTATTCTTCAAGTCTCTAAGCCCGAAATTCAGGATATTACATAAAGTGTAAATTCATAGTATCTAAACAACTTAACAAACTTTTGCCAATTCTTTTCCAAATCCATGAACAAATGTCTTTTTCATATTTCTCTCTTTCTTTCTTTCTTACTTTTTTTTTTTTTTTACTTATGTTTTTTTCTTTTCTATATACTTAGCATTTCAATATATACATTGTTCATTTTTATCGGCAATTCACTTTCGATCATTTTTAGAGCACTATGAATAATGACATGCATAAAACATAAGAATTGCTCAAATAAAAGGGGTAAGCAAAGAGTAGATGAATATAGGTTTGTGTTTGGGTGAACATGGTTTAGAGATAAATTGAATGCCTCTTTCATTTTCATCACACTAATGCAAATGCCATTTTGAAAACGAGTGGAAACAAGTCTTAGAAGGTGAAGAACTAAGTGAATCATGCACATATGAAAGGAATTCAAGGCTCAATTCATCTTCCAACAAAGGGTTTTCTCCAATGCTCACTCTAACACAATCAATTGCATAGTAAGCTAATCACAAAACATCTACTTGACTATTTCAAGTGCTAACCTTTCAAAGACAACCAATCAAAACATTGCAATCAATTAAAATAATACTTAACTCTTAAAAGCACTAATGACATAGAAACTCTTTTTTTCTCAAAATAAGGAGTAAGCAAAAACCCAATTGTGGGTTCATTTCTCTTCACATCCACTTGAAAAACAAAAGATGGTTTTAAAAAGTTGCCAAAACACTAGATCTCAATAAAGTTTAAAGAATTTCCCACAAATTACAATTCCAAAGTGAAAAAAGTGACTCTTTATGACTTAAGACATGCATTAGAGAAAGTCTATCATGCCCTAAAAATTTAAGGGTGACCGGCACGGAATATGAGTAAACTCACATTCCTTAAGCCTTAAACTTATAAATGAATATTAAATAATACTCATAATACCATAGACAAAATCATAACTAGTTCAATAATTCTATACATGCTTAAAACATTTTAAAAGGAAATTCTTCATGTTTTCTCTCAAAAGCTAAAGAAAACACTACGGGAAGAAATTTTTAATGCCAAGTTTGGTCTTATTGTTGGGGAAGCTAGTAATGTATCTAAAAAAGAGCATATGGCTATTGTTTTGTGATATATCAATAAAGATGGTTTTATATGTAAGGTTTTTCGGTCTTGTACATATGGAAGATACAAAAGCTAAGAATTTGAAACAAAGAATATTTAACACTCTTCGTCACCATAATCTTGATGTTCAAAATATTCGAGAGCAAGGCTATGATTGAGTTGGCAATATGCGAGGTGAACGGAATGGAGTGCAGGCTTTAATTTGCATTGAGTTCCTATATGCTTATTATGTCCATTGCTTAGCTCATCATGTAACATCCCAATTTTTAAAGCGGAATTTTTTTTTCAATCGAGTAGAGCATTGGAGTGGAAGAGTAACCGATCATACCAAAATATGAACCGTAGTGTAACATAGTATTGAGATTACAGTTGATCCCTACTGTTCCAAAACTAAACTACTGCTCAAAAGGTAAGTACGTAAAGCGATAAGATAACTTCTGCCTGGGTAGCCTACTCCGTCGTTGTCCCTAGCACCGATCCGTGGTCCTCCGGATCCTGAGCTACCGCTAAGATTCAATTCACCGCATTGAATCTCGTGGAGTAATCAGTTAACCTTATGCTCAAATAAAACAATATATAGACAATGTATATTCATGACATAACAAAGCAAAGATCTCATCGTATAAGTGTGACATGCATGTAACATAAGCATGGAGCAAGATGTAAGGTCCTACACAACAACATTGTGACACAGACATGTGACATAAGCATAAAGCGGTATGTAAAGTCCTACACAAATATAGCTCGCACATTACCCCGTGCCACGATCACGTGTCCTCGCTAGGAAAACTTAAAATGTTGTTATCATGTCTATAACCCGTACAAGGTCAGTATGTATAACGACGACCCTAAGCAGAGCCTAAGTATATGAACGTATCTATGACATATATGTATATGAGCCGCACAAGATTAGTGTTACAAGACGCGTCCGTACCTTCGTTGACGTACGAGATGTTTTCGCGGAATCGTACTTTCGACGCGAAATGGCGGTTTGTCCGAAGCCGCACGTTGGACAGAATAATGTAAAGCAGAGATCAAGGTTTCGATGTCCTATAAGAGTAATATCACTTTCATTAGTGATTTGACATCATTATCGGCATTTTAGGTAAAAATTACCATTTTGCCCCTATACCCCCGATTGGTGGAATTTCACAAGACTTCATTACTTTGGCTCCGATTTTCTAAAATTTTGCCAGAACTTCGACCCAATGATAATTTTCGAAATTCTAAACTAATATAGCCCTATCATATGATACCCAATCATGCTTGAAAATTAAAGGCTATATTAGCAATGACTACTCTAACTCGTTGAAAGAACTACAAAAGCTTAAAGCTCACTATTTTAACTTTCAACTTTCGTGAGACTCAATCCCTACTATGTTTTTACCTCGTCGTGCATCTTTCAATGCAATGAGGCTTAAAACAAGAATAGGAATCTCATCTCCTACTTCCTAGATCTAACTAACAAGTAATACTAAAACTACCGAAAGAACTACGAAACTAAAAGCTCCTGCATTCTAAAACTTACCCAGAGCTTCACACAGATTTTCCGTAGCTCCTCCTCTCTACTTCTTCTCTCTAGATTTTGGCTGGCCTCTTCAAAATGTGAGAAATCCAAAGGAGTGGGGGTATTTATAGGAAATGGGTAGGGTTTCTACTGTCTGATCAACTTTGTGGAGAAGCGATCTAGACCGTCCAAAGCAACTTTTCAAAACAACCCTTTCTTCCATTTTTGCTTTCACACTTGGCCGAAATTCAAGAGGGCTTGGCCAACGGGAGGTGGCCAAGTGTCCCTTCCGAAGCCTTCGCATGAATTTCTCCGACGGCATTCCGATTCGCGTAATTTCAGGAAAAATCTCAAAATTCTGGATTCACAACTTTGAAGACATTTCTCACTCATTAGAAATGTTCAAGTTAACCTAAATTTTTATTCCATAAAGGGCTCTAACCATTTGTCCGAAGTTCTCGAAAAGCGTGTCCGTACTGTCCTAAGTTACGAAACTCAAGCTGAATCATCAACTTCTCGACAAAAAGTCACCGATTCCAAATATGTCCAGATAATTTCAAACTCATTTCTAGATGTTGAGTTAGAATTTATTTTCTTCGAGATTCAAAATGTGCCTAACCGCATTTTTCCCTATTTTGTTTTATTAGGAAAATGCACAATCGGCTTTAATTAACTTCCTGAAAAGTCTAACGGAAGATAAAAACCCACCGATCAATATTTTACCTTAAATTTGGAATTCTCATTCCTAGATCTTCGATAGGATCCGTTTCCTAATTATTGAATTACTATTCACCAAATTAAATTAAATTATATAATAATCAAACTTTTTTAAAATATCATAATATTTATTTTTTGTTCCTATTTCATTTTTTTTTTATTTTCTTGGGCATAAATTCATTGGCCCATTTTTTTAATTAATATTTATTATTTATTTATTTATTTTAATTTTTCCGAAAAAATTCCACAAAATTACCTAATTGGTCCATTCTTGTATTTAGACTTAAAAATACCTAAACTCAACTATTTTTCTCCAAAATTTCCAATTAATTAAAAATATATTTTTACTAATTTTACGCCAAAACCACTAATTTTAGGGTTTTATATAATTATTCATGAATTTCCTTTGCTTATGCTTAAGTAATTAGCCAATAATTACCTAATTACTTTATTATCACTTGTTGATAGTCTTCTTAATTAAGATACTCCTTTATCTTAAAACTTTTGCCTTGACATTATAATTTTCATGCCTCTTGCATTATTTTAGGATTTTTCATAATTTTTAAAGTTTATTTATGTCCCTTAGGGGCATTTTCGTCATTTTGGCACTTTGGCCCTTAAATTCTCTAATTTCCTACAGAGTTTAACTTAGAAAAATAGACTATATTTACACAAGTCTTAAGGTCAAAACTTCACTTATCAGAAATATCCAATTTATTTATAATATTCCAGATAATAAATATCCGGGTATTACATTTCTTCCCCCCTTAAACAAAATTTCGCCCTCGAAATTTAGTCTATCGTAACTAAACTCCGGGCCATAAACTCTGGATACTTTTCTTCCATGTCTCTCTCGGTTTCCCAAGTCGCTCCTCAGGTGAAAACCCTTCCAGACTACCTTCACTATTGGAATAGTCTTATTCCTGAGCCGTTTCTCTTTGTGATCGATGATCTGCTCCGGCTCAACTACGAAGGTATTATCATGCCGTACTTCAACGTCCTCGTATTCGATGACATGATCACGGTCTGGTTGGTATTTCTTCAATTGCGACACGTGGAAAACGTCGTGGAGATTACTCAGATTCGGGGGCAAGGCTATCTGATAAGCGACTTCTCCGCGCTTCGCCAAAATCTCAAAGGGTCCTACGTATCGTGGACTCAGTTTCTTCCTCTTAAGTGTTCTGCCGACACCGCCATCGGAGATAACTTTAGGAATACATGGTCGCCGACATAGAACGTCAAGGGTCTCCTCCTTTTGTCCGCATAGCTCTTCTCGTCTACTATGTGCGGCTAGAGTCTCTTCTTGATTAACGCGATCGCTCGGAGGTTTGTTCAAGCATATCCGGCCCAAGTAATTGCTTTTGCACGAATCCGCCCAAAGATAATGGTGATTGACACTTCCGCCCGTACAATGCCTCGAACGGGCCATTTGTATACTAGCATGATAACCGTTGTTATAAGCGAACTAAGCTAGCGAAAGATGTCGATCCCAACTTCCTTTGAAGTCTAGGGCACATGCTCGCAAAGATATCCACCAATGTACGGATCGTTCTCTCAGTTGACCGTCTTGCTTGAGGGTGATAAGCCGAACTGAACTTCAGCTTTGTACCCATACCTTCATGTATCGCCTGCCAGAAACGGGATTTGAAATGCGTATCCCGATCAGAGATAATGCTCTTAGGGACACCATGTAATCTCACTATCTCTTTGATACAAATCTCCGCCAATCGTTCCGGAGAGTAGTGGATACTGATGGGAATGAAGTGTGGCCGACTTGGTTAATCTGTCAACAACTACCCAAATTGTATCATGATTCCTAATTTTGGGCAGACCTACCACAAAATCCATGGTTATGTTCTCCCATTTCCATTCCGGCAGCCTCTAGTCCTTGCAAAAGACCAGGGGGTCGACGGTGTTCAATCTTCACTTTCTCGACAGTCAAGCACTTGGCCACATACTCGCTACGTCTTTCTTCATCCGGGCCACCAAAGTTCGGATTTCATACTGTACATCTTGACCATGCACGGATGTAGAGTGTACTTACTCTTATGAGCCTCATCCATTATCGTCCGCCTCAATTCATCAATCGCGGTATGTAGACTCGATGTTTGTACCGACCAAACCACCGAGTGATAGGTCATGGTCTTGGGTCTCACCTCGAGTGATCTTCTCACGTATCTCTTTTGCCCAATCATCTTGCTTCTGAGCTTTCTCAACTTCGTTTCTCAGATCATACTCTCCTTGACTTGCAAGAAGAGTAGCAAGATAGGCATCAGCTGGTGCGTGCAGACCCATGCAGATTTGATTGGATAGATTCATATCTCTGAAATCTTCCAAGTAATTTCGCTCTTGTATCATCATGTATGCCACCGCACCGTCTTTCTACTAAGGGCATCAGCAACTACGTTTGCTTTACCCGGATGGTACTTGATCTCTAGGTTGTAATCTTTGATCAACTCCATCCAACGACGCTGTCTCATGTTGAGTTCTCTTTGATCGAACAGATACTTCAGGCTTTTGTGGTCACAGTACAATTCTACGGTTACACCGTACAGGTAATGCCTCCATATCTTCAAAGCAAACACAATAGCCACCAGCTCTAAATCGTGTGTAGGATAGTTCAACTCGTGAGGCTTCGGTGACGAGAGGCATAAGCCACCACTCGCCCGTTGCATTAGGACACATCCCAACCCTTGCCCACCGGCATCACTGTAAACAACATACTTCTCATCCGGATCGGGATGATTAGAACGGTGCTGTAGTCAACCTCTCCCTCAGTTTCTGAAAGCTCTCCTCACAGTCGTCTCCCCATATAAAGGGTTGATTCTTCCTCGTAAGCTTTGTCAATGGTAGGGCAAGACGCGAGAAATCTCGTATGAATCTGCGGTAGTATCCCGCGAACAAGAAAACTACGGATCTCCGTCACGGTCTCGGCCGTTTCAGTCGTAACCGCATCCACCTTACTCGGATCAACCGCAACTCCGCCGCTAGATATAACATGGCCCAGAAATTTCACTTAGACGGACCAAAATTCTCATTTTCTCAGTTTAGCATAGAGTTGCTTCTCCCTGAGTATGCCTAACACCTTCCGCAGATGTTCTTCGTGCTCTTCTTTGCTCTTAGAATAAATAAGAATGTCATCAATAAACACCACCACAAACTGGTCTAGGTGTTGTCGGAAGATACGGTTCATGTAATCCATGAATACCGCAGGTGCATTTGTCAATCCGAAGGGCATCACAAGGAATTCATAATGCCCGTACTGGTTCGAAAATTTGTCTTGGAAATATCACCATCTTTAACTCGCAATGGTGATATCCCGAACGCATATCAATCTTTGAAAAGACGGTGGAACCGGATAAGCGATCCAAAAGATCATCAATCCGGGAAGTGGGTACTTGTTTTTGACCGTTACTCGTTCAATTCACGGTAGTCTATGCGAGTCGGAAGCTTCCATCCTTCTTCTTCACAAACAACACCGGGGCTCCCCTGGTGATACACTGGGTCGGATGAACCCCTTCTTTAATGACTCTCCTCTAGCCGCTTCTTCAACTCCCGCATCTCGTTCGAGCCATACGATACGACGCTTTGATATTGATCCTGTACCGGGCATCAAATCAATATTGAACTCCACTTCTCGGATAGAGGTAACTCGGTGAGATCCTCCGGAATACATCGGGAAAATCATTCACCACAGGATATCACGGAGTGAAAGATCGCTTCGCTTTGACTGAAAAGAATACCATGTAGGCATGGCATCCTTGCTTCACGCACCGATCAGCTTCTGTAGCGGAGAGAAAGTTCAGGCTTACTTCAACCTTTTCTCCAGGAAATGATATATTCTTTTTGCCACAGTCGATCATCGTACCGTTGGCCGTCAGCCCAATTTAGACCGAGTATGACGTCAATGTCGTGAAGAGGTAGACGGATAAGGTCCACTTTAGAAACTCGTCCATCCACGTTAGCAGTACAATTCATACATGCGTTAGAAGCTAAAGACTTTACACCCGGTGGTGTCGATACTACTAGGTCAAAAGGTAAGCTACAGCATGCATTCCTAGGCGACTTGCACAATCATAGGAAATGAAAGAATGACGGCTCACGAATCATACAATGCCTCAAGTAGATTTCCATTAAGGTAAATAGTACCTTTGACCATCTCCGGGAATGTCCGCTTCGTGCTTGTTAGTGCAAAGATGCGGCTCGCGCCCGAGGCCTTGTCTCTCGCAACCTCTCGCACACTCCCGACCGAAGTGTCCGGCTTATGACATCCAAGCATATCTCGCTTCCCTTCACAGCTCACTCCCGAGTGGTTCTTTTTGCATTTGGGGCACGTTTGAGATCCCGACTGCCAGGATAGTTCATTTGCCCACTTGGTACGGCCTTTTGTTTCCACCATGGGGTTATTCCAAGGTGCCTTCCTCTTTGGTTTAAAATTCCCGGGGTTGACTCCACCTCGACCAGCATTGTTGTTGTTGAAGTTCCTGGATCTCTGGAATCCTCTAAGATTGCGTTCAGTCATCCGACAAGTGTCCACCACGTTCGTCAAACTCTGGAATCGTTGGGACATGAGCCTTTCACCGATTTCATACTTGAGACCATGAATTAGTATGTTCACCATACTCCTTTCATCGTTGCCCTTCCGCAGCGTGGTGAGTATCGGGATAAATTGGTGAATCGTGAGTAGTAGTCGTCGAAAGATTCCTCCCGCCCCCGTCGGATATGGAGAAATTTTGACTCCTTGTTCATTTGCACCGAAGGAGGGAAATACTGTTCATGAAATTTCTCCGTAAATTTCTCCCATGTCACGGGACGAATCGGCTGTAGGGTTTCGCCGTGACTTCCCACCAACAGTCGGCATCTCCTTCGAGCCGGTAAACCGTTAGTTGGGCCTTGCGATTCTCCCGGGCAGTCAATCACGTTGAATACTTTCTCTAATCACTGATAACTCTCCTTATTTTGTATATTTAAAGTGCATTTTGAAGATATTTGGAGAGTTATCTATGCAATTTTAGGAGATTTCTATGAGATTATATCATTATAAGATCAAATCAATTGGCACATTATTTAGGGGATTTTATTGTAAATATCTAAATTTTTATTAAATAGAAATATTTAGGTTTATATATAAGAATAAATAAATAATAATGATATAAGGTAGATAAAAAAAGAAAAAGAAAAAGAAAAAGGTTTATTATTATTATTAAAAAAAGAAAAACAGAACAGAGCGCTGGAGAAACGGAAATTGCAGCGAAGAAGCAGAAACAGAACAGAGCGAGAACAGAGAGACGCGCTGGAGATTCTGCAGAACCAGAGGAGGGACGCAGCTTTGGGGGATTCTTCATCATCTTCAACCTGTTGTTGTAGCTGTTGCTGATGTTTGTCTTCTTGGTTTTGATATTTCACTTTGCTCTCTTTCCAGTTTCTTAATCCTTTTCCAGTATCTTGCTTAGTCTTTCTTTGTATTTGAACATGAGTAGCTAAACTTTTCAATCTAGGGTTCTTTTGACCCTTTGTATGGATTAATACGTGAATATTCCTCTCTTTTGGTAGATTAATATATGTATGTGTTGATTTTAACCTTGGCTTAATGCTTCTAAATGATTGGCCTCCATTTAGATGATTTATTCACTTAGGTTTTGACTTGAGAGAGCTAATCTAGGTGTAGAACTTGATTGAAATCATGCTTGTCTTGAAGTTTACTTGATAAATGGATGGTTTGTTGGTAAAATAGAGATATATTTACTAACCTTGCATTGTCACATTAGGGTTGTTGCTTAAATATTGATTCTCATTAATTGTAGCAAGAGATTGTGCATTTTAATGAGAAGAGAAACTTGATTTTGACTTGAGAGAGCGGGTCAAGTGTTTTAGAACCTTAGACTAACACATATATGTATTGAAATGCTACTAGAGAGGAAATTAACCAAGTTTTATGAAATGCAAAAGGGGAAAAAGAGCCCTAGGCTCAATTATCCTTAAAGTCAAAGAGTCATTTGCCTTTATCAATTTTAAGTTTTAGAAATAGTCTTTAAAAATTTTCATTTCAACTCAAAACTTTGTTTTAGCTCAACTTGATGAATTTCACTAAGCCTCTTGCTTGACCAATTTGTTAAACAAATATAATCCTCGTGGGAACGATACTTTATTTATCACTTTATTACTTGCGAAACTCGTACACTTGCGAGGCGAACAAGTTTTTGGCGCCGTTGTTGGGATTTGTGCAAACAAATCCTTTGGTCAACCTTGGGCTTGTGTTAGTAAACTTTGCTTGAGCTTTTAGTTAGGTTTACAATTTTTCTTTCTTTTTGTCTTTTATTGATTTTTTTGTTTTAGTTTGATACTCGCTCTTGCTTGTTTCTCTTGTAGGTACCATTTCAGTATATGCAAAACTTGCATCCGGACGGATTGGTAGTGGTACTTGACGAAGTGCCTCTCATTGAAGAAGAGACCGAATCGCATCCGAAACCATGGCGGACGATGAATATGATAGAGCTACCGTCAACGACTTTGCTAGTCGGAATATGCAAGGTCCTCAATCTTGCATTCGGATGCCGAAATGCAAGCACGTACCTTTGAGATCAAGCCGGTTATGATAACAATGCTTCAAATGCATGAGATGTTCCATGGTATTTACAATGAAGATGCCAACAAGCACTTGATGTACTTCTTGGAGGTGTGTGATTCTTTCAAGCAAAATGGAGTTCCCTAAGATGTATTGAAGCTACGGTTATTCCCTCTTTCTCTACAAGGCAAGGCTAGAGATTGGTTCAACAATCTTCGGAAGGGTCTATCACTTCTTGGGCTGATCTTGAGGCTAAGTTTAGAGCTCGATTCTTTTTGTGGAAGCTAGGGATGAATTTCTAAGCTTTAAACAACATCCTGATGAGCATCTTTATACCGCTTGGGAGAGATACAAGATGTTAATGAAGCAATGCCCTAATCATGGGGTGGACAAATGGGTTGTGGTTCAAATTTTTTGTACTCGACTTAATCCTCCATCTAAAGCAATGGTTGATTCTATGACCAATGGAGGATACCGGAATGTTCCTGTGAATGAGGTGATTCGGTTGTTGGATCAATTGTCTGCAAACAATACTCAAGGCAATGATAGGAGGACTAACCAAGCTATGCCTAATGCAAAAGAAGACTCTTCCTCGCAAATTGTAACTCTCTTATCCGCTTTGAATAAGCGTTTTGATGTGCTAGAGTCTCAAGTGCAAAAGAGCACTTCTCAAGGTGTGCATTCTGTTCATGCCACACCAATTGTATGTGATCAATGCCATGATGTCCATATGCCTAATTATTGTCCTCTTTACATGGTCACCGAATCTGCCAACTACATGGGCAAGTTCCAAAATCCTCAAGGCAACCCTTATTCACAAACCTACAATAGTGCTTGGCGAACTCACCCAAATTTTTCTTGGAGTCAAGGTAATAGTTTGAATCAAGCACATGGGTCTACATCTGGCACTAAGCCTATTCCACCCGGTTTTCAAACGCAATCAAGGCAGCTTCCTATTAAGGAAGAGGAATCTAAAACCGACAAGATGCTAGCTCGGATCTTGTCTGAGGTGGAATCTTCAAGGGTTGAAACTAAGGCTACTTTTCTCTCCATGAAACTGCTATTAAAAATCTTGAAGTGCAAATGGGGCAATTAGCATCACAGTAAATGTTTTATCAAGAAGCAATCTTCCTAGTGACACAATTCCTAATCCAAAACGAGTTGGAAAAGAGGAATGTCATGCCATTAACTTGAGAAGCGGAAAAGTGCTACCGGATGTGCCTAGCTCAAGTACTCCTAAACCAAAGCAAGATGATCGGGTGATTGTTGATGTTGATGGAGAAAGTGTAGGAGAAGAAGATGTCACTAAGAAGAGAAGGCAAATTGAAGAAAATTTTCATGATGTTGGCAAAGACAAGAAGGTAGAGCAAGAGATGAATGATGAGAAAAAGAGAAAGCCAACCACTCCTACTTTTATGCCACCGCTACCTTTTCCCCAAAGATTCAAGAAGAAAGAGGAAGATGCTCGGATCAAAAAGTTTGTGAATATGTTCAAACAACTCCATGTGAACATTCCTTTTCTTGAAGCTTTGGAGAGCATGCCTAAATATGCTAAGTTCCTTAAAGATGTTTTGTCTAAGAAGCGGCGATTCAATGAATTCGAGGCGTGGCATTATCTCAAGAGTGCGGTGCGATCATTCAAGGAAGTTACCGGCTAAACTCAAAGATCCGGGAAGCTTCTACATTCCTTGCAACATTGGGAACAACTTTAATGGTAAGGCTCTTTGTGATTTGGGAGCAAGTATTAACTTGATGCCTCTAGTCGTTTTCAATCAATTGGGCTTGGGAGAGCCAAGACCCACTACCGTAACTCTTCTCTTGGCCGATCGTAGCATTTCTAAACCTAGAGGAATAATTGAGGATGTCCTAGTTAAAGTTGACAAGTTTATCTTCCCGCGGATTTTGTAGTGCTTGATTGTGAAGTTGATTGGAAAATTCCTCTAATCCTTGGGCGTCCATTCTTAGCCACCGCAAGGACTCTCATTGATGTAGAGAAGGGTGAGGTCACTTTGAGGGTTGATAACGAGCAAGTGACATTCAACATGCGAAAGGCCTCAAAGTTTCATGATGATTCGCTCAATGTTCGTTTGTAGATACATTAGATGCAGTTATTCATCAAGAATCATATGCTTCCATGATCAAAGACCCTTTAGAGGCATTCTTGATTGGTGAGAAGAGTTGTGAAGAGTTGGATGAAGATGTTGTTGAAGAGCTCTTCCGTTTTGACTCATTTCCTCATTCTAAACCAAGGACTATTGAACCACTTGAGCTGTTTGATGCCTCAAGTACTCCATTGAAGCCTTCTATTGAAGTTCCTTCGGTTCTAGAGTTAAAGTCATCACCTTCTCATCTCAAATATGCTTATTTTGGGAAAGCACGCCACTTACCAATGGAATTGGAGCATGGAGCTTATTGGGCTATCAAAAGCTAAATTTTGATCCTAAAGTCTGTGAGGAAGAAGAGGCGACTTCAACTCAACGAGTTAGATGAATTTCGCCTAAATGCCTATGAGGAGTGACCATCATGAAGAGTCCGGTCGAAGACTTTAAACTTAGCGCTTCTTGGGAGGCAACCCAAGGTATTACTTGATGCTTTGTTTGATTTTGTAGGACGGTTGAAAGCCCTTGATGATGTGTTCCGGTTTGGTAGCAAGGATTGAAAGCGCAAGTCACGGAAGAATAGGGAGTGTTCTTCTACTTTTCTTTGATTTGTTCTATTTGATTGTTGATGATATATTGCGTGGAAATGAGCTTGGTCTTAGTTGGATATGCATGTGATGATTGTTTGTGATGATCATTAAGCGATTGTTAGCACTTGAAATTTGTTTACTTGGTGAAAATTTGAAATCTCGAAATTGGTGTTACCTTTGCACTTATATATGATTGCTCTTCACTTCCATTACTTTTTGTTACTTGTTCACATTGAGGACAATGTGACATTTAAGTGTGGGGTGAAGGTATCCTTGATTTTAACTTGCTTTGTCCTCAATTTTTAAAATATATATCATGGAAGTGTGAATAGTATTTGTGAGCATTATTACAATTGGGTTGATTTGAACATGAAGAGGAGTGAATTTGATTAGAAATTGATTCTATGTTCTTTGAATGTTAGTAAAGAGGTAAAGATTTGGTTTGGGTACTTTACTTTAGGATGTCAAAGAACCTGTGAGGAATTTGAGCCTTAATTGTTATCTTTCCAAGAGGGAGTACACCTATTGTGATTTCATCTCTAGAACTTGTCTTGAATCTCTTTTGAAATTTGAAATCCTTTTGCATGCACAAAGAGGATCTAGGCATTCATTTCATAGCTAGTTTGGCCAAATGTCCATCCTTATCACAAGAAAATCCTTTGTTTACCCCATTTGAGCCTTTATTTTTATTTTTATTTTATTTTATTTAAAAAAAATATAAAAATTGCATAGAATAAATAGCCCTTTGTTTGAGATATGCAATTTTTATATCTTTTTCTTCCCATTCATTTTTATTACTTTAGTAAGTGCTAAGTAAATCAATTTAAAAGAGTGAAGGAGTTAGAAAATATGTGTATATAAAAAAAAAAGATTGGGATAAAAAAAAGGAATATATGAAGAAAAAATAATAGAGATTTAAAAAAAAAAAGAAAAAAAAAAGAAAGAAAGAAAAAGTTTGTTGAGATCAAAAGAATAAAGGTGGTCTGTATATAGTGTTAGTGAGTTTGTTTGTTTTTTCTTAGTGGTTATTCATTCATTCTTCATCATGAATCTCATTAAATTACTTGGCACTAATTAAAGTATTTTCCCATACCATTTGATCATTTTCATTTCATTATCCTACATTGATCATTACAACCTTGAGAAAGTCCTTTTGATTTGAGTGTGCAATGGGATAATGTATAAAGTGGAGATTGAGATGATAAACAAGCTTATGGTAGATAAGTTGCAATAGGTGGAATGGAGTGAAACACAAGCCCTAGAATATCTTGAGAGATGAGTGTAAACACTTGACTTGTGAGGGACATTCTATTGTGATTTATCTTTGCCAAATTAAGTGTCTTGCTACTTGCATTTTTGGAAGATGGAAAAGATTTTTGAGAAAGTTTAGTTCTTGAAAGTTTGAATTGACTTCAATTTTGTAGTGCTTGCTTTAAAAATCTTGCTTCCATGGTTTTCTTGAATTTGATTGTTTTAGAATTTAAAAATCTTGGGGACAAGATTTGATGCAAGTGTGGGGGTGTGATAACTCTCCTTATTTTGTATATTTAAAGTGCATTTTGAAGATATTTGGAGAGTTATCTATGCAATTTTAGGAGATTTCTATGAGATTATATCATTATAAGATCAAATCAATTGGCACATTATTTAGGGGATTTTATTGTAAATATCAAATTTTTATTAAATAGAAATATTTAGGTTTATATATAAGAATAAATAAATTATAATGATATAAGGTAGATAAAAAAAGAAAAAGAAAAAGGTTTAGGTTTATTATTATTATTATTATTATTATTATTATTATTATATAATTTCCTTAACTTTTTCTTTTTTCGTAAGGATCAGGGAGCATACAATAACCATTGAATGGAATTTGGCCCACGAATTGAATCAATAGAAAGGAGAAACAGAAACAGCACCGTTTTGTGATGGTCAATTGATTAGAAGAAAGCAACTTTTGGGGTCCACCAATGGAATGAATCAAAAACCTAAAAGCTAAAAGGGGCGCCGTGGAAGGAACAGGGGGAGATTTCGCTGGAGAGAAAAAAGAGAGAGAGACGCCGCTGGAGAAAAAAAAAGAAAAACAGAACAGAGCGCTGGAGAAACGGAAATTGCAGCGAAGAAGCAGAAACAGAACAGAGCGAGAACAGAGAGACGCGCTGGAGATTCTGCAGAACCAGAGGAGGGACGCAGCTTTGGGGATTCTTCATCATCTTCAACCTTGTTGTTGTAGTCATTGCCGATGTTTGTCTTCTTGGTTTTGATATTTCACTTTGCTCTCTTTCCAGTTTCTTAATCCTTTTCCAAGTATCTTGCTTAGTCTTTCTTTGTATTTGAACATGAGTAGCTAAACTTTTCAATCTAGGGTTCTTTTGACCCTTTGTATGGATTAATACGTGAATATTCCTCTCTTTTGGTAGATTAATATATGTATGTGTTGATTTTAACCTTGGCTTAATGCTTCTAAATGATTGGCCTCCATTTAGATGATTTATTCACTTAGGTTTTGACTTGAGAGAGCTAATCTAGGTGTAGAACTTGATTGAAATCATGCTTGTCTTGAAGTTTACTTGATAAATGGATGGTTTGTTGGTAAAATAGAGATATATTTACTAGAGTAAATACCCTTTTTGGTCCCTGGAAAACACATTTGACCCTTTTTCGTCCCTGAGTAAAAGAAATGTCATTTTGGTCCTTTTTAGGGACTAAAAAGGACCTTTTGGGAATTTCGAGGATTAAAATGTGCAAAAAAATGATGAAAAGGACTAAAAGGGACCTTATTTTTCCATTTTAGGGACTAAAAGTGACTTATTTTTTTTCGGGGACCAAAAGGGCATCCTTGTTTTTCCAGGGACCAAAAGGGTATTTACTCTATTTACTAACCTTGCATTGTCACATTAGGGTTGTTGCTTAAATATTGATTCTCATTAATTGTAGCAAGAGATTGTGCATTTTAATGAGAAGAGAAACTTGATTTTGACTTGAGAGAGCGGGTCAAGTGTTTTAGAACCTTAGACTAACACATATATGTATTGAAATGCTACTAGAGAGGAAATTAACCAAGTTTTATGAAATGCAAAAGGGGAAAAAGAGCCCTAGGCTCAATTATCCTTAAAGTCAAAGAGTCATTTGCCTTTATCAATTTTAAGTTTTAGAAATAGTCTTTAAAAATTCTCATTTCAACTCAAAACTTTGTTTTAGCTCAACTTGATGAATTTCACTAAGCCTCTTGCTTGACCAATTTGTTAAACAAATATAATCCTCGTGGGAACGATACTTTATTTATCACTTTATTACTTGCGAAACTCGTACACTTGCGAGGCGAACATTGTCGTGCTTCTAACTGTCTTTGGGCTTCTTCATCTTGTTGATTTTGTCTTGCTAATGAGCATCTATGATAACCCTCTCGCTCTTGGAGAGTTCTCATCGGTTCTTGTACTTCGTTCTGTTCCGGTTGGTTTGGTATAATATTTTGTTCGGGTATTGCGTCCATTTGAGGCTGCTCGCTCCTCGTCGGCCTCGACCTCGGCCTCTACCTCGGCCCCTACCTCTCGGTGCACCGGCACCTCTTATGATGGCCATGTTTTGACTTTTCCTTTATTCAAATAACGGATATAAGTGTCAGAAAAATAACACAACAAGTGGCGTCAAAACATCTATATTTTCATATGTAATGTACATACTAACGTATATTACATCATCCAGCTGGTTTATGACCAGTGGTTACATCGTATATCCCACGTTGTTGTCATCAGATGAATGATCTGAGCCAACAGGTTTCTCCGGCTCTAAAGGTATTCTAGCCATTGACTCAGGGTCAGGATCATATTTCGGTTTGGGGTCATCAGAAATATCAGGGTTTCGTCTTTGTCCCGCCGTCTCTGGAACTACGGATCTACGAGCGTTACGTCTCATTATTACGGGATAGAAGGTATACGAATTTTCGTTTCGTCCATCACTACACATTACACTGTGGTCATATCGTACTCATTTTCAAAACGTGCTCAAAGTTTAAAAGGCTTTTTGAACATAACTCGTTAACCGAACAAGACATGGCCGGGTAAGTGTCTACCATGGGGCCTCATCGACTTATACGGCGACTCAATGGCTTACCCATGTAGACTAGCATTGCCTTAGGCACCAAACCTGCTCATGGTAACATAGTTAAATTCATGCCGAATGTCATGCTCGATATTAAAAATGTAACATCCCAATTTTTAAAGCGGAATTTTTTTTTCAATCGAGTAGAGCATTGGAGTGGAAGAGTAACGATCATATCAAAATATGAACCATAGTGTAACATAGTATTGACATTACGGTGATCCTACTATTCCAAAAGTAAACTACTGTTCAAAAGGTAAGTACGTAAAGCGATAAGATAACTTCTACGGTAGCCTACTCCTGCCGCTTGTCCCTAGCACCGATCCGTGGTCCTCCGGATCCGAGCTACGCCTGAGATTCAATTCACCGCATTGAATCTCGGGTAGCAATTAACCTTATGCTCAAATAAAACAGTATATAGACAATGATATTCATGACATAACAAAGAAGATCTCATCGGATAAGTGTGACACAGACAGAACATAAGCATGGAGCGTATGTAAGGTCCTACACAACAACATTGTGACACGACAGGGACATAAGCATAAAGCGTATGTAAAGTCCTACACAAATATAGCTCGCACATTACCCTGTGCCACGATCACGTGTCCTCAGCGCTAGGAAAACTTAAAACGGTGTTATCATGTCTATAACCCGTATAAGGCTGTATGTATAACGACGACCCTAAGCAGAGCCCCGGTATATGAACGTATCTATGACATATATGTATATGAGCCGCACAAAATTAGTGTTACGAGACGCGTCCGTACCTTCGTTGACGTACGTAGATGTTTCAAGCGAAGCGTACTTTCGACGGAAAAGCGGTTTGTCCGACAATGCACGTTGGACAGCGTAACGGCAGCAGATCAAGGTTTCTGATGTCCTATAAGAGTAATATCACTTTCATTAGTGATTTGACATCATAACTGGCATTTTAGGTAAAAATTACCATTTTGCCCCTATACCCCTAATCGGTGGAATTTCACCAGCACTTCATTACTTTGACTCCGATTTTCCAAAATTTTGCCAGAACTTCGACCCAATGATAATTTTCAAAATTCTAAACTAATATAGCCCTATCATATGATACCCAATCATGCTTGAAAAATTAAAGGCTATATTAGCGATCTACTCTAGCTGTTGAAAGAACTACAAAAGCTTAAAGCTCACTATTTTAACTTTCAACTTTCAGAGACTCAATCCCTACTATGTTTTTACCTCGTCAGGTATCTTTCAATGCAATGAGGCTTAAAAACAAGAATAGGAATCTCATCTCCTACTTCCTAGATCTAACTAACAGTTTCTACTAAAACTACCGAAAGAACTACGGAAACTAAAAGCTCTGCACGGAAAACTTACCCAGAGCTTCGCTACAGATTTTCCCGAGCTCCTCTCTCTACTTCTTTTCTCTAGATTTCGGCTGGCCTCTTCAAAATGTGAGAAATCCAAAGGGAGGGGGGGTATTTATAGGAAATGGGGTAGGGTTTCGGCCGTCGGATCAACTTTATGAGAAGCGATCTGGACCGTCCAAAGCAACTTTTCAAAAAACCCTTTCTTCCCTTTTTGATAAATTCGGCTGGCCCATTTTTTTAATTAATATTTATTTTTTAATTAATTAATTAATTAATTATTTATTTATTTATTTATTTTAATTTTTCCAAAAAAAAATTCACAAAATTACCTAATTGGTCCATTCTTGTATTTAGGCTTAAAAATACCTAAACTCAACTATTTTTCTCCAAAATTTCCAATTAATTAAAAAATATATTTTTACTAATTTTAAGCCAAAAACCACTAATTTTAGGGTTTTATATAATTATTCATGAATTTCTTTTGCTTATGCTTAAGTAATTAGCCAATAATTACCTAATTACTTTATTATCACTTGTTGATAATCTTCTTAATTAAGATACTCCTTTATCTTAAAAATTTTGCCTTGACATTAGAATCTTCATGCCTCTTGCATTATTTTAGGATTTTTCATAATTTTTAAAGTTTATTTATGTCCCTTAGGGGCATTTTCGTCATTTTGGCACTTTGACCCTTAAATTCTCTAATTTCCTACAGAGTTTAACTTAGAAAAATAGACTATATTTACACAAGTCTTAAGGTCAAAACTTCACTTATCAGAAATATCCAATTTATTTATAATATTCCAGATAATAAATATCCAGGTATTACACATCACCTTCAACTTGCTTTGGTTGCTGCATCTCATGTGGTAAAACATGTTCATTAGTTTTTTTAAAAAAACTGAACTTCATAATTAATATTGCTACTTCTTCTTATAAGCGTAATGATGAATTTATGGTTCTCCAAACGAATGAAATTGCAAGAATGATTGCTATTGATGAACTCGAATCAGGAGTTGGTCTTAATCAGATTCGTACTTTGCATCGAGCTAGAGCTAGCTACTCGTTGGAGTTCTCATTACAATTCCCTATGCAGTTTGTTTAAAATGTTTCAAGCCACATATGATCCTTAACAATATTTCTAATGAAGGAAAGACAACATCACATCGTGGAGATGCAGATAATGCATACTCATCATTGACATCTTTTGATTTTGTCACCATATTGCACCTTATAAAAGAAATTATGGGTATTACTAAAGTCCTTTGTCAAGCTTTGCAACAAGAGTTTTAAGATATTTCAGATGCTTTACATATGGTTTCAATTACAAAAGAGTTAATTCAGAAATTAAGAGAGACAAGTTGGGATGCTTTAATTTATTGGTTCATGTTCAAGAATTTTGCATAAAACATGACATTGACATTCTAGATAATGAGTGCAAAATATATTAGAATGAGAGGTCGTGCTTGAAATAAACGATGTGACTTTTCTACTAAAAAATTTTATAGGGTAATACATATCTTTTGTGCTATAATTGAATATCAATTGCAAGAATTAAATAGCAAGTTCAATAATAATATTGTTGAATTACTTGTTTTGAGCATGGCTTTAGATTCAAGAAACATGTACAAGTCATTTAACAATAATGATATTTGCAAAATTGTTTATAAATTTTATTCTAGAGATTTCACAGAACAGGAAAAATTGCATTTGAAGATTGAGTTACAACATTTTGAGTTTGACATTCCTAAACATTCATATTTCATTAATCTATCAATTACATCTGAATTATGTCAAGAGCCAGAAAGAACTGGAAAGTTCATCATTTATCCTCTTATTGATAGAGTGATTAGACTTATAACCACCCTTCTAGTTTCTACAGCAACTACTGAAAGGTTTTTCTTTACTATGAAGATAATTAAGAATAAGCTTTGAAATAGAACGGAAGACCAATTTCTTGATGATTCTTTGATTATAATTGAAAAAGAAATTGTTTTTGTGTTTTAGCAAGGACTCAATTATAGATGAGTTTAACAATATGAAACATGTAGAGTAAGAGTCAAGTGAAGTGATCTTAATTTTTGTAATAGATTTCTTTCAATTTTTTTGTATATTAGGTATGTATTGTATTTCAAGTACTTTTATTTATGATATAGTATTTTTTATTTTTGCCCCCCAATTAAAATTCCGAAGTCCGACACTGACTAGTTCACAATTATTTGGTCATGACTTGGATTATGAGACTGTAATGAAAAATTAATTTTTAAATTATATAATTCAAATCCTGATTACTCATAGTTACAATTTTTTTGGTGGAGTGGTACTCATATACTCCCTCTTGTCACAAATACCGGAGATGGTATTAAGGATCAAGGTAGTATATATAGTACTAAATATCTAACCTAATTTAGAGGGATCTGTATTTTACGTAGGTCTAAGTGTTTGGAAAAATAAAGCAGAACTACAATAAGGTCTCAATTAGGAGATTTAATCACCGAGTCTGATAACAATTGAGGAACATATAATGTTAAATTGTATTGGATGAAATAATAGCATGTTTATAATTCTCACTTGTCATTACCCAAGGGGAAAAAAAAAAAAAAAAACTAGACAGGTTTAAGGTCTAGTAGGTTCAAATTTAAAATCCTAATAATATGATTTTTATTACTTTAGTTTATTTTATAGACTTACCTTTCAATCAATTAACAAGGCTACTATATTGTGTTAAAGCATTTAACAGGTAAAATTATTTTTTCCCAGCTTGCCACAGACATTTACATGATCGATTAATTAATTAATATATGGATCGAAGCATAGACGAAACACGCATTTGATAAATGAAGATTGCTTTTTACCATCCCATGAAAAAGTTTATATCTAATATATACTAGTACGTAACAGTAATAAATGAAATATATAGTAAAAAGAAAATATGGATAATTTTACTTTCACGATTTAATAACATAAGATATGATTTCAACTAAACCAAACTGAAAATATAACGAAAATTCCAAAAGAAATTTAGGCTTTGTTTGATTTTTTTTAATGTTCTTAGAATAGCTTTATAAATTTTTTTCTTAAAATAAATTTTGGGAAAAAATGTTTAAAAAAATCAATTTAGATGATTATTCTTAAAAATCATAATTGGGAAAAAAACATAAAAACTTGTTCAAATTAATTAACAAACACTTTATTAGAGAAAATACTTTGTTCAAAGATATATGGTTGTTCTCTACTTCTTTTTTCCTGATTTTAGAAGACAAAATATTATTTTACATAATATAAAAAACATATAAAAGTCATTCAACTATTTTATTTTTAAGAATATATTTCTATTTTTTTTATAAAACAATTAATTAAAAACTCATTACCAAACAAGTTCTTAAAAAAGTATACAAATAAAAAATATTTTAAGAATAGGAAATCAAACAAGGGGAATGTTGACATGAATAATTGAATATGATTATTGGTACATGGAAAGAATGATATTATTATTTAACTAGCTACGACATGGTCAGCTAGGTGGAAATTAAATCTTATTATCAAGTAATATGATAATTTTGTCGATAAATAATAGA
The DNA here is from genome assembly GCA_025563575.1 of Acacia pycnantha. Lineage (NCBI taxonomy): Eukaryota > Viridiplantae > Streptophyta > Magnoliopsida > Fabales > Fabaceae > Acacia > Acacia pycnantha. The sequence goes on from JAMWYP010000153.1 coordinate 652,531, forward strand.
GTAAAGGGTAAGTACATGATATTTTCAAATCCATGATATTTGTCGGATTATCCGCCTTGGAACCAACCAACTTAACTTTATCTTACCCCCGGGGGGATTTTCGGAGTAAACGTGTAACACCCCGATTTTTTTATATGTTTTCATAGCGTTTGGATCAGAGTTTGAGAGTTGGAAAATTTTTTCATAATAAAGAGTAACTGAATAACATAAAATACAGAGTATCTGGCAGTACATACGGCCATACAAACATCCGAGTATTTAATTCAAAAGTAAAGACAATAAAATAAAAACGTCTCCGCCAAGTCCTCATGCTGGCTTCTTACCCCCGATCTCGATCCTGTGACCCTTGGATCCTGAAGCTAGAGTAAGAGCTGAGGTCCGATGTCCACCGGACCTCAGGTAACGGTTAACCTCATGCTTATGTAACAGTATATAAATGACAGTTATTCATGACATCACAGCAGTACATAATTACATATGTAAAAACAATAACCACACATAGCTAATGCATGTTATTCACTATGTGCACTCTACTCCAGTGCCACGATGTACACTCGTGTCCTTAGCGCTAGGAAAACTCAACGGTATATCATAACCATAACCCGTATATAGCTGGATGTATAATGAAAACATCTAAGACAGAGTCTTAGTCTATGAATACAACTATCATATATAAACATACAACAAGCATAAGAGTTAAGGTTACAGTACGCGCGTCCGTACCTTCGTTGACGAAATGCAGTACGTCTGACGGTCGGTACGTGATCACAGATATCCTATAAAGATAATATCATATTTAATTAATAAACAATATCCTAACAGATATTTTAGTCACAAATGACTATTTTACCCCTGACTTTAGATAATTGCTACCTGATAAAATTTCGCCAGAGCTTCGCTACTCTGACTCCTAATTTTCAGAAACTCAATTCCTACTATGTTTTTACCTCGTCAGGCATCTTTCAATGCAATGAGGCCTAAAAACAATAATAGTAATTTCATTTCCTACTTACTAGATCTAACTAACATTTCTACTAAAACTACTAAACTAAAGACTAGAATCTAAAAGCTAAGGACCGAAGAACTTACCCAGAACTTCGCTACTCCTTCTCCGAAACTCCTCCTTCTCTCTTCTCTCTATGATTTTCGAAATTGCTCTTGCAATTGGTGTGAGAAATTTCAAGAGCAATGGAGGCCTATTTATAGAAAAGTGTTGTGGCATATTGGTAGTTCCTTCCAACTTCCTCTTCTTCCATATTGGCCTTAGGATCTAGGGTTTTTGTTCATCTTCAATCCTTACCCTTGGATCCCCTTGGCCGACCTCCCTCCCCTTCTCTCTTTTCCTATCCTCTTCCAAAACATGATGTCACCCATGTGCTCTTTATGATTTTTACCGATTAATTACCCTGCTCAGTGTTCTAATCGCAAACACATATAACTTTTAAATACTTTTAGAGGTACACTTTGAAGTTTATCTATCCTCTTTAGAAGTATTTGGAAGATCAAGGATTATAGTCCAATTAGGGATCTTTACTAGTCTTTTAGTCATTTTAGGATAATCCTCGTTGATTACGGAAATAACTTCGGAGATAACCCACTCCGGAGTAAAAATACACTTGTTTATAATATGTCCAGATGTTAGATACTTAATTCCCATATTTCAAGATACGATTTAATTTTTATCGGTTCTCATTTATCCTATTTGTTTTTTCAACAAATATCTTACAAAATATCCCTTTTTCCTTTTTCTTCCCACTTGCCCACTTGTACACACACACTTACACTCACACACACACACTACACGGCTCCCCCCTCCCCTTTTTGGCTTTTCAAACCTTGATTTTATTTAATTAATCTATGCTTTAAGTATCTAATTAGGTAATTATCCCATTGGTTAACCCTTTGTTGGTTAATTAAGCTTTAGGGATTAAATGTAATTCATCTTTTATACTTCTTAATTATGCTTCATTTAATTAGCCATTATGTTTATGCCAATCTTGACCCTTCTTTGGTCATTAGTCTTTAATTAGGGATTTTATATAGTTAATTTTGGATATTACCTTTACACATGCTTAAACAATTAGCAATTAATTACTTATTTAATCACTTATCAATTGTTGAAAATTTTCTTAAATTAGATAAATTATTTTCTCACAACTATTGTATTGACATTGGTAATTTACACACCATGTATTATTTTAAAAATCATGGGGCAACTTATGCTCCCCAAATTAATATCGGATTTTTGCCTCTTTAAATTCCAAGGAAATTATTTAATAAATTATCAATATTAGAGACAACATACTTTCCCATTTTTAATAAATATTTAATTACCTCTTAGGATTTATTATAACAATCTCAGCGTATTTTATGACCCACAAATGCATTTAGGGATTTTTGGCACTTTATTCCTTCTAATTTTCAAGAGAAATTACCCTAAAAATAATAAGATAATTTCAACATAAGTTTTGAGACCATATATTCACTTATCAAGAATAGGTATTATTTATCACAATATAACATTCAAGATGAATAATTATTCGGGTATTACATTTCGACTTAGAACCTATTTGGTACATGAAAAATTAAACAATGAAACACCGCAGGCGCGACTAGACTCACGGCGGTGAGAGGGGAAGTGAAAGGTAAAGTCGTGATCAGCAATGCAAAAGAAAATTATTATGTCATAGATTCGCAGCAGATGGTGGAGCAAGTTGAGGGAACGATTTTTTCGCAAATAAAATAAGGGTGTTTTTTTTATTATTTTGTGTTTTTTATTTTTGTATATAAATTCATCATTTTCCCTTTTCTTTTCCTTTATTTGCATTCTAAATGTTCCCTATCAAACGGGCCCTAACTCTGTCAGCTATATGAACTGGAGCTTTCTATTTTGCGTCTCTTCCTTTTTTTCCACACATAAGACAACTTGTGTTTTGGAACATGCATACTGTTTGTTTGTTTATATGCCAAGATAAAGTATCCTTATTAATATTTGGGGGTTTATATATTTTGAAACTTTCGGTGTGAAGATGTAACATCAAATTATAAAGAGGTGAAGTGAGGACAAGGCTCTCCTGGGGACCCGAACATGCAAGGTCAAGGGGAAGAACGAATATGCCCTTTTGCACTCTATTCGCCAAGTTATATCACCATCACCATCACTTGTTTAGTCGGTTTTGGATCAATTATTGTTCGCAACGCAAGTGTACGAGATTCGCAAGTAATAAAGTGATAAATAAAGTATCGTTCCCACGAGGATTTGTTTAACAAATTGGTTAAGCAAGAGGCTTAGTGGATTTCATCAAGTTGAGCTAAAACAAAGTTTTGATTTGGAATGAGAATTTTTAAAGACTATTTCTAAAACATAAAATTTATAAAGCGATTGATTCTTTAACTTCAATGATAAATGAGTTTAGAGCTCTTTTTCCCTTTTTGCATTTCATAAAACTTGGTTAATTTCTCTCTAAGTAGCATTTCAATATATATATGTGTTAGTCTAAGGTTCTAAAACACTTGACCCACTCTCTCAAGTCAAAATCAAGTTTCTCTTCTCATTAAAATGCACAATCTCTTGCTACAATTAATGAGAATCAATATTTAAGCAACAACCCTAATGTGACAATGCAAGGTTAGTAAATATATCTCTATTTTACCAACAAACCATCCATTTATCAAGTAAACTTCAAGACAAACATGATTTCAATCAAGTTCTACACCTAGATTAACTCTCTCAAGTCAAAACCTAAGTGAATAAATCATCTAAATGGCGCCAATCATTTAGAAGCGTTAAGTCGAGGTTAAAATCAACACATACATATATTAATCTACCACAAGAGAGGAGTATTCAAGTATTAATCCATACAAATGGTCAAAAGAATCCTAGACTGAAAGAGAAATTAGCCAAGCATAAACTTTAACAAAAATCCATGAAATAGAGATAGCAATTCAGGTTTAAAGAAGAAAAGGGAATAGGAAGAACACAGTGAAATTTCTGGAGCTGTTCCTTCCTCCAATTTCCAGCCCCAAATTCCAGTCGTTCCTCTCTGTGCGTCTCCTCTATTCTGCTTCGTTCTCCTCTTTCTCCAGCGGCGCGCTCTCTGTTTCTTTTATTTTCAATTCGTCCCCTCGCGAATACCCTCTGCTCCCTTTTTCTTTTTGTCCGTCCGTTTTGTCTGTTTCTTTTAATTTCCATTTTGGTCTTCTCATTCGTGGGCCCAATCCTTCAATTCTTTTCTCAATTCTTCTTCTTCTGCGTCAAAACAATCCTGGGCTACTTTTCTTTTTGTAGCTTTTAGGTCTTCTATTGTAATCAATTTGTGGGGCCCATCTTTTAGACTTTGATTCAATTCGTAATACTCCCCTGGTCCATCATGTGCAGAGCAAACAAAAATAAAAATATATTAATAATAATAATAATTAAAACATAAACTTTTCTTTTTTTTCTTTTTCTTTATTTAACTAAAGTATTTCTATTTAAATTTGAAAACTATGATATTTATAATGAAATCCCCTAAATAATATACCAATTTGATTTGATTTTATAATAATGTAATCTCATTTAAATCTCTTAAAATTGTTTAGATAACTCTCCAAATATCTTCAAACTGTACTTTAAATATACAAAATAAGGAGAGTTATCAATTATTAACATCTTTTCATTCATCCTTAAATACACCTGTTCTGTCATAAGAACATAAGTGTCTAGTCCTAGGTGGGCTAGTATGTTGATATAGGATCAAATAGCTCTCCCCCAAGTATCCATGGATGAGATACCTAAGAGGATTGGAGATCACAGAGCACAAACATGAGGGTTTTAACCCAATGGAGTGGGGTGTGTGCCCTGTGTGGCTGAATAGTAAAGGAGAGAGTTTAGAAGATGTGCACCTCTTTAGGTAAACTAAATTTTTAATGCTTGTTTTGTCAATTCTAATAATTAAAACCATTACTCTACAGGGCATCTTTGAATTTCTCTTTCATTCCTAACCTAGCTGCCTAGTTACGATCCATAATATGAATATATAAACATAATTAGTTATTTAGGGTCAATTATATATAAACCAATTATATAATATCCCAAAAGTTTAGAGGTCGTACGTGCTTGAACATTTCAAAATATTTGTCATTTTTGGGATTTTTCACACAAGGGAATTTTTAGTAATTAAATTGTTATACGAGTAGTTCTTTTATTAAAATATCCTTAAATACTAATACTATCTCACTAATTTAGTGGACACTGTTTTGAATATCGCACGGCAAAAATTATATAACCTCGGGGTTAGGGCCGCCCGCGGCCAAAATTCAATTTAGAATAATCAACTTAGGCTTGAATAATCAACTTCAGATATCGCCCTGCATCGAAAAAATGCATCATGATCTTGAAAAATTATTTTAGAATGTTGAAAAATATTTTAGGTACTCGATGATCAAAAAATACTTCAAGATGCCGATGTATTTTTTCAAGACGCGTATCCTAAAGTATTTTTTAAGTACCAGTCGGTATCCTCAGTCAGTATCCTGAAGTATTTTTTAAGTATCAGTCAGTATCCTGAAATAATTTTTCAAGATCATTAAGTATATTTTTAGTACCAGTCAGTATCCTGAAGTATTTTTTAAGTACCAGTCAGTATCCTGAAGTATTTTTTAAGTACCAGTCAGTATCCTCAGTCAGTATCCTGAAGTATTTTTTAAGTATCAGTCAGTATCCTGAAATAATTTTTCAAGATCATTAAGTATATTTTCAGTACCAGTCAGTATCCTGAAGTATTTTTTAAGTACCAGTCAGTACCCTGAAATATTTTTTCAACATCCTAAAATAATTTTTCAATATCATTAAGTATATTTTCAGTACCAGTCAAGATCCTCGAAGTATTTTTAAGTACCAGTAAGACTCGAAATAATTTTTCAAGATCATTAAGTATATTTTCGGACTAGTCAAGTATCCCGAAATATTTTTTAAGTACCGTCCAAGACCTTGAAATATTTTTTCAACATCTTAAAATAATTTTTCAAGATCATTAAGTATATTTTCGCACCAGGCCAAGATCCCGAAGTATTTTTAAGTATTAGTGAATATCCTCGGTCCGTATTCTACATTTTGGAAACGGGGTTGATTGGTGGCCATGGGCTTGCCCCAACATAACCCCAAAGAGTGGGGCTTATTTTGGGTTAGGGTAAAAATGGCCCCATCATATAGCCAAAAATATGGGGCTAAACATGGGACTTAATGGGCTGGCCCATAGGGTCCAGCCCATTTTGACAGCTCTAGTTTTGAATATCTCTTTCTTAGTTAATGAATAGAGATAAACGAAGGGAGAAACAAAGAAGAAAGAAGATAATTAACATTTTATTGAAATTTTGAAGCGTATATCAAATTCTGTAGACTAGAGGCCTCAAATCTATAATCTCTAACTTGGTTTTTAATACCATATTATCATTCTTCAATACTTATTTTGCTCCACTAACATTAGAATTGCTGCAGATTATTAAGCGAGCAAATGAAATTGGTGAAGATCCCTTGAAATTAAGCAACCGTTTTTGTGAAGAATATAATGTTGATATGAATGATCTTCAGTGCCTCCTTCCAACGCATCAACCTCGAGTTTCTGATCATATGGAACAGATAAAGGACATGATAAGTCAGGTTCAATGTTTCTGATCAATTGAAGGAAATTAAAAGGGTACATGAACTCCCGGTGGTGATAACGATGATCGAATCTTCTTTGTTTAGATTTCTTTTTTTTTTTATTCATTTTGGCCACAACATTATAATTTTTAATATTTTGTTTTTGATTTGTATACTCTTATGACTGTTACTTTTTATGATATATCTATTTATTTTCTAATTTTTTATATTTTTTTCGCTTATTTATTTTTTTGGATTTTTGCGAGGGACAAACTTTCCCTCGCAAAATTCCTGATTTTTGCGAGGGAACATTTGTCCCTCGCAAACTTCTGGATTTTTGCGAGGAGAAGTTGCGAGGGACAACTTCTCCTCGCAAAATGCGGGATTTTGCGAGGGACCGAGGGACCATACTTTCCTCGCAAAATCCAAATTTTGCGAGGACAATTGATCCCTCGCAAAATTTTGGATTTTGCGAGGAAAGTATGTTCCCTTGCAAAGTCCAAAATTTTGCGAGGATCAATTGTCCCTCGCAAAATCCTGTATTTTGCGAGGGAGAAGTTTTGCCGTCGCAAAAGTCATTTTTGCGACGGAAAAATTTTGCGACGGAAAAATGATTTTTCCGTCGTAACTAACCTGATATAAAACTATACTATAATAATAATAGTATAATATATTTATGTGTAGAAATTTAATTAACCTTTTTTTTTTTGGTGTGTGGTGACTGTTGAATCATTAATCAAAGCTTGATATATGTAATTTTCTCATTCATTAATATGAAGCGGCTCAAATTACGGGGCACAAATAATGCACACGTTTTAAACACAAAGCTATATATTATTACACACAAGATTACAATTAAAGACATACTGCTTTGTTTAAATCTATTTAATTAATGAATCTAACTTTCACATCATATTACATTTACTAATTATACAAAACTTTAACATCATATTAATTTATACCTTTTCTCACTACTTTTTTTCTTATAAGCACTACCCTTATTAAATATGAGCTATATGGAAAAAATAATAAATATTCTCTGAAACTAGCAAATACCTACCTTGCAAAAAAGGGTCAAGAACATTTTCTAAAATTTGCCTACAATAAGGACTGGATAGAGTATGATGTTGGATTTTATTATAGTTAATAAGGGTAATATTGAAAATCACTTTAATTTTACAGAAAATTTAATGTTTTCATCAACAATTTGTAGGTAAAAATAAATTACTCCTCCTGTCTTTATTATAAGACATATTTAAAGAGTTGATTTTGGTCTTAAATATATAACATATTTTTTATATTTGTCAATATTTTATTAATTTGTCTTTATTGATGCTCCATCAACAACAATCAAGTATGAGAGGGAATGAGAGAATTGAGGAAGATTACTATGGTGTTTTAAAAAATATATATTATATTAACTAACTTAATTAACTTCCTCAATCTAACCAGATTAGATAAGTATGTCTTATATTAAAGACTGAAAGAAATAGTTACAAGTGACTTATATTTAGGACCGATAATATTTTACTAAATCCCATGTGTAGTGCGAGTGAGTACCTAATAAAGCTAACAAATTCCCAGTATTTAATTAGAATGCACAGAAGAAAAGAAACAGATCAGGATACAAATGGACATTATTAGTTTGATATCCGTATTTGAAGACTTTAACTTGGAGATACTAATAAAAGAAAAGAAAATAGATTGATAGGAAATTTCGAATGAGTACCTAATAAAGCTAACAAATTCCCAGTATTAGGCGCCATTTGGATCAAAGAAAATGTGAGAATGGAAAGGAATTAAAATGAAAAGAATGGAATGAAACGGAAAATATTTTGCCTCGATGTGTTTGGTTCGCACTGGAAAATAGATTGATAGTAAATTTTTTGTCTGATTGAAAGAAAATAAGGTAAGAAAATGAGGCAAAATACCATTTTACCTTAAAAACAAATTATTATTTTAAACCGTTGAAATACATGCACAACACTGAAGTGCACTAATAATGCACTCCAATGCACACTCGTTTGAGTGTGCAACATTTGAGTGTGCATTTTGCAAACTCAAGCAATGCACTCCTTCTCTCATCAGTTCTCCACTCTGATATCGTCTTCTTCTTCCATTTTCTCAACGATCGGAAAAATCTCATCTCTCTCTCTCTGATTGGAAGAATTTATGGTAGGCTGTGTCTCCTCCTTCTTCGATGACCTAAGAAAAAGATCGGGGTTGGAGTCGCAAGACGGGAGAGACCAGATCGAAAGGAAAGTGAAAACAAGAGCTGCACCATTGACCTCCTTCTTCTTCGTTCAGTGAGTGAGTTGGAGATTAGCAAGATGTGTCGCGGATTGAAGATGCACCAGAATAAATATGTTTTTGCTTATTTGACAATTTAATCAACAGGTTTGGGATAAATTAGTCGCTTAAGTTATCAAATAATTCAACTATTAGGCCAGACAAAGGGACTTCGTGAATATCATAAACTTTTTTCCATAATTTTTAAATATATACAAGATTCTAACATGCCTCCTTTTCTCTATGCACACCCCCAAACATTACTTTCTTTTTTTAATGGACAATTTTAATGACAAGATTATTAATTTATTATTTCTTTCAACTATTTATGGTAGTGATGTGAAAATTTAGTCACGGAAAACAATTGGGCTAACTCTACATCTTAACAGTCCAATTCTAGGTGATGGACCCAGTCCCAGAGAGGCCCATGTATATTTGGGGATTTATCCGGACTGTCATATTAATCCAATAGTCAAAAATTCGCACGAGACTCATAGATCGAATAACCCACTCAAGAGGTTCCAAGTTCAAGATAGTTTTTTTTTTTTTTTTTTTTGGTTAGGTACAAGTATCCTTTTACTGGAGGTAATCATATTTAAGACACTGTCATACATTAAATGTAGGCACATTTTTTAACTAGGATTCAAACATTAATTCAGTAGGACTTGCGAGAGACTATTAGTCTCTTATTCAATCTAGACCCCTTATTGGTTTGTTTAATTTTTTTACTTGTCATAAATTTTCTAGGCCCAAAAAGAAATCTGAAACTAGTTTAGACGAGAGAAAGGTATATACATAATAATAGAGAAAGAGACTAGTCTAGCGAAGGGGCTAGTTTCTCAATACGTGACAAATTAATATTCGGATTTCTATAGAGAGAACATTTAGTGACTGATAGAGCCTCAAACATTATTACTTCTAATAGAAAAATACATGTGCCTAGAAAAAAAAAAAAAGAGAGAGAGAGAGAGGAAGGGACAGTTTATGATTACATAACTTTAATTTAAGTTTTTTTAGAATCATGATTTTTAAAATCAAAAACATTTTTAAAAAATAATAGTTAAAATATTATCTTTATTTTGAATTCTATAACCATTAAAATAGTTTTCTTAAAAGAAAAAAATAATTTTTTTAAAAACCAATATGGATCATCAGATTAGATATGAACAATCTAGATCTAATTAACTCTCCCAGCTAAACACTTTACGATAGGGGAATTGGTTCCACAATGAACTAAGATGCATTTCATCAAGTAGGGATCTAGTTTCCCTACAATGAGAGCTAATAGGACCTGAATAGATCTGAACGGTCCAAATTTAATTTTGTTTGAAAAATCTATATTTATTTAAAAATTATTTTGGTTGGTATATAGTCTAAAATACAAATAATTCCTTAACTATTATTTTTTTTTTTTTAAAAATCTTCTTTAAAAAACAAACTCAAATATGGACCGCAAATTCTATTAGCTCACCTCTTGCTTTACCCAGTGTCGTTCGATCCTGTGACTATATGAGAGAGGACTCTTTTCATCTCATCCAACTAACATAGCACTAAAACATTGACGATTCTATATATATGCTCTCCTCTATCAAGCAAAGTGCTCAGTAGGAAGACTGGTTTATCAAACCATAGACGTGCGACGATTCTTATTACCTGAGATACCAGCAGTGCAATAAAAAAAGAGCAAAGATCATGCCCCCAAGCAATGCCTTGAACTCCCACGGTGGAGCATTTGGACGGAGACATAGCCAAACCCATGACGGTTAAAACTGTGATGTAAAGGAACAAGATGGTGGCCTCAAACTCTGCTATGCCTGCTCAGAGAGGTTGAGAGAGAAAGATGGAAGGTGGTTGTGAAAATTTGGAGGTTTCCTCAGAGGGTAGGAAGGAAAGAATGAATTGGGCACGTCTTTCTGTAAACATGACGAACAACCATGCAGCACCGTTCTATGTCTAGGTCATGCAACTTTATTATGAATTAACGGTTCTAGTTAAATGCACCAACATCTCTATTGTCATACACCAACCTATGAACAATCTAAAAAGTGATCAATCTTTAAGAAAGCTTTAAGCAAAGATAATTCATTCAATCATGGAAAATTACGTTCAATCAAGAATTCAAACAAATACTCAAATTCGCATAGGGTTCATCCTCGCCCTAACTACTAAAGAAGACTAGCCAAGCATGGCTAGGTTAACAAAATAGAAGAAGAGAGATGAAAATTAGAATTGTTCTTTGCGTCCTCTTTTCTTCCTTCCATTGCCTCCTTCTTTTCTTCGTCCTTTCTCTCTAAACCTTGGTAAGTACTCGAGATTTAGAAAGCATAAGGATGTGTTTTTCTTTCTTCTGTGCTTCTCTCACTTGAGTGTCTTGTCTCTCTGTTCCGTTCTTGATGTTTCGTACGTGTTCCTCTTTGCGTTTCTCTCTTTAATGGCGTCTTTTCCGTTCCGTCGATTCTCGCTGTACGTCTTTTTTTCTTTCAATTCCCGCCCCTCTGCGTGTGTGTCTCCACTAATATATATAACTTATGTTTGTTGGGCCCCACGCATCTGTATCTCATATAATATAGCAGGTACGTTTTTTTTTATTCAATCCTGTACTTATTTAATTATTTTAGAATAGAATATAATAATATATTATAAATATATTATTATATCCTTTTCAATTTAATCTGTTGCCTCTTTTAGATCACATAATATTCCCTGCACAAATGAGTAGGATATCAATAGATTTTCTGTTATAATATTATTTTATCCTATATTTAATTAACAACCACAGCGCCGATCAACGACAAGAGCCTTCACAGCTTCCATTTCTTCGCTTATCATCGTCTCTTTTCTGTTGTGAGCTTTGCTTTAATTTGTTTATTATTTACCATTCTATGTGTTTCTTGCATTTCCATGCATGCTATCACATTTACAATTTGACATTTTTTCTACCGAACTTTTGTAAAAGTTAAATAAAAAATAAGTTACCGCTCTTACCGCTAACCCAAAACAGGCTAAGATTTACTTTGATCTTAAATACATAAGACCACAGTCTACGACTTCCAATTTGATAATCCCCCCCCCCCCCCTAAAATGCCCCTTTTAATTACACATGTTAAAAGGGCATTTATCAAATGGTAGTTTTAATCACATTATTAAATGGCATAGTTAAGGAAAATATATAAATAACTAATTTAACTAAATTTCTTTAAGAAAGGATTTGGTGTTATAATCTTTATGGAAACTATTTTAAGTTCTTGATCTTTCCCTAATTTATAAAATTTTGAATTAGTCCTACATGATCTACGTCATTATGTGTGTGTGTTATATGCATGGTTATGAAACTCGGACCGGAAACCGGCGAACCGGTCGTAAAACCGGTCCGGTCAACCATAGAAACCGGAGTTGGAGTGTTTTTTTTTTTTTTACGATGCCAGAGAGAACTGGTGGTTTCCACAATTACAGAGATGGAAAAAGAGAGATGGAGAGAAAAAATGGATAACAACTCCCTGTTCAACATCCTGGTTCCATTCGATGAAGATGAATGCGCGATGAAGAGTACCAAGTTCGCATTCTCTCTTTCCCTCTCTGGTTCAGATGCGTTTTAAGGAAAGGGATGACTATGGTGAAGCAGCGCTTCCTTCCTTCCTCCTCTTTCTTCTTTTTTTCTCGTTGCTTTGCCTCCTCCTCCTTCTTTTTCTCCATTGCCTCTCCGTCTGCTACTTCGTATTAATAAAAGAGAAAATAGTCAATAGAAGGGACATGCTATTAAATGTGAAGCAGGGAGAGGGAGCAGACTTAACTTTTGTATTTTACATTTTTTTAAAATTTTTAGGACCTAATTAATATTATATAATAATTTATAGATATTTAACTACCGGTTTAGCTCCGGTTTAACTCCGTTCTGACCCATGGTAGTGAAAACGTAGTTTTCACCTAAAAACGGAAGGGCAATGAAAAAACGTAAAACGTAAAATCGTAATACAAAACGTAGTTTTTACCTGCATATATATATATAAAGAAATTCAAGAAAAGCAAGGCACCTACCATCATCCATACATATATTCATCCATGCAATATCAATCAAAATATCCAACATTGTCATCAAATACCATTTAAATAAAGGCAAACAACCTCAATACGGTTCAAAATGCAAGTCTAAGAAGAATGGATTAGAAATGGGATAATCGATTTGGGGAAAAAGCAAAATAGGGCATCTGGCGTTTGGGATTTTTTTTTCATAAAAGCGCTGTTTTTACGTTTTTGGGTAAAAACGGACCGTTTTTACCGTTTTTACTCAGGATGCGTTTTTTCCCACAACGAAACACGTTTTGCTCATATTAAATCGTAAAAGTGGCGTTTTTACGCTTTAAAGCGCGTTTTTGACTACCATGGTCTGACCCACTAACCCTTGACCCAGTGTCCCAACCGGTTCACTGGCCGGTCCGGTTTTAATAACCTTGGTTATATGTATATAAAGGACAGATGTTAATTACATCCTTTTCATGTTTCAGTTTTGATTTTTTATGACAGATTGATAGGTGCTACTTTTAGATGGACAATTGAATTTTGGAAGTAGCTAGCTAGGCAACGCAAATTTGCTGCTTTTTGTTATTACATAAGTAGTTATCTGACTGAGTAAAATTTAAATTATTGTCAAATTTGCATTTGACATTACCCAAATTAATGTTGACTTAATCTTCCAAGTCGAAATAATAAAGTCTTCATCCTCAACGATTAACCCTTAGTTTTATGAATCAACAATAATACTCTGAAATTATGTTGACTTAGTCTTCCAAGTCGAAATAATAAAGTCTTCATCCTCAACGATTAACCCTTGGTTTTATGAATCAACAATAATGCTCTGAAACCAATTGGTTTCACGGGGGCTTTTCCCTAACTAACACGCACACCCACACAAATATTGATATACTCCTCATGGACTGTAATATAAGACTTATTTAATTTATCTAATTTGGAAAGATTACGAAAGTTAAATAAATTATTTAGTTATAGCATATGTGACATAATTTCTCTAAAATCTTTCATTTTAACATTAAAGCTTATAAGTTAGGCAAATTAGTTTTTTTAAAAAAAATGATAAATATAATAGATAAAATAGAAACTTTTTTTTTTACTTAGAAGCAAAATTCATTCTCAAAATATGTCATAAAATTAGGACCGGAGGAGTAGTTTACAATAAACAAAATCTAATTTAAACAACTCAGGCTACGCATCAATATTTGATCACAAGCTTCTTAAAATCATGTTGACTCAACATGAACCCTAGCTTCATATTATGCATCATCATTAGACACAACTTTGATATACTTTTAGCCTCATGAAATTCATGTCATTTCTGCTTATTTGCCTATAATTTCTAACACTTTGAGCCACATGTTGAGCCATTTAAAGCTCAAATTACTAGTTGAGAAGTTTGGAACGGAGTTTAAAAGGAGTCTTTGGCCTCAACCAAAGACAAGATAGAGAGCTTTTGGCCTCAACCAAAGACACTGGCACAAAGCTCTTGGCTTCAACCAAAGACACTGGCAGAGAGTTCTTGGCCGCAACCAAGACAAGTCTTGGCTTTAGCAAACGTGAATTAATTAAGTTATGCATTTTGGGCGGGAACTGATTCTAGGGCTTTATATGTTGAGAAATTAGAACAACATCGTTATTCTTCACTTTTTAGGCGGCTTGGAGGCTATTTAGAAGTATTTCTCTACTAGGGTTTGGTGTTAGTTCTTGAAGGAGATTCATATGGAGATTGAAGATTTGAAGAGATTTGAGCTCATTTCTCTTGGTTTTGTTGATTCCATTCTCTTTCTTCATTTTTCTGGTATGCTTGTAACTATATTGTGTGTATTTGTACCTATTTCATGAACATGAGTTGCTAAACTCATTCTAGAATTACTTTAAGGGGTTTAAACTTCTCTTGTTGCATGAGAAGAAGAAGTTTCCTATACACACATGAAATGGTGGGACCCACACACACACACACATGCACACACACATACACACCCCTATGTGTGTGTGTCACACACATACACCCCTATGTGTGTGTGTGTGTGGGTTCCACCATTTCATGTGTGTGTGACATGAGAAAACACTTCTCCTACAACATGGGAAGTGTTTTTCCCTTACTTTAAACCTCTATATGGATTGAGACTTTGTTATTCTCTTTTTTCTAGCATCTAATGAAGTATTATGTGTTGATTTTGTTTTATTCTTAGTGCCTTTAAGTGCTTGATCACCACCAAAGACGGACCTTCATGTATACACTGGGGCCATGGCCCCCCAAAAAAAAAAAAATTTATCCCAAATTTTTAATACAAATTGGATTTTTTATAGATTTGGCCCAAAAATTTATATATTTGGCTTAAAAATTTATACATTTGACCCCCCAAATATTTTTTCTTAAAAACTAATTAATGAGTATACATTTGGCCCCCCTAAAAAATTCTTTCAAGGTCCGTCCCTTCACCACTCAATTGTTTTGTTGAATGAGACGATGCTTGAGAGAGATTATCTTGTTTAGGAATTTGGATAAAGTCATACCAGTTTTGAAATTCATGCTTGAATGGATTTTTGTTTTTAATAGAAAAGAGATTTATCTATTAATCTAATATTGTTATTATAAGATTGGGTTTTAATAACTATTTTCACTAGCTTCTTGCAAGAGATTGAATAAGTTTTTTTTGCCCTTATTTGATACTTAAAACCTTAAGTATGAGCTTAGAGTTTAAATGAGGCCTATATACTTGTAAATTAATTATTGTCAAATAAGGAAAAAAAATAACAGTTGATTATGACCTGGTCTGTTCTGTAGTAGTGAGCTTTTCACATTAGAAATAAGGCCGTTTCTTCAGGATTAATTTATAAAATTAGTCAAAGAGGGGCAAGATTTAATTTAGTTTATTCGGGCCTGCACGATTTTCCTTGTCCAATGTGGCTTGATGTGATTACCGAGTCAAACACCTTGGTTGGGCTTAGCCCGTTTTTCTGTTACTCATTAGTTTGTGTTACTCATTTCATCTGCACTTGCATTTTACATGGTGCGGAAGGAGTATGTAAAGCGCCTGAATTTCACCTATGAAGAATACAAATCCATCATCAAATTACATGAACAAGCAATCTTTAGTAGTTGAAGGTAATATTGCCTCATGTACTAAGATTACTAGGGAGAAGTGCCCAGATAAGTTTTACTTTCTTTCATCACTGTCTTCATCACTTCACTTTCTCTTTTGTAGCTTCATCAGTCCACATTTTCCACTTCTCTATTTCTTTAGCTCCCTGTGAATCATATATTTACGACAATAGGACAGAATTTTCTCAATTCCAATTGACTAGGCTTATTGTGTCGATTCTTTTGAGTAGTAGAATATAACGGTTTCAAACACAACTGGAACATTCCAAAATCACATTTATTTTGACATCTTTACCTTTGGCCAGGCCAAAGGTCCTTTGATCCAACTTTCCAACACCATGTAGGAAATCCTTCCAACTAAACTCTCGGTTGAGGTTGAGGGAGCATGTGAGGTTGTAGGCCAAAGGTCTTTTATGTTTATATGAGATTTCATTTTAGTCTTTTATATTTATAAAGTGCATTTTAAAGCCTCTGTCATAAACAGAATTTTTAAATTTTGAACTTTAACATTATTTAATAAAATGCAAAAATTTTAATATATTATGTATTTGAAATATTGCTTAGTTATTCAAAAAAAAACTTAAGTAAATAAAATTCAACAAATGTGTTGGAAAATTAAAGTAATTAAATTTTGTACTAAAATAGAAATTAATAAAATTTATAAAATATTAAAAAATTTAATATTATCAGCAGCTCCCAATTATGGAAGGCTTGAGAATAAGCTCGGCGTGTTGAAAAAAATATCTCAGGTAAAATTTCAGGTGGATAAAAATAAGAAGGCTGTCACAATTGAAGCAAAGGTGAAATATGAAACGTACGTTGAAGTTCCTGGTATATCATCCTCGCCAAGGGATTCGGATGAAAAGTTCAAAAAGAAAATCATTGAGTTTAAGAAAGAGATTGAGTCGCAGCTTTTTGATGCTTTGAAGAAATCAAAGGGCTTAATTAGAGGTTGTTGATATTGTTAAAGCAAAGGCACAGGACAATATTTCGAAGCTATTAATAATATTGGATTGCTGTTTCTTTTTCCACTTAATCTCAATAGCCATAGGACATGGCGAAAAATTGTTCAAGATACAAGTTACAAGTTACAAAAATAGTCAACCAATGAAATTTTCATTAGTGAGTCATATCATTTACAAGCCATGAACAATGTAGTTTATTTCTCGAATTTCATTCATTATAGCAGCTTCTAAGCTGGTTTGATGTGATTTGGAATTGTAAAGTATTGAACAGGATAAAATGACACTAGTTTTGTATTTAGTTTCATTACATGTTAACTTATTCCAAAGGGACCGTTTTTATTTCCATTTTTTTCCTTTGGCCTTGAACTTCCTCTTGGTGAAGAACCTCCTGTGATCGGATTCTCTATCAGCTTCGTCTGGTTGGAAACCCTTTCTATTTTTTCCTTTGGCCTTGAACTTCCTTTTGGCCAAGAACCTTCCTTGATCGGATTCTCTATCAGCTTCTGGTTGGAAACCCTCTTCAGGAGTCCATCTTCCCTTGATTGTCTTGTCCCAATTTGCCAGCACAAATCCCCTACACTTTAAGCTAAACTGTTCCTGGTGGGACCGCAGCCAGAAGTCTAAGTGTGTTCCTTTTTTAACTTTCACCTCAATGAACCAGTATCCCTCTTCATTCCATCGCATACCATCCTGTGTCATACTTGTTGACATCATGGGCGACCAAAATAGAATCATGGATGGGGGCAGCAGTGGGGTCTCAATCTGAAATCTGATTGTAACCTTCTCGCCGTTACCCTGACATTAACCATATATACATCTTACATAAACAAACTAGTTCTGACCCTAAAACTAGTTAGTTAGTTATTTAAAGCTTCTTTTTCTCTAGTTGTTGTCTCAAGACCATCAATTGAATAATCACAAACCAATAGGTGAAAATATTAGTGGCTTCCAGATCAGATAACGAATCTCCCATGCATGCTTTTTCCCCTTAACAATGCTCTCCTGCCCAATCAATGCCATCATCAAATCAATCAATGAATTATATTCTTGAAAACTTGTAATACCCAATTTAGAGAAAAACGGGTTGGTTTAGATCCCACAATCAATAAAACACGATGTCAATTATTATTTCATAATATTTTTTTATTTCCAAATTTTGCGTTTATTCATATTTGATTGATGAGATAAGATATTGTTACTACCATTACCATTTAGTGTTACCATCAGTTTGTTTCACCGTTAGATCAGAATCTCATCCACCTCTATCATTTCTTTCTTCTATTGAGATTTTGATCTAATGGTGAAACAAACTGGTTGTAACATTGGTAGTAACACTAATTGGTAGTAATAATATCATATCTCTTGATTGATTAAGCAATCATATTTGGAAATGATTTGATTATTTCTTAAATTTTTTAATTGCCTTTATTTCCTAATTTCCCCAAAACATGATCCATGCTACAGAAATAATGGCCTATTTCTTTGTTTTCAGTTTTTTTTTATTTCCAAAATAGTTTTATGAAATCAATCAATCAATCAACTATATAATTGAAAGGTTATAATAGCCGGCACGGTTATTACTCCTCCGGACCCAAGGCCCTTTTCATTCATTACGTTCAAGTTTTTTCCTAGGGCCCTTTTCATATCAAGCCAAGGTAGTGAAAATCTAAGTTGATGTATATTATTTCTCCTGTCTTTAATATAAGATATATTTTGGGTGTTGATCTTGATCCTAAATATATGACAATTTTTACATTTGTCAATCATTTCCTAATTTACCCTCATTAATGCTTCCTCAACAATAATCAATAAAAAGAGGGAATGAGGGAATTAAGGAACATGAGTGAAGTGTCCTAGACAATAAATACATGATATCAATTATTATGTAATAATATTTCCATATTCTATGTTTGCTTATATTTGATTGATTAAGCAATCATATTTGAAAATGATTTCATTATTTCTGAAATTTCTTAATTGCCTTGATTTCCTAATTGTCTCAACATAATCAATGCTACAGAAATTATGGCCTATTTGTTTCTGTTTTCAGTTTATTTTTTTGTTTCCAAAACTCTGTTATAAAATCAATCAATCAATTATATCCTTGAAAACTTATAATACCCCATGGTTTAGTGTAAATAGAGTCGGTTTAAATTCACAAATTAATAAATATATTATATTAATGATTATTTCACAATATTTCATGATTTCCTTATTTTACATTCGTTCATATTTGATTCACTAAGCCGAGGTTGAATTTGAGTTTAAAATTAATATGATTGATTTTAATATTTTGATTTTGCTCTGGTATAAGACTATATTTTTTTTTTCCCTTTACATCCAAAAACAATTTCAGACATTTTTTTCATAATGATAATCAAATTAATGTCATTTAACTTATAGTGTCGATGCCACACATTTAATTTATTACCTGTCAATATATTTTGATAATCATATTACTTAACATTATATATCTATGCATATGTTACTATCACAATTTACACTCAGGTTTAATACTATCTCATGCCACGAAGCAATGATCATTTGACTTTCTGATTACTAATTACACGGCGGGAAAGTAAAATATTGAACATTCATACAAAAAATACTAACCTCTTGGTTGCAGTTGAGGGAGCACATGAGCCTCTGGTTTCTTGGGTTGGCAACGTGAAGAGAGAGTGATTTTGAGATGTTCCAGGTACTTGCCATGAGGATCTGTGAGCAGATTTGTATGTTATATATTTAATTTTTCACATAATAGCAGATTAAGACAAGCAAAAAACACAAACAACAATAATAATTTCAAAAATACGAACCTCTCGGTTGAGGGAAGAATATGTGAGCCTCTGGTTTCTTGGGTTAGCAACCTGGAGAGAGATGGGGATCTGTGAGCACATTGTTCTAGGAAGTGTGATTGAGGGGAAAGGGATAATGAGAGCCATTGTTATGGTTTAAGGAAATTGTGATTGGGAAATGATAGATGTGGCTAGCCTCCTGAAATAGGTTTCTGGGCCTGTGTCATTGGTTAAAACGGAATTTAAAAAAATTGAGACGCAATGTTATTATAATTCATTACAATTATAATGAAGAACAATAAAGAAGCAGCACAAACAGGGGAGAAAAAAATATACATTTTCCCAAACGAATTTGTATTTAACAAAAATAAATGCGCAACTAAATAAAATTCAACTAATGCTATCGTAATTAATAAAATTCAACTGATGCTACCACATTTATAGTAGGCACCACAACTGTAAGGGTAGTAAAATAGTAAACTCACAAATCAAAATCATCTCACATAGACTCAATTACACAGTGATTAGGCATTGAATTTCCTTGTTTCATTTAAGCTCAACACATCAAAATTGATTTCAATATAGAAAAATGAATTAAATACAAAAATGAATAATAACAAAGACTTTTCACAAAAAACAAATTCCAATGTCAAGAAGGACAACCTAGAGTCACTAATCTCTTGTTTGCTTCTCAGATTTTATCTCAACTAAATTAATTAAGATTAACTTAATCAGCTAATCTAGAGTTTTAATGTCTATAAATGTATCTCGATCCATTTATATATCTATCTCAATTAACTATGCAATGTCTCACATCTAATTTCGAATGAAATCACTTTAATTTGATTATGCGAAGCATCTAAGTATATGTTTATTCTATATGCAAATTAAATTAAAATCTAATTTCATACTATTTAATTCCATGGTCAATTTAAGATTCCCTTTGGCCTTTGTCAAGTTCAATCAAATCCGTAAAACATGCTAATAGTGGTCGATCACTAAGTAATAACCAATAAAAACAAGATTAAATAAACTAAATTAATATTAAGCAAAACAAATAAGTTCATAGCTCCTCCAAATAAAAAATTTAGCCAGACATAGCATTAATCCAATCCATCTCTCAGCAAAAATAGATTCTGAGTTTAGAACCAGAGAAAAACAAACCGGAAAGGAAAGAAAACTCGAAACAGTGAAAAGGGAAACCGAAAGAGGTGCTCTGATATAATAGCTAAATGAGATGATGCACCAGCAATGAATCAACTTTCTTCTCCGTCAGTCGCGATTCATATTCCGTTGCCGACGTCCTCCAAGAACAGCAACAAACTCCTCTCTCCTTTACTCTCTTTGAAGAAATATGATGAACAGTTTTTTCTTTTTCTTTTTTTAATTGGTCGCCGCCTCTGTCCTTTTATAATCGTGCTCCGCTCCCTGTGCCTTTTTGTCTAAGTTTCCCTTCATCAACCTATTCAAAACGGTGCCGTCTCTAGCATAGCAATGAAGAGAAAAGGAATTAACAACAATAGTAATAATAAAAATAAGTGCAAAATACATTGGCAACCCTCTATTTAATCTAAATTACATAAACATCTCATTTATTTTGAAAATATTTATAAACATCCCTTAAAATTGAAAAGCATGTTACAGAAACTTCATTACATATTTGAGAATCTATTTTCATATAACCAACTATTAGTTTACCATCACAATAGATTTCAATATATTCTAAATAAGGTTGTCAAACTCATAAATTTAAGCAAACTTGTGACAGCGACATAAACTCGTATCTTGAACTCGAATCTTAAAATTATAAGAGTTTACTTTTAATACTAAATAGGTATTAATAGTGTATAATTAAATAATTAAAATATAAAAATGAAAAAAAAATTGATTTAAATATATTTTAAATCCAAATAATTGAAATTAAATCCATTAACATTCATCATTTATTATATTTAACAAAGAAAGATTTATAAAATTTATATATAAAGCCATAGAACATCATCAAATCAAAAAAGTTAACATGAGTTTAAGAGTAAGTTAACACGGTTTTGTAAGTTAGAAACATAAAAATGGTAAATTTGGTGTAAAAACTCGTGAGTTTAACCGAGTTTACAACTAGCACAAGTTTACAGTCTCTCGACTCATTTTTGTAAACTAGAAACGTAAAAACGGTAAATTCGGAGAGTTAACTTATTACTTTAGCTACAATGATTCTAATATTTTATTATATAAAATCAAATACTGTATACAAATATTGGGCCTACTTTTAAAAAAAAAAATTGAGATAACATCAAAAAACTCGTAACAGAGCTTTCATAGTTTGATGGTATATATTTTATTAATCAATGCCAGCATAATTAATATTTGAAAAGAAGTAGGAGAACAAATGGTGCTTTGTTGTAGAGTATTAATTGATAGAGCGAATATTATGTTTTCAATTTTGCTATTTTAATTATGGAGGTAATTTGACCTAAAATTTAAATCCCTAATTATGACGTATAACCTTATATATAATTTGTTAAGTTCAATGACCCAAATTAGAATTTGGATAATTTAACCGTCTTTATATGAGATTTTCCCATAATAAAACTGAATTCTTTTCTTTTTTCAGAAAACTTCCAAACATAAAAACTTCTATTTTAATTTGAAATCCCACAAATGATGCCTCAAATTGATATCTCATAAATCTCAAGAAATCCTCTTTAATTTAGCATTGATGACTCCTAAATATATCTCAAGTCTATTAAAAATAGAGAGTCATGACTCATCATCAACAAATAATGTGCTGGAAAATTAAAATCGTAAAATTTTATACATAATAGAATTCAAGGCTGAAGCATACTTTTGGTCTTTTATGTTAAGTTGTGATTGGGCAATGCTGATGAATCAAATTTAGATTTGTTTTTAAGTTTTAAAAAGCAAATTCGCCCGGGAAGTATAAGCCTAAGACCAATGTTGCCCTAAAAGTTTTTTCAGATTCAACGTCACCCCAGAAGTTTTAAAACGTAGCAATGTGGCTTGATACAATTAAAAAAATTAACATTGACCTTTAACTTTTTAATGAAAAAGAACAATATTGCTACATTTTAAAATTTATAGGGTGACATTTAACTTGAAAAACTTATAGAGAAACATTGCTTATACTTTTGAGGCGGATTTACTATTTAACCCTTTTTAAAAATGAGAAATACTTACATGCCCCTCATGCGTGGTCTGACCAATTAAGATTCATCCAAGAAATTTCTTTTTATTTTTTTTTTTTTTTAAAAACTTCTTAATTTTGAGGAAAATTACACACTTCTCTGAACACACCTAACCCAACCTTCCGGCATCTTCTTTGCCGGGGAGAGTCCATAACATCAACAATCAACATCGTCTCTTCCCTTTACCATGGCCCTTCCCCATTGATTCTTTTGGCATTACATAATCTTTCAAAAAGTTTTCCGCCATCAATCTTACAATAACTCAATCATCTTCACAATTTATCTCTTCTTCTCTGTTGAAACAAAGGGGAACTAGGGAACTTGCGTTTCTGATCAATTTTGTTGTTGTTATCAAAATGGATCTTACTAGAGCTGGGAATCGGGTGGCCCGGTCGATAGGGCTGGCCCTACTGGCTGAAGTAAGGAAAACATATGTTTTTCAAAGCCCGCCCGATAGTACCGGGGCTGGGCCGGCCCTACTGGGGCGAAAATTACTATTCCAAATTTTAACTATTTTTCCTTCGATTTTTTCAAATAAATATAATTAGTAAATTGCAACCATTAAAGTTCTAATACATCAAATAAATGTTATCAACATTAATATCTAAACAATATAAATCATTCAACAAATAAAAAAATGCCTTTCTCTCTCGTAATTTTGTGTGTGTCTGCAGATTCCTTCGATACAGGCATGATTTTACTGACAGTTAAAAATAATTATACTTATTTTATACAAAATATATTTATAATTTATTACTTATATAATATTGTAATACCAAAGTATGTGATTATTTAATATGAAAACATCCATTCTTTAAAATTTATAATAACTAATTATGTGTTTTAATAAAGAATAATAATAAACATTAAAAGGGGTTATAGTTTAAACTAAAAAAATCTAAGTAATTACAAATAAATACATTCATTAAGTGGAAGTCTAGGTAATTAATTTTTTAAAAAAATTGCTACTGATAAAACGGGCCTAACGGGCCGGCCGGTCAAGCCCGAGGCCCTACAGGGCCGGCCCTACAGGCCAATTTCAAAATTCTGACCTATTTTTCAAGCCCGAGCCCCTACGGTAGGGCTTAAAAATGGCCGGCCCAGATGAGCTGGTCAGATTTCCCGACTCTAGATCTTACCTTCTTAAGTCGAATGATGTTGGGATGTTACAAGGATTGGTTTAAAGTTCACATGCTTCAATACCCAACACATGCACCTACCCACCAACATTGCATATTGTTTGTTTGTCATTCTTTAAGTTCTGCAATTCATGCCATTTTTATTTTTCACGCATTGAAGCAGACAACTCCGATTTAGGGTCTGAAACGATCCTAGAAGTGAAGCGTGTAGGGCCAAATTTATCAACTTGGGCCCAAATGTATGATAGTCCATGTGAGGAAGGTCCAAGAAGGGTTGCCCAATAAATACAGCCCAAGGTTATGATCATCTCCTTCCTATGAATACTTAGGCAAGCCTAGGGAACCGTTTGACATCACAAACCCGGAGAAGAGAGTGCAACATTAAGGGCCTATTTTGTTTGAGGGGAGGAAGTGGGAGGGAAGGGAGTGGAAAGTAGGATATTGACCAAATTGTCATTAATGAGAAGAATATTCCTTTTTGTTAAGAGTATATTTTTGGAATATTGAGAAGCTTCCATGGGCTATTAAGTAAAGAAGAGAGAAAAAAATTTCTCTCTCCCCCTCAAACCAAACAAGGCCTAAAGGATCCCCACCAAAGTCGGGAAGATCCGAAATAAGCAGAACTAACACACCCAATCCGCTCATATCTAAAAAAGGTGGAGCCAACCTACCAGATCACTCTATGTTGCATTGTAAATAGGGGCAACTAGTTCCCCCGAGGGGGGACGTGATCAAGCCTCTTCATTTGTTCTCTCAAGAAAATTTCTTCTTTCTTATTGTTTTGTATGACACTTTCTAACCAGCGATTCATCTTTTCCTTCATCATTAATCTTATGATCACTTTGTATGTTCTATTTTTATATCATACAAAGATTATACGTTGGTGACCCCTACAACTAATTTCATTATCTCCTTTGTTGATTTTTAGGGGAGATATTTTTCCTTTCCGTGCATTCTTAACCATCCACTATGACGGACGCACCTACCAACCTCTAGGAGTGTTTTGACAAACTAACCATTTTGTTGTAGGAACAAACTCAACATATCTCTACCCAAGCAAGCTTGGATGTGCAACAGTTCGAATGAATTTAACGCATGGAGGAGCAAACCGATGCCATATATCGCGACAATTCAAACGTGCCTGAATGAATTGCTTTCTTCTCTTCATGAATCAATCATACTCACCATGCTCCCAAATGGTTCCAGGTCTTGCAAATCCTGCATATGCAATCATTGGAGACTCCCAGTGCAATGGACCAACAAGGGTTGGTAAGAAAGACAGGTCGACAGGAAATAGTATTGATGAAGCTCACAATGTAAGTACGCCAATTAACCTAGATTTGCATAATGATGGAGGGAAAAAATCAACTAACGTTCCTGCAAAGAACATTGTACCAGAGGCTGGCACATCAGACAATAGAGGATGGAAGAGAAGATGTTAGGAATTGGAAGTGATGATACTTCGTATACCTAGGGTGCCTCTGCCAATGAAGAAGAGTTGTCCCAACAATTTTGTTGACTCACCATTCATGAATGGCATTGCATTAGTCGAGATGCCGAAGAAGTTCATATTCCCACACATATGACTCTATGATGCTTCGATGGACACATACAAGCACATGGCGTAGTACAAACAAAGGATGCATACCACATTGATACCACAAGACTTGCGAGAAGCTTATATGTGCAAGGGCTTTAGGTCAAGTCTAATTGGACCAGCGTTGAAGTGGTTCACCAACTTACCTAGCAACTCGATCGAATCGTTCGCAAAGCTAAATGATTTGTTCATGCAACAATTTTCCAGCAGTAAGAACCTAGAAAAGGAGCCAAACGACCTCTATATAAGATCATTCAGGGAAAGCGAGAGCTGTTACGAGATGACGTTGGCGAGTTTAATAGAGAAAAAATCAATATACCAAATTTTGAATTCCAAATAGCATTTGTTGCATTCTGCAAAGGTTTGCTTCTTAACTCTAATTTGTATAAGGAACTAACAAAATATACTTGTCATACAATGGATGATGTATTAGCTCGAGGTTGGGCCCAAATCAAGTGGGAAGAAGAAAATGTGAACATGAATCAATCTCGCTATCACGATTCTGAGTCATCAAATTGGGGAAATAGAAGTCATAGACAGTCCAACCACAGTTGGAGAGGGGAACCATATCCGATGACGTACCAAAGAGGAAATCATACCAATAATAAATTAACTCTCCTCAGAAGAAGACTCTCAACAAGAATAGAGGAATACAACCTTTCTATATGAGACGGTACTCTTGTTATTTACAATACGTACCAAGATGTTGTATCCTACTGGGGAATAAGATTGCATGTTAGTCTTTTTTTTGTAGGTAGTTTAATTTTATATAATAGTGTCATTTAATTTTTATATTACCGGCCACCCATTTTTTCCATTTGATATACTGCGTAACCAACTCACTAGCTTAATATTCGATACACATGAACAACTTACTAAGCTACAGGACACACAACTAATGCATCATAAAATTCACGAGCGCTCTATACAAACACTTCTACATGTTGAAAACCCAACTTTATGGGTGTCCTGTGGTGGAACACAAATTGGGCCATGAAGATGTGACGTACATACCAAGTGATCAAAATTCTCTTGCATGGTCAAATATTATGACAACACTAAAGTGTGTACTAGCATACATAAACTTTCTAGCAAACAAAGTTCTATATTGGTATGTCACACGGAATGTATTAGCTAGGCATAATAGACGAACAAAAAGTGATAGCCATATGCACCACAAAACAAGGAAAAGTCATTCAGGATGGCATGTTACAAAAAGTGACAGCCATACGCAAAACAAGGAAAAATCATTCAAGATGGTATGTTACAAAACAAATCTGACATCCTACAAAGCAACTAAGAAATAAGGATCTCTTTAATTTCTTCATCTGTCCAGGATATCTTCCTTCCATTTTTCTTCTGTATTTTTTTTTTCATTTTCTTCAAAAAGAAACAGAAAAAGAATGCACTTTTTACGGAACACTGAGCTCCACTTCATGGAATTCCCAATATAATACTTTATGTGTCCCTTTTACAAAATGGACTCTGTAAGTCAGACTTATTGCGTCCCAGGTTTTACTACGTCACTCACATAGGCATCCCCCTATGAAGGGACGTAAAAAGAACCTAAAAATGGACGTTAAAAGGTTTTTTTTTTTTTTCCTAGTAGTGAGTTTACTAAATAATTACCACCAATCCCTTGGTTTGGAAAAATATATCCAAAACAGAAAGGGAAACTATAACCTCTGTTGAAGCCGATAAAGCAATGTTACCTTCCATATAAGAAAAGAAGTAAGTTTTGATTTCTCAACATATAGAGCCAATGTAGTGTCCGGAGAAAAGGGCTAAGGAAGAGATAAGTGGAAACCTAAATTCCTAACCTTGGGATTAAGAAGCATTGAATAGACAAAAGGGAGTAGGAGGCTTAGTGTAGGGCCAAATTTATCAACTTGGGCCTATAGGCATGATAGTACATATGAGGAAGGTCCAAGAAGGGTTGCCCAATAATTACAGCCCAAGGTTATGATCAGCTACTTCTCATGAATACTTAGTCAAGTCTGGGTAACCATTTGATGCGACGAACTCGGAGAAAAGGGTGTGACATCAAAGGATCCCCACCAAAGTCAGGGATATCATAAATAAGTAGAACTAATGCACCCAATCTGTTTAGATCTGAAAAAGGTGGAACCAACCTACCAATCACTCTATGTTGCATTATAAATAAGGGCAAACAAGTCAGGGGACGTGATCAAGCCTCTTCATCTATTCTCCTAAGAAAAATTCTTCTTTATTATTGTTTTGTATTACGCTTTCAAATAACGATTCATCTTTTTCTTCATCATTAATCTTGTAATCATTTTATATTTTTCTTGTAACACCTCAAATTCCATACTACTTACTGTGCTCGGTGACACGTAGTATTTAGGAATACGGTGTTGATATATCAGAGTAAAGCGGAACGGAGAGCATGCATTATCGTTTAGACGATGAGTAACTGATATAAAATACCCAAACATAAACTAGTAAATTAAATATCCCAAATGAATATTCAGGTGATACAATTATCCGAAACTTGTATAATTAAAACTCTTGACATAGTAATTATACAATCTTAAACCAAGCCTTAGCTAGACTTGTGGCTTGAAACCCAATATAGTTAATCAAACCCATTGGCTAGGCTAGTGTTTAAGTCTAGTGGAAGTCTCCCCATCTTTTACAGTGACTTATGACTAAACCATATAGACCAACCCTTTCTTAGTTTAAGCACCAAATGGTTTGAAACAACTCTATCAGATTCATGCCAACCCAGGCTCAGGCTTTGAATTTCTGTCGCATGCCCAGGCCTACTTAGCTAAAGCCTAGCCTAGCCTAGCCTATTTCCACCCTTACCAAAAACTAAGCTCTATCAGACTTCTTCCAACTCTCGTCTCGGCTGGTGCATCTTCACAACTTTGTCCATCGGTGCCTCTTCATGGCTCCGTCCATTGGTGCCTTTTCAGATCCAAGTTCCATTCCTGAACCTTTAATCAGGGTTGAGATTCAATCGAATTGAATCTCAGGTAATAGTTAACATCTATAGCAGATATAACAATATATATGATAGATATTCATTACATATCAGTATCAACCATATATAGCACACAACAGATGTAAGGTTACAATAATACATAGCACCCAGCACACAACAAATGTAATGTTCACAACATTTGCACTCACCTTGTGCCACGAATTCACATGTCCTCAACGCTAGAAAAACAACCATATGGCATTATCATGACTATAACCTACACAAAGCTGAATGTATATAAACAAGGGACCTAAACCGAGATGCATGACCCAAGACCTAGTCTTGTCCGTGACTCTATGAATCATACCATCATATACTGTAATACCCTAATTTTCATAACTCTTATAAACATTGTATTTTGGCTAATAATTAGCAAAATACAAAGGTGAATATGTGTCTCAAATTTGTGTAATTTGTTAATTATAATTTTAGGAAAATTTCCTTGAGATTAAATTAACAAAAGGGCTAGATGTGAGACCAATTTTAGAGATCATAAAATGTGATAAAATTAGCACATAAAATGATAATTGTTTATGGCTTAAATAAGCAAGAAAGTGTTATGTAAACACTTAAACAAATTAATGGAAATTAGCAACAATAGATGAACAATTTAGCTTGCACTAATTGATATTAGTTGCATAATCCTTCAAGATGATTAGAGGCAAATTAGGATCATCAATGAAGGGCCATTATATTCGAAAATAATGAGGGCCAATGAAAGATGAGATTAATCTACTAATAATGCTCTAATGACTTGGATTATGGAGTAAACCAATTAATTAATGTGAGATGCAATGCAAGGGAAATTAAGCATTGGATTAAGAGTTAATTAAGCTTTGTTAATCAAGCTTTGAAAAGTCAAGAATTGCAATTAAGATCAATGGTTGAGATTGTTGCTCATGTAATTCAAATCTAATGGTCCTAATTAAATAAATAACCTTAATCCTTGTGTAATTGAATTGGCCAATGAAAAATCAAGGAAATAAGCTAAATCCTTAGATAATTAATTGGACCAATAGGAGATTTTAGCTATGGATTAATGGTGAGGATGGAACCTAAACAAACACAAAATCAATCCAATGATTAGGGATCAAGATGAGAGGATAAGAGATTAATTAATAATATTATTTAATTCAAGATATTATAATTAATGAAGGCACATGGGGTAATCAATGAAATGGAAGAGGATGAATGAGAGAGGAAGGAGGGGACGGTTGGCTTGGATGAAAAGAAGGAAGAAATGTTATTTTAATTAAGCTAATCAACCACATGGGATAAGATAATAGATAGTAATAAATGAAATCATATGCATGGAAGATGATAGGATTTGAGAATATGGAAGAAGGAGAGAAAGGAGGGAGAGCACGGTTTGGAGAAACAAGGATGAGAAAAATAATATCCAAAAATTGTCATAAATGCAAGCACATGGAAGAGAGAGAGAGAGCTTATTTTATTTAAATCAAAATGTTATTTATTGAATCAACCAATAGGAAAAATCAATAGAAAATGGGCTAAATCCTATTAAATTAACATTAGCCAATGATAACATTTGAGACTTGAATTTGTGTCTTCATGAAAAACCATCACCCATGAGCCATTGATTAAGAAGGATGATCTAATGGTTTAGGATCATGGAATTTCCCTATAAATAGAGACCTTGCTCCTTCACAATTCTTCACACCAACTCATACCAAATTGGTGAGTTTAAGATAAGAGTGAAGCAAGAAGGAGGAAGAAGTAGCAAGGTTCTTCAAGAGGTAAGGTTCTCTAGTTCATAAGCTTCAGTCTTTAGTTTTTGTAGTTCTTGAAGTTCTAGTTTAAATACATAGTTAATTTATGCTTTGATCTTAAATATTCAAGAGCAATTTTGTTTTCATGTTTTTATGGTTAAAAATGAGTTTATTTCAAAAATTTGATGAAAAATATGGTGGAGCGAAATTCTTGAAGATTGAAGATCAAAGTAGCGAAATTCTGGTAAAGTTTACGGTTGGGAGTTTTCTGGAGTCAGCCACGTTTGGGCTATTATTTTATGTTTAAAATGATCTTCAAAAATCATGATATTTTACATGAATACAGTAGACATGTATTTATTTCAAAATATATAAAATAGGTATAATTTTGAGTTCTACATAAGGAGATAACAATTCTTGAAGATTCGGCTACGTTTTCTGGGAAAAATCTGGGCAGCGTTGAGAAACAATTAAACTGGGAATGATTCTTGATGTTCTAGATTCTGTGAATATTTTTCCTTGAAAATAGACATGTCAAGGGTAATGAGGAATTTTGAAGCACACAAAATTATTTTTTTAGAATTAATTATGATTTTTCAAAGATGCTGAAAAATCTGCCCAGAAAATCCAGTATTTCGTTTTTAAGAAAAACAAGGGTAAAAGTGGAATAATTAATCCACCAACGGTAGAAAGGTAAATTAAAACTTTAGGATATTATTCTAAGTAATATGATATTAAGTGTAATATCATATAAGTTATGGAAAATGAATTAATCCGACGATAACATATAGGATATCCGGGATCAAGTCCGGAGTCAGATTCAAAGGACGGGTGTTTTGGTAATTACACGGTGAAAGGTACGTTCGCGTACTAGTAACTTTAACTCTGATGTGTCTTGTATGCTTATATGTGATAGATGATTTCATAGGGTCATGGACATGACTATGTCTTGGGTCATGTACCGTGGCTAAGACTCTGTCTTAGGTCACCATTTACATACATTCAACTTTATGTGGGTTATAGTCTTGATAACACCGTAGTGTTGTTTTCCTAGCGCTGAGGACACGAGGAGCTGTCGTGGCACTGGTTAGTGCAAACGTGGATAACATTACATGTGATATGTATTGTTGTGTTGTTAACATTACATCTGCTGTGTGCTTATGTATTGTTGTAACCTTACATCTACTGTGTGCTATGTATTGGTTCAATGCTGTAATGTAAATGAACATCTGTCATACATATACTATTTATACTTTTCATATGAGGTTAACTGTTACCTGAGGTCCGATGGGTATTGGACCTCAGATTTGTCTACGGTTCAGGAGAGGAACCTGGATCAGAGAAGGCACCAGTAGATGGAGTCGTAAAAAGGCACCGAAGGACAGAGCTAGTGAAGAGGCACCTGGTCGAGACAAGAGCCAAAAGAAGTTTAACAAAGCCTACTTTCTAGCATGGATCTAATAAAGTTACTTCAAATAGTTTGGTGCCAAAGGCAAGGCAAGTCTATGTGGGTCAGTCAATAAGTCATCGTGAACTGTCTAGATTGTATAGTTACCATGTAAAAGTTGTAATTATACAAAGCTCTGTATATTGTATCACATGAATATTCCTTCAGGATTTTCAATTTAACCAGCATATGTCAGGCATCATCATATGTCGGGGCATTTTATACCAGCTACTCATTATCCAAATGTTAGTGCATGCTCTACATTTGGCATTACTCTGATGTAGCACCTCAAACTCTGTTGATTTTTCTAAAACCAAGTGTCCATCAACACATTTTGAAGTATGGAATTTGGGGTGTTACATATACAGACATACAAGCTATAGGAAATTAAAGTTACCAGTACGTGAACGTACCTTCCTTCCACGTAATAAGCTCGTCCTTTGAATCCGACCCTGGACTTCCCGAATATCTTATAATATTGTCAGATTACTTCTTTTTCCAAAACTTATATGATATTGTAATTAATATCATATTGCTTAGAATAATTTCAAAAAGGATATTTTCACCCATTTTGACCTTTTTACCCCTAGTGGATTATCTATTCCATTTTTACCCTTGCATTTCCTCAAAAACGTAATTCTGGATTTTATTGTCAGATTTTGCAGCAACTTTGAAAAATCATAATTAATTATACAAAAGTCCTTTTTGAGTGCTTCAAAAATAATCATTTATGCTCCATGTATTATATTATTTTCTCACAACTATTGCACTGACATTGATAATTTATGCTCCATGCATGTATTATATTAAAAATAATGGGGTAACTTATGGTCCCCCAAAATAATATTAAATTTTGCCTCATTATTTTCCAAGGAAAATAAGCCAATAAATTATCTAAATTAGAGACAACATACTTTCCTATTTTTAATAAATATTTAATTGCCTCTTAGGATTTATCATAATATTTTCAAGGTATATTATGACCCACAAATTCACTTAGGGATTTTCGCACTTTATTTCTCCCAATTTCAAGAGAAATTACCCTAGGAACAAAGTAATTATTCTACAAAATTTGAGACTACATATTCACCTATTTTCAGTAGGTATTATTTACTAAATTATGATACTTATCATAAGTGATATTTTCAGGGTATTACATGGATGGACACAAGTTTTGAAGCTCTATAAGAACCTGGAAACAAGGATAGAAATAAAGAAAGTGAAGCAGTGCAAAGCTAGAGGGAACCTGTACAACTGGCTGCAGCAAGTCGACAGACTAGCCGCAGAAAGTCAAGAAAAATTGCTCTCTGTGTCAACTTTCCGCGGCAAGTTTTACAACTGGCCGTAGCCAGTCGTGAAAAAGTGCAGAAAGTACAGTTGCGCGTTTTTTACATCAGAAAAAGAAAAACCCTATTTAACCTAAAGGGAAGGGCCGAAAAACACAATTTTTTGCACAAGGGAACAAGTGGGCACACAAGAGAAGAGCTTGGGAGAGAGATCTTGGAACTTTGGAGGCTTGGGTGCTCAACTTAGAAGAGATTTTTGGGGATTTCACCTTGGTTCTTCCTCTTTTCTCCTCTTCGCTCTTACATTCTTCATGTATTCAAGTATCTTTGCTTAGACTCTCTTTGTATTTGAACATGAGTAGCTAAATCTTTCATTCTAGGGTTCTTTTGACCCTTTGTATGGATTAATACTTGAGTATTCCTCTCTTTTGGTGGATTAATATATATATGTGTTGATTTCAACCTTGGCTTAATGCTTCTAAGTGACTGACCTCCATTTAGATTATTTATTCACTTAGGTTTTGACTTGAGAGAGCTAATCTAGGTGTAGAACTTGATTGAAATCATGCTTGTCTTGAAGTTTACTTGATAAATGGATGATTTGTTTGTAAAATAGAGATATATTTACTAACCTTGCATTGTCACATTAGGGTTGTTGCTTAAATATTGATTCTCATTAATTGTAGCAAGAGATTGTACATTTTAATGAGAAGAGAAACTTGATTTTGACTTGAGAGAGCGGGTCAAGTGTTTTAGAACCTTAGACTAACACATATATGTATTGAAATGCTACTAGAGAGGAAAGTAACTAAGTTTTATGAAATGCAAAAGGGAAAAAAGAGCCCTAGCTCAATTATACTTGAAGTTAAAGAATCAATTGCCTTTATCAATTTTATGTTTTAGAAATAGTCTTTTAAAATTCTCATTCCAAATCAAAAACTTTGTTCTAGCTCAACTTGATGAAATTCACTAAGCCTCTTGCTTGACCGATTTGTTAAACAAATCCTCGTGGGAACGATACTTTACCTATCACTTTATTACTTGTGAAACTCGTACATTTGCGAGGCGAACAAAGGGGAGCAAGTGCCCCCCTTGAATTTTGATGTGAGCATATATATATATATATATATATATATATATATATATATATTATTTTTTGATACAAAAGAAATTAACATAAAGAAAAAAAATTACAGAGGGAAAACTAATCCCAGTAATTAGTGTCCATCCTTGATAATAAGTGCCTAGTCTTTGATGTGAACAATTAATTAGTGCCCACCCTTGATAATAAGGCAATTAAAAATACATATGTATTTGAACTTATTGAGTGTCTAGTCCTTGGTAATAAGACAATTATGATGAAATTTCAAAAAATAAAGCTTAGAAAGATGACATTGTAAATATTTTTATTGTAATATACTTTTGTTATTAAAATATATGTACTTGAACTTATTGAGTCCACACTCTTCATTGTAATTTATGTAGCTGCATTTCTAACAGCACTTAGCCTTGCTTTTCTAAATAACAGGTTTGTAAAATAACTGTCTCTCTTATTACATAATTAGTATTCACTAGATTTCATAAATATTTTTTTGATATTATTTTCTTTTCTTGTTTATATTCTTTTTTTTAATGCATTTTAAATTTTCCTTAAAAAAAATTTTGGGGGCAACCCTCGAATCCCTTCTATCATTGGTGCCCACCCTTAACTATTTTTTTGGGTCCACCCTTGACCACCATCCCCAGAGCCCTGCACTGATGCCTGCGTGGTGACTGGCCCCCACTGGGGCAGGTATTGTCCCCTCCTCTAGGGGTTTTGTCCCTTGGGAAATTAATTCCCAAGAGCACCTCCCCAAGGGCTCGAGGCCACAACTTGAGGCATTAGTACATGCCTTAAATTAAGAGCCCCTTGATATCAATTGCACTACTAGTGCAATGGATACCAAGAGGAGGGGACAAAACCCCTAGAGGAGGGGACAATACTTGCCCCAGTGGGGGCCAGCAACCACGCAGGCGTCAAAGTAGGGCTCCGGGGACGGTGGTCCCGCGTCTTAGTGGGGACTCCGGTGGTGGGTCGTTACACACACACCAAACAAACCCTAACACACTGAAGAAGAGTACTTGCTAAGAAGGGGATCTTTCACATTGGAACCTTCAAATTGTAATATTCGGCTAGCTTCTATCCCGTCATAGTTGTTTCAAAAAAAAAAAACTCAAAAAAAAGGGATTGTAAATATCAACGAAGATGAATCTTTAATTTATTGTAATAATTTGAGAATGACATTTCTTTTACGTGAATTGAGAATGACATTTGAAAGTCAAGTGCCTAATTATGTTCAATTGAGACTCTTAAATTTATAATTGTTTGAATCATATTTCCAACTTATTTTTTAGGGTTAAGGTGCAAAAATACACATGTGATTTGGTCAGAGGAGCGTCTAGTAGCAAGTGCTTTTTTGAGGTGCTAAAGTGCACACGTGGTTACAAATAAAGTGTAAAAATACCGTTTGACCGTTAAGTTTGACTTTTTTTGCTGACTGGACGATGACATGGCATTTCAAAGGTGCAAAAATACACATGTTACGTTGTTTGTCAAAAAGAGCGGACAACCACTACAAAAAAAGTGCCACTTTGTGGCGGTTAATTTGTAGCGGTCAAAATAAACCGCTACAAATATGCGAATTTGTAGCGGTTTATACCGAAACCACTACAAATTTGTAGCGGTATGACTCGCGCCAAGTGGCGCGCTGGTTCGTAACGACATTTGTAGCGGTTATCATAAACTAATCGCTACAAAATATGGCGCGAAGTTGGCGCCAAATTTGTAGCGGTTATTTTGTAACGGTTTATTTATAAAAACCGTCACAAATATGGCGCCACTTTGCGCCTTATGGCACGCCATTAGTGGCGGTTTTGAAACCGTTACAAAATGCAAAAAAACCGCTACAAATGTGAACCGCTACAAAAACCGTTACATCAACCGCTACAAAGTGTGTAATATTGAAATTTGAATATTTCGAATCCCGTCAAGTTTATTTTTTCAAAAAAACTATGTTCAAATTTGTAGCGGTTGTTAGTATAACCGTTACAAAATGTGATATTTTGAATTTTTTTTTTTAAAAATACCAATGAATTTTTGTAGAGGTTTTGAAACCGATACAAAACGCAAAAAAAAACCGCTACAAATGTGAACCGCTACAAAACTGTTACATCAACCGCTACAAAGTTCGTAATATTGAAATTTGAATATTTCGAATCCCGCCAAGTTTATTTTTTTTTAAAAAAAATATGTTCATATTTGTAGCGGTTGTTAGTATAACCGCTACAAAATGTGATATTTTGATTTTTTTTTAAAATACAAATGAATTTTTGTAGAGGTTTTGAAACCGCTACAAAACGCAAAAAAAAAAACCGCTACAAATGTGAACCGCTACAAAAACTGTTACATCAACCGCTACAAAGTGTGTAACATTGAAATTTGAATATTTCAAATCCCGCCAACGTTCATTCATTTGTAGCGGTTGTAAGTGTAACCGCTACAAAATTTGAAAATTATATATATTTTTAAAATACTAATGAATTTTTGTAGCGGTTTTTAACCGCTACAAATGTTACGTATATCCCTATAAATATCCCCACCACACATCATCTCACACACTCATTCATTTCTTCCCACTCACTTCTCTCTCATTTTCTCTCATTTCTTCCCACTCCTTCTAAAATCTTTGATTTCAATGTTTTATGTTTTACTTCTTATAATACGATACTATTTTTTTCCTTATCCGAACTTTAAGTATATTTCCTCAATATTCCTTCTATCATCATCAACTTTCTTTATATAATCAAATATCATCTAATGCACAACATAATTTTTTTGCTCAGAGGTGGACAACACAATAAATCCTTATTATCTACATATTCTCAATATTATACCTACATAATATTTATACTTATCTAACTTAAGTTAATCAGTTTTTTAAATATTAACTATTATCATTTAACTTGTCACTTAAATAATAAAAATATTTAATATAATATTGTAACAATGGACACAAATTACATTTTTTTCAATTTTTCAATATTTTGTAGCGGTTGTAAAACCGCTACAACAACCGCTACAAATTTTAATTTAAATTCGGATTAAATATTTGTAGCGGTTTTACAACCGTTACAAAATTTGGGCGCCATTTTTTTTCAATTTTTCAATATTTTATAGCGGTTTATCATAACCGCAACAAATATAGTAGCGGTTTATATGTATGTAGTATCGGGTTTTTCAACCGCTACAAATCAGCTTGCCACAGTGAATTTTGTCGCGGTTTGTCTAACCGCTACAAATGTCATTAGTTGCGTCTAAAACCGTTACAAATAGGTCATTTTAACCGCTACTAATTGTCGTTTTTTTTTTGTAGTGAACACCAAATTCTTTTTTTTTTTTTTTAAATTAATAATTTTACTTCAATAAAAGGAAAATTATTATTTCTCTAGGTATTTTTCCCGAAGGCCTAATTTTTTCTTCTTATTTATCATTTTGGGAAGGGGGATTTATTCAATTGGTAAAAACGGTAAAAATTTTATTTCCATAATTTATTCTTTTTTTAAAAAAATCCTTATTAAATTTTCTAATTAATAATTGCTAAATTTTCTCCCTATTTGGATCTGGCTAGTGTCCGCTGCCATCCAATACTTAAAACTACACCGTTTTGGTGCAGTTTTAAGTGAACTTTACTTTTTTTTAATATGTATATATATATTCAGGGTACAGATAGGTACTAAAAAGATACTTCAAGTATTGAAAAATTACTTCATGATCTTTGAAAAATTATTTTACGATCTTCAAAAAATATCCTGAAGTATATTTTTAGTACCAGTGAGTACCCTAGAATATTTTTTTAGTTTCATTCAGTACCCTGAAATATTTTTTCAAGATCCTAAAATAATTTTTCAAGATCATGAAGTCTTTTTTTTAATGCCATTCAATATCCTAAAGTATATTTTGAGTACTAGTTAGAAATAATTTTTCGATATCATGAAGTATTTTTTTAGTACCAGTCAGTATCCTGAAGTATATTTTTAATACGAGTCAGTACCCTGAAATATTATTTGAAGATCCTAAAATAATTTTTCAAGATCATTAAGTAATTTTTTAGTACCTATCAGTAGCCGGAAGTATCTTTTTAGTATCCGTCAGTACCCTGAAAAAAAATTTTTAATTAAAAAAATTATTAAATTAAAAAAAAGAATTTGGTGTTAGGCGCTCATTTTGACAAACCACATGTATATTTTTGCACATTTAAAATGTCACATCATCGTCCAGTCAGCAAAAAAGTCAAAATTAACAGTCAAAGTCAAATTTAACGGTCAAATAGTATCTTTGCACCTAATTTGTAACCAAATAGTCATTTTTACACCTCAAAAAAACACTTGCTACTGAGCGCTCCTCTGACGAAAGCACGTGTGTATTTTTGCACCTTAACCCTATTCTTTTAAAAAAAAAATAAAAAAATTTGTCGAGGACATAACTATATTGATATGTTCTTTTAATTTGAGACCTAACCGTTGTTCTCCCTTTATTATATGGATAATTTAATTCATCTATATGCCCCCTACTCTTCCCAAGTTGCCCATTTAATTTCCACCTACTACTCACACATCATCATGCACCAGCTAGTTTGAATATTCTAAAGTAATGCTCATTGGAGTGAAAACGATAGATACAAAATTTCACCACAAAATTCTCTCGGAAATTCGTTGTAAATTGTGTTTCTTTTGTGAAGTATATTTAGATTAGATACAAAAATTAAAATAGATGGGAAAAAAAAAGATTAGATACAAAAAAATATGTCTTATTTATAAGTTTCGCATATTATGAACAGAGCTTAAGTTTTATACATCACTTTTTCCAAAAATCGATTTAATGAGGAACCTAAATTAAGAGGGCGCTTGGGAAAGTTTATTTTAAACTCTTTTTAACTTTACAAAACAAAACTTTCTACACATATATCATCTCGTACAGTATAAAAACATTTAGAGTAGACTAATCTAATAGTCAAACACGTACTAATTCGATTATACACACATTCACATCGTCATCCCATGTCATCCACCCATATCAGTCATTTATCATGGTTAGATAACATGTCAATTTCCCCCAATAAATATCCATCCTTATTAATTAATCAACGTGTTAATTAATACTTTTTCTGGAAATTCAAAATCGTCTACAACTGAAATTCAAATATTGACAAAGCAAGCAATACGAAAAGTCTAATTTAAACAAGGTTAAGGTGCAAATTTACCAACAAACTATTACCCGAGGAGCATCTGGCACAAAAAAACAATTGAGGGTACCAAAATTACCAATAAACAATTAAAAATTGAAAAAAAGTATCAAATAACTATTAAAAAAACAGCTATCACAATTACGTTAAAGTATGAGGCACTGGCGTAAGACAGTGGTGGAGACGCTGCTGGAAATAAGAGCGGTTAAGCCTTCTTGTTGGATAAGGCAAACACCAACAGAGATGAGACCCATGCGAGCAGGCGCTGTGGACTACTGGATTTGGTTTCGGTGGGTGATTCTCGCCCTGAAGCTGCATACAAACCTTGATGAGTTCAAAAGGGTGAGTGGAACACCCAACAACAATGGAAGATTTGGAGACGCCGACGTCGCCGACACTGTACAGTCAGTGGAAAACGGAGATACCAAGACAATGATGGGGTAACAGTGACGGGGTAATAGTTCGTTGGCCAATTTACACCTCATTGCGTTTTTTTTAACTTTTTAATTGTTGATTGGTAATTTTGGTACCCTTAATTGTTTTTTGTGCCAGATGCTCCTCGGATAATAGTTCGTTGGCAAATCTGCACCTTAACCCTTTAAACAACCCAAACTACTCAACACAGTATTACAACAGCGTAGGTTACAAGTTTCCTAAGATCATGTTGACTCAACATGAACCGTATTGGAAATGTCATTATTACCCTCATCTTCTGCATCAGAAGACACATTATTAACTTTCATATAAACAAAAGCAACACCTAAGTAGATGCAAAAGAAGACACAAGACAATATCCCCAACATTAAATAGAACCTATCCAAATGCGCTTGATCCATGTCAAAGTTATTGAACCACCTTCTCACAATCAAAATACAAGGAATCCCCAAGAACTTGCCAACGCATTAAACCATGTCTTTTGAAATCTTCCCAGGATTCCTGATTGTCTGATTCTCATTATCATTTCCAAACAATTCCTCTAACCCACTCTGGGCAAGCCCTTCCACGAGTCCTAAAAGAACATAGTGAGGACTCAACCATGCCACACTTGTCTTATTAGGGTCCTTTTCATCAACCACTTTGTTTCTATCAATCTCTACTTTCCATGCTACAACACAACATATAATAGCACAAACCATTCCACTACCAATTCTTACCAATGAGATCCCTTGCTTTTTATTAGCCCCACATAAGCAAAATATCAGTACGGTTATTTCATTCACAGCGACCTTTATTACAATCATGAAAGAAAACCTAACCTCCTCGCCCTTTATTTTCAAAGCCTCCATTTTAGTACCTTGTTCTTGGAAGAAAATGTCACCTGTACCAAGGACTAAGCTGTATGCGATGCAGCTAAACATCAAAAGCCACTTCATGTTTCTCCCTCGTTTTGTTACTGTGGTGGCATTTTTGTGAAGTGATGCATAACGACCCATAGGTTCGGTGGTACTAGTTGAGACACCGAAAAGGAACAAGAGAGAAGATGGTATTATGACTATAAGTGAGACCTTCAAAACTTGAGGCCATTGAAGTCCCAGAAAACCAAAGATTGCTATGATGGCTCCCACAGTCCAAGTACTATGAACCCATATGTTCTTGTAAAGTTCTTCTCTTTTTGTTAGGCTTGTTCTTTCAGCGGAACTTGCACATAAATTATGCTCAAGAAATGACTTGAGAAGTGGATCAGATCCTCCCTTTCCTATTGCAAAAAGACAAGATACAACCGAGAAAAGAGGCACGTTCTGCTCTTGATCTTTGGGTTTCTGACTCGCATAGGACCATAAAATTATTACTCCCTGTCCAAACATGAAAATCATTTATAGTTTGCATGTTGGAGATAGAGAAAATAAGAATCTCCAAAATACTATTATTCATCCTTCAAATTTCAACATGATATCAGAGCCACCGATGTTATTCTGATAGTTTTTATATATATAAACTTACTGCAATATATGAAGCTGTTGAGAAGACAATCGCATAAAAACGACGACCAGATCTTTCACCTGTGAAGCGACCAAGAACTACAGCTGCGAAGGAAGCGAGACCTTCTTGCACACATACCAGTATGGCTGCGTCCGCTAAATTGGTTTTCATAGCGTTTTTTGTGTAGAAGGTTACAATGATCGAGAGACATGCATATTCAACCATGTAGTAGCTTGCAGCCAAACCTGCATATATAAATATGATAATTAAGGAAGGAACTAATTAATGATCACAAGGCTCAAGTTTCAAATTAAAGATATTACCCCAAGTGAAGAAGGCAGTGGGAGTGAAAAGGAAGTGATCATGCAGCTTTGCATTTGTAGCTTGGGCTCTAGATGGTCTAGGAGAAATTTTTTCCATTCTGAACTATTGCTAACTGATTATCTCTTATTTTGGGCACTAATTTATGAATATTTTTAGACAGAGATAATGCTGCAATGTTTGCTGGACATTTGGTTTAGCGAAAGCCAAATATATTTGTATTATCATTCTCAAGTCTCATTCAATGGATTGAATACAAACGATTGATTCTTCTCTCTCCCCTCATCGTCTACCCGCAAGTCGTCTGTGGTCCTTAGTGAGACCAAGTCAATGTTGGCTGTTGTAGATATTTTTTAGTGTTGGGTGGTCTCACATAAGATTGATCGCATTCAATTACCACTTAATCCTTACACTCGTTCGTTGAACACACAGCGTCATTATGACGCAGTTATCCACTCCAATCCCAATTCACTGTTATATTAAGTACTAGTATGACACATCTATCTCATCCTCATTTAACCATCAAACAGTCATCCTTGTGTTGTTCAAAAAAAAAAACAGTCATCCTTATTATTGCTACTTCATGTTCTTAGTAAAAAAAAAAAAGTAAATTGCTTGGTAAAGTTTAATAATTTGGATTAATTTTGGCGTCCCTATTTTTTTCCTGAACCATGCCACGTCATATTTAGGGTGTCACATGACGTGTCAATTAGATATTCATTTGAGAAAACTATTCCTCGTGAAATATTGAAAAGGAAAAATTATCTTTAACCTTGTATTATAATATATGTGTGCATGTGTGTCTGTATATATGCCTTATGCTCTATTCGAGAGGTCATCACCTGAAAACATGTACCCCTTAAATCTTAATCAAGGGATCTAGCTTTGTCCTCACCAACTTGAGGCTTTTCCCTGGGGTCTTCTTTTCCTATATTAGTGGTGTTTTCGGATACAAGAAAAAAAAAGTCTGTAAACTGCCTGATAATTATTCATTGCTTATGAATGGTAGGGTTTGTTGTAAATTTTATATTTCATATACTCCCTCTGTTCCACGATATAGGGCATCTCTAGAAAAATAGCTTGGTCTAAAATATAAATCACTTGTAAGATAATTAATTAATGCTCATTTTCCAACATTGTCTCTACAATTAATGATCATTTCTAATTTTGTCCACTCACTAAATGAACCGGTTCAATTTTGTCTTTGGGAATAGAAAAAAAAAAAAAAAAGCAGAAAATTCATGCTTTTCTATTTCTGGGCACAAAATCAGAATTTATTCTTCAACCTACAACCTCTCTTCTTTCTCTCGAAAACCTTTCGCAGTGTCAACTACCCTCCCCAACCCCACCGCACCACCCCCACCACACCGCGCCGCCGCCACCACCACCACCGCCACTACCACTACCACCACCACCACCACTACCACTACCGCCGCCGCCGCCACTACCGCCACCGCCACCACCACCCCCACCGCCACACCTACATCACCGCCGCCGCCGCCGCCACCCCCACCTCATCGCCACCACCGCCACCACCACGACCGTCACCGCCACCGCCACCCCACCGCCACCCCTACGTCACCGCCACCGCCGCCCGCCACCCCACGTCATCGCCACCACCGCCGCCACCACGACCGTCACGGCTGTTGCCACCGCCACCGCCACCTCACCGCCACCGCCAAACACATTTTTCAACAAGGGTAAAAGTGAAAGTTTTTTCAATTTATAACATATTTAATGAATAAACTACCACTTCTTGTTTCTCGTAAATAAGTTAAAGTGCCTTATATTATAGACTAAAAAGAGTATGTTTGTACAATGGTATTGTAAAGGAAAGGGGAATACCCCAAAGGGAGAATATTATTCTATTTTTTTAATAATTAATAAATTTTTTATTACACCTTAATATATGATTGATTTAACGCATAGAATTGTTTTTTATTAAATTTTGCATTTA
Source organism: Acacia pycnantha (assembly GCA_025563575.1). Classification (NCBI taxonomy): domain Eukaryota; kingdom Viridiplantae; phylum Streptophyta; class Magnoliopsida; order Fabales; family Fabaceae; genus Acacia; species Acacia pycnantha. The sequence continues at coordinate 696,225 of JAMWYP010000153.1, forward strand.
TTGTTTTAAAAAAAACATGAGGAAACTGCAGACGACATTGGTGAGTGCAATGCAATTGATAAGTATTGCCAACGAGAGGGGTGTCAACTTTAGACAGCAAAATATTTAGTAAGAAGAGATCAACCTAAAAAGAATGACCAAAAGTCACACGAAAAAAGTCATAAAGCAATAAATTAAAATAGGTTTTTGAAGAAACCAGTGAATAGATTGGGAAGCACAAATTTTATATTTTCACTTTGATAAGCAAAAATATGCTCATCACCTATCTTCACCATTAGATTGATTTTGAACGGTCTAGATTTAATTTAATTTAATTTCTTATTTTAAATAATTTTTTTGTTTTATTATATCAGAATTAAAAATAAAGATAATTTTAAAACTATCAATTCTCATAAAAATGAATTTATCATTTAAAAATTAAAATTTTAAATTTTAACTATTCAAATCAAAGTTTAAATAGTTGAGATCTCATCGTAGTAATGAGAAATTACTTGCTCATCTAGTGCAATTCCAACCCAGAAGACTGTCATGAAAGGAAGGCCAAAAACGAAAAACATCATCAAATTGATATAACAAAACGAAACCTAAAAGACAGGTTTTCACGCGTGTTACAAACCAAATCATCCTTTCTTTCTTCCTTCTGTTCCTTGGCCCCCTCCACTTACATCATCAGATCACAGCAACTCCATCACTAATCTCTTGATTAATTTTTCGCAAATTAATAACTCAAATCCTTGCCCTTTTAATTTATTCTCCCATATACTTAAGCTTTATATTTTGCATGCTTCACTACATGTCTCTTGGACTCTAGACTCTTCAAACTTTCTAAAGCTCATCATGTATGGGTTGCTATGATTAATCCCATTAATTAACAGCTCAAATGTTGAAGTTTTTATATTGATAAATGAAAGGTTTAGGTGAGCTCACATGTTTTCTAACTCCAAAAGTGCTTAAAAAGTTACTTGTAGATCGTCAATCGACAATATCTTCACTTCAACAGCAAAATTTACAATTTTTCTCATTGGTGTTAAGACAACATGGGCTTCCTCCAATTCTTGTTACCCTCAATGAAGTTCATTAATTAGAGATAGAGGATATTATTTAATTACTTAATTAAGAAATATCAAAAGTAAATGAACTACAACAATAACAACGAGCTCTATACCACTAAGTAAGGTCGGCTATATAAATCACATGGTGTTGTTGTACTTTATACACATATTAATTTAATGAAGAAAACGTACACTTTCATCTAGCTAGGCTATTCTTATTTCTTCCAAACAAACGAGAATTTATCATATGATAAATGAAACAAAAACCTCAAATGAATAAGATTAAAGACAACCAATTAATTGGCAAATAAAAAGGCATCAAACCTAAAATGATAAGTTGATTTTTAAAAAAAAAAATTATTTTGAAATTTCAAACTATAGTTACGAATAACTCAAAATTATAAATATTTTTTATTTCATTCCTAAAATACTATTCTTGTTAATTGATTACTGAAAATCACATTACGGAGACCAATAGGTTCTCGCATCACAATTTAAATTCTAAAAGAATCTCTATCTTCATAAACATCGCAGTCATAAGTTAACTACTCTGAGGATTCCTTTTTCTGACGAACGGTTTATTTATTTATTTATTTATTTTTATTTTTTTTTTGAGGTTAAGAGCGTGAAGGATTTTTTGTATCTTCCAACTAGTATGCATCATGGGATTCGAACTTGTGTTTTCATTTTAACAGGTTGAGATCACTTACCGAATCAACCAACATCTTATTTGTACTATATACTCATACTTTTTAAGATTACAACTTGTATTGCAGATGGTAACAAGACAAAATTGTATTTCTAAAATGTTTGTTTGTCACTAATACAGAGTTTAAAAGTCGTTAACTGTGATTTCTGCCGAATAAAGTGATCTGATTGATTTAGGTTATATAGGGAAGAGAACGGGGTCCTACAAAAAATCCATTTCATTCAGATAACCTCACAAAGTGAGTACAACGTGACATGAGAGTTTGTGTTGGGGGAGGGGGGTGATTTGGGGCCCTACGTCCCTACCTATTTAGGTTTTCAAATATTAATTGATACAAATAGACAGTCTCAAGATGTTTATACACCACAAATATATACCTTTGAATCAGTCACTGAAGCTCCATTAATGCTTTGACAAATGCTTGTGAATTTATAAACACACAACCCCCATAATTGCCCTCCTGCATAACCCAAAACTCTTAAGGGTGATGTTATTAAATCTGGTTGGCCTTTAAACTAGTTGAGAAGAAAGTAGATCAGTGATCATCTCAGAGTCAACTCGAGATTCAAATCAATGGGGAAGAAAAAAAAAATTATCATACCATCAAAAAATTAAATATCAATTCAATAACTTGAATGATCAATAACACAATAATTATATACTTATCCAACATTCTTTTTAATTTCTTTGACATATTAAAATTATATGGACTCCAACTATCAACCCACCATTCAATTACCCTAGAATAAGTAATCACTGAATATTCTACCTAGTAAAATATCAAAATAGATAATTAATAACAAAATTTTCTTACCTACAATGATTTAATAACTAAACTTCAAGTCATTAAAACCAAAATTATCATTAACTTCCACCAATATTGCCATATCTAATTTATGTCCCTTAAATCATGGTAATTTTTTTTAAGGTAACCGGGTCAACCTCGCGACTCGCCAGGTTGCCTTGGGTCACCTCTAACCCCGAGTAGGGGACTTGCCCGGACTGGTTACATGGACAGGTCACAAGTTTTCAGGTTGATCTGGCTAGACCACTCTAAGTTTAATAACATTGCTTATGGGTCTGTGTACGGTGTAACACCTGTATATCAGAAGGTGCTTCTGGTAATTTTAGATGAGTCACTAATTGGGAATGGGACCCTTATATGAGAGGGGTGGGGAAGAGAATTATTTATTCAAAGAATCACAGCTAAGATGATAGCTCAAACAGGTTGGGACTGTTGAGAGTCATTAACTCCTGAAATTATCCCTTATCTTTCAAATAATTTGTGGCACCCCACCTTCATATATATTATATGCTTCCTTTCTAGGACATGGGTCCCAATTCCATCAATCATCAATGGCCATTTCTTTGACAAAGGCATCTATGAAGCCTCGAATCTGATCTGTGAAGTTTTCCAGGGACGGAGAAAGGTGGGAGAAACAGTGAAGTGAAGATGAAGATGGAGGTAAAGGTTGCCAACGACGATGGTGAAGGTGTGACGTTGGTGAAGCTTGAAGGTCTCCCAGTTCTGGTTCTCAGGTTCGCGGTCCTGTTCTCAGTGATGTCCCGAGCTTCTGGTTTTTTTCTTTTCATCGGAAAAATAGAGGAAAATGGTGCAGAGGACCGATGGTGTTGGTGGAGTGAAGGTGGAAGAAGGTCATGATCATGGAAGAACAAAGGTGAATGTTGATGGATATCCCCAGCTGATCTAGTTTTCGCGGCTGTCTCTCTGGAAAAATCACTGAATCTGCTCTTCATTCGAACTTAATTGTTTCTGTGAAAACGCAGCAGTTTTGGCGGGGACTAAATTTACATTTTGGAAGTTCGTGGTATCAAACCGTCTTTTCTGAAATTCAAGCCCCAAACTGTTATTTTCAAATTTAATCCAATTTTTCAAACACCTACAATGCAAGATTAAGCACAAGGTAATATGAAAAATTCAAGAAATCATCTGCATGAATAATTAAAAAGCTAAATCCATTTTACCCATAATTACACTTAATTCAATACAACTATCTTTAATTCAAATTAGTAGTTAAGCATGCAATAATGTTATAGGAAATGCATTAAAAATCCCAAATTAATCATGAAAAAATCATATAAAATTATGGTTCAATAAATTCCCCCACATTTAGACCTTTGTACTCTTGAACAAAAGCAATTAAGTACAATATTCCAATTCCAAATCACTAATACATTTGAAATATGAGCAATTTCATAATTAGAAAGCAATAAATTAATTAATCAAATTCCTCAAACGAACACTAGTTATAATAAAGCGATGTAAAGAAATTAGCTGACTACACAACCCAAAATATTAGAATGAAGCATGGGAGAACTATCAAGGTATTGGTGTTTCACTCATCTCACTTCATTGGAATAATTTCACTCTAGCTCACTTAATCAACATCTTACCATAGGCTTGTAACAACTCTAACATCTCTATTGTTAATAACAATTAATGTAATGAATCAAAAGGACTTGAAAGGCTTGTAATGATGAAGGCTAAATGGAATGAATTAATTCGAAAAATGAATAGTTCATATGCAAGTCAAAGTTAATGCGTCAATTCATAGCATCTAAACAACTTAACAAACTTTTACCAATTCTTTTCCAAATCCATGAACAAACGCGTTCTTCATATTTCTCTCTCTTCGTTTGTGTTTGGGTAAACATGGTTTAGAATTAAATATCTCTTTCATTTTTATCACACCAATGCAAATGCCGTTTCGAAAAAGAGTGGAAACAAGTTCCAGAAGGTGAAGAACTAAGTAAATCATACCCATATGAAAAGAATTCAAGGCTCAATTCGTCTTCCAACAAATATTTTTCTCCAATGTTCACTCTAACACAATCAATTGTATAGTAAGTTGACCACAAAACATCTACTTAACTATTCCAAGTGCTAACCTTACAAACAACCAATAAAAACATTGCAATCAATTAAAATAATACTCAACTCTTAAAAGCACTAATGATGTAGAAACTCTTTCCTTCTCAAAATAAGGAGTAAGCAAGAAGAAATTGTAATACGGAAGGTGTTATGGTTTTCTCGTTATCCGAAGGTTTCAAGCAACGAGCTTGGCGTCGTTGGAGACAAACACTTGTGGTTAAAGCCTTGGTAAAGAAATTCGCCTTTGATTGTATGCATAAGTGATTGGAGGCAATATGGGCGAAGAGCGGTCGCGTAGCTGTTACAGATGTGGTGAATGGCTTCTATCTGGTCTGGTTTGAATCCCCGACTAATCTGAATTTAGCAAAAACTGACGGACCCTGGATGGTGCAAAACCACTACCTCACATTTCAAGATTGGAGTTCGACTTTTGATCCGGACGTGAAAGAAATTGGTAAGGTATAGGTGAGGGTGAATCTCCCAGCTTTTCCCTCGGAGTTTATTAAGACAAAACTATTGACGGATGTTGGTAGTTTAATTAGAAGGTTTATTCGAATGGACTTAGTGACCACAAAAGTTACAAGGGGTGGGTTGGCTTTTTGACCCTTTTGCCCCTAATTAAATAATTAATTACCGAAATGCCCCTATCTAAAAACATATCACCTTTCTGCCCCTGTTTAGTCGATTACACCACGATTTTTAGTCGACTAAACAACGGCGGTCAATTTTTTTAGGTTTTCCCGCGATGTAATAGACTAAGCTACAGTGCTTAGTCGATTACATCGTGACAAGTCAATTTTTTTAAAACCCCATTTGGGGCATAACGGAACCTTATTTACTCGATTAAGCTTCTAGCCTCTCCCCCTCTAAATTTTTCGCCAAAACCTCGTTGAATCCGTTGGTGGGTTGAGAAGGGATCTTCAATCTAGAGCTGTTTGTGTTGATTTCGGTATGTACTAATCTCCATTTCAAATTTTCCGCCGTCTTTTTTGCGTTTATGTGAACCCCCCATTTGCATTTTTGTGTTTTGTGCTTTCATTGGGTGGTTTTGTTGTATATCTTTGATTGATTCGAGTATTTGATTCCTATTTGAGGATGAAAATGATGAATGTATATGGGAAAGTGAAAAGCATTATATCAGTTGATTTTTTTTTGGTCGAATTTCAGTTGGGTTTTTTGAAATTTTGTGTTGTTGATTGTGTTTGTTTGTGGAAATGATGAATGTTTGTTGTTTATACTGATTAATGTTTATTTATGTTGTTTAGATTTTAAGTTTTTCGAATAACTCATCTCCTTGAATGTTTGTTGATTGTGTTTGTTTGTGAAAATGATGAATGTATATGGGAAAGTGAAAATGATGAATGTTTCTTGTTGTTTAAGTTTTCTGAATAACTCATCTCCAATAGACGCTGTCCAAACCTAGCATTCCACAAACTATCAACAAACAAGAAACATTCCATAGTTTAACATCCAAGTCATCACTGTTAGCTACATGGTTTTTTTTTTTCAGATTTATCTGCCAAATCAGCATCCAAGTCATCACTGTTAGTCAAACTCCTCCAGTTAACCGAAAGTGTGACTTTTGCTCCTAAAATGTAACTACATGTGTATTTTTACTCCCAAAAAAAGCATATGGTGCTTGGCGTTCCCGAGGGTAAAGCACATGTGTATTTTTGCTCTTTTACCCATAAAATAAAGATGGATTTTCATTGATAACAAATGATTCTTTACAAGATACCAATCAATCCACTTGGATTTAAAAATAATCATCCCTCACTATAGGATAATTAACAACTGTTCTAAACACTCAACATGAAGTGGATCTCATTGTCCTAAACACTTAACACTTTAACTAGAACATCTATTTATAGGGTTTAATTACTAATTATGATCTTAACTAATAAGATAAGATCTTAACCATAGGTCAATATTCTAATTGTTGGTTTTCCAAAAACACTTTCTTAAATCATTTGCATTGAAACTATTCCTTGAGGTAAATTCCCTTAACATGTACAATCAATAGGGAAATTTTAGAAAAGGCAAAATACAAATAACTCTTCAATTTTAAATCTATTGCATATAGCCCCCTCAACTTTAAAAGTTTAAAAATCACACCCTCAACTTCCATAGTTTAACATTTAACCCCTTTCCGTTAAAATGACTGTTAAATCTAATGGAACAGAAGCCTCATCAAATTATTCAAAATTATTTCGCAAATGAAATGTAATTATTATCATTTTTTTCTATCTTAGCTTAAAACTCATAATCACACTAAAGGGCATTTTTGTGATTCTACCAATAATAAATCCTAGGTGCCACGTCTAATCTTCTTACTCTATTAGCCTCTCCCTCATGGAGTCGTGGTTTGCAACTTTTTATTAATCTCTTTGTTATTGTCAACTCTTAGAAATTAACAACATTTCAACACATTTTTCTAAAGTATAAAACTTTAACCCAATTCCACCACCATGAATGTGGATCTAAGCTTATGGGCCCAAACAAATTCTTCGACTTCGAAGATGAACCCTGGGCTTTATACATAAGACGACAGGCCCTGACCCGTGGGTTTCATAAAGCCTTTCAAAAAGCCTTTTCTTTTTAATGGATTTTATTCATCTTTTTGGGATATCAATATTGTTCTTCTTCCTTGTATAGTGTGTGTGTGTATCTCGCTCTTCTTCCCAGTAAAGTAAAAGTTGCAACTTTTCTCAGGGTCCCAATCTTGGAAAATTCAGAACTCTCCCTCTTTCTCCCCCTCCCTCCCACGAGTGTATAATTAAAGAAAAGTTTGAATGCGGAATAAAGTGATCAAAATAGCGTTGACCTGCGTGCATAATATATTAAAGAGTAAAATGAATTTCATTGCGGCTAAACTAGGGGAGTGTGTGTTGGTCTATGTCTGCCACAAACAGTGCAATACCACTCGTGCATTCCAGAGAAAAGGAGGAAACTCTTAGTGGGAACATCTCAATTTGATGGAAGCTCCCAATATCTCACGCTACTTATTATATCTCATCACTTTGTTTACCCTTTATTTCCCATTAAGCTTTATATCATTATACACATTCACACCTAATTATATGCTTTACTTTAGAGAGGTCAAAAGAACTCATTGCTTTTGCTCTTTTCAACTCATTGCCTCTCTTCTACATGATATATATAATAAGGTTATGGGGCATTTTCACCTTTATTTGAACTATTTTACAAGGAGCACTAGATATCCTAAACTATTTAGGGGAGCAATGTTGCACCCCTCAAGTGTCAAAATCATCGTGATATTACCCCTTGACTAGTAGAATTTGATGTTTACTGTTAACTTCATATCGCCATTGTATGAAAGAACATTCTTGCCTCTAACATACTCATAGAGGAGTAACTTGGTAAAGTTTAATAATGTGGATTAATTTTGGCATCTCTATTTTTTTTCCTGAAACATGCCACGTCATATTTAGGGTATCACATGACTTGTTAATTAGATATTCATTTGAAAAAACTATTCCTCGATCGTGAAATATTGAAAAGAAAAAAAAAAACTCTTTAACCTTAGTATTATAATATATGTGTGCATGTGTGTTTGTGTATATGCCTTATGGTCTATTCGAGAGGTCGTCACCTGAAAACATATACCCCTTTAATCTTAATCAAGGGATCCAGCTTTGTTTCTTAAATAAAAAAGGGTATCCAGCTTTGTCGTCACCAACTTGATGCTTTTCCCTGGGGTCATCTTTTCCCATATTAGTGGTTTTTTCGGATACAATAAAAAAAAAAGGCTATAAACTGCCTGATAATTATTCATTGCTTATGAATGGTAGGGTTTGTTGTAAATTTTATATTTCATATACTCCCTCCATTCCACAATATAAGACACTTTTAGGAGAATAGCTTAGTCTAAAATATAAGTCACTTGTAAAATAATTAATTAATGCTCATTTTTCTGCTTTGTCTCTATAATTAATGCTTATTTCCAATTTTGTCCTCTCACTAAATTTTCAAATACATTTTTCAATAAGGGTAAAAGTGTAAATAAAAAAATCCATTTATGACATATTTAATGAGTTAATTGTCACTTTTTGTTTCCTATGAATCAGTTAAAGTGACTTATATCATAGACTGAAAAGAGTATGTTTATACAATGGTACTGTACGTAAGGGAAAGGGAAAGGCCCCAAAGGGAGAATAGTATTCTTTTTTCTTTTTCTTTTTTTTATAACTAATAATTTTTTTTTTTTATTACGCCTTTAATATATGATTGGTTTAACGCATAAAATTGTTTTTGATTCAATTTTGCATTTACTGTAAAAGAAAACATGAGGAAACTGCATACTACAGTGGTGAGTTCAATGGAATTGATAAGTATTGCCAACGAGAGGGGTGGCACCTTTAGACAACAAAACATATAGTAAGAAGGGAACAACCTACAAAGAGTGACCAAAAGTCACACAAAAAATGTCATAAAGCAATAAAAGAGGATTTTGAAGAAACCAGATAATAAGACTAGGGAGCACATTTTATGCTTATCACTTTGATGACCAAAAATGTGATCATCACCCATCTTTACCACTAGATTGATTTTGAACAGTATAGATTTAATTTGATTTAATTTTTATATTTTAAATAAATTTTTATTTTAATATATCAGAATTAAAAATAAAGATAATCTTAAAACTATCGTTTTTCATAAAATTGAATTTATCATTTAAAAATTTTAAATTTGGACTATTCAAATCAAAGTTTAAGTGGTTGAAATCTCATCATCGATAACAGTGATAAGAAATTAGTTGCTCATCATGTGGTGAGCACACGATGCCGACACTAGTGCAAAAAGGGCTTTAAGACCGCCTCATTTGGAGCGGATAATCGACGCACCGGTCTTAAAGGTGTGACCGTGGCGCTTTGTAAATAAAAAGAACTTCTTAAACAATGAAGGGCTATAAGACCGCCTCATTTAGAGCGGATAAACGAAGCACCGGTCTTAATGGTGTGACCGGTGCGAGTTTGTAAATAAAAAGAACTTCTTACACAATGAAGGACGCCTCATTAAGACCGGACTAATTATCGACCTGGTCCTAAATATGTGACCGGTGGCATATTTGTAAATATAAAGAACTTCTTATTTCGATCAATTTTTCATAGATCTTATCCGGACTGTTAAAATAACAATAGGCCTTAAAAATGTTAATAAAAAATTGAAATATCAAATACTTTTATGTAGAAATCTCATCAAGGCGAGACTTATATTTTCTACACTCCAAAATAATACGGAAAAATATAAATATAAAGGTATTAAAGTTTTAAGACCGAACTTATATAAAAGCCGGTCTTAAAACTTTGATTTTTAAGACCGAACTTAAAATTTGTCCGTACTAAAGTTTAAATAAAAAAGTAATAAATGTTAAGACCATAGTTACAGAATGACCGGTCTTAAAAGTTAGACTTTTAAGAACGGACCAAAAATTTGGCCGTACTAAAGTTTGAATAAAAATTAATTAATTTTAAGACCAGGACATATATAGAGATCGGTCTTAAAGGTTATCTTTTAAGACCGTATATGTGTATTTGTCCAGGTCTTAAAAATGAAGCGCCAAACGTTAACTTCACGCGAAGCTTTTGTCACTCTCACATTGTCACTCTCATACTCTCACTGAAGAACCCCTGTTCACGTTGCGAAACCCTTCCTGTTCCATTACCTCTCTTCCTCGCCCGCGCACTGTTAGCCTCTCGTTACTCCCTCATTTTCTCGGGCATTCCTCTCTTACTGTCTTGAAAATGAACGGTGAAAACGATTCCACTCGTGTTCTTGAAACTCCAGATCTTGGTTTGACCGGGAGGGTCTGACAAACGAACCCTCTTCATCTCACATTGAGCCTCTCGCCGCCGTGCACGCCGTGGTAGAAGCGGCACACGAATGATGGAAGTATCCCTTAGTCGGAATACTGGGACGAAGATCGAGATTCATTTTGATGAAAATTTGCAACCTTTCGGTCCTAATAAAAGCACATATACTAGTTTTGTCGGCGCTCTAGTACGCAGCAAGGTTAGCATTTTGGTGATGAGTGGAAAAATGTGGACCAAAAACAATAAAGGATCCTATGTGGGACACTATCCGGCTTACATTCACCGTCCCCGAGTCCGAGAAGTTCAAAGACTCAACATTGTCTTATTGGCTTTGAGCGGTTCGGGAAGTTTAAGACCTTTCTCGGCTAACACTTATATTTTTGCCGAGGAGAAGCCTCGACCATCAACCCCGGGACAAGTACAAATTTATTGATGAACAAACTTGGCAACAATTTGTTCGAAGCGGACCACTCCTCGAAGCTCGGTGAGTTATATTTAGTTTTGTTTGCACTTTTGTTTGCTTATTAACCTGTGAGGATATGTGAATGTTATTGTGTACATCTAACTCGTTAGTTAAATGGTTTGGTGTGTGAATAGAAGTATACATTTGCTGCCTTTGTCCTGCATGAGAGGAGCATGTCCTAGTTCCATGCAAGTTTGATATGTAAACCGTGTAATGGCCATGGTTAGACGTTGTCGTTAGTTAGTTAGTTATTCTAATATGTGTAGGAACCATTTATGATGAATGAATGAATTGACCGAGTTGGCAGCATTTCGCAACTCCCTTTCCTTTGGTTTTCCCAATTTCTTCTACAATGCTACATCTTCCTTAAGTAAAATGTTGAAACTTGATGAAGTGAATTTGACTAATGTTTGACGCTCATATCAAGCGAAGTTCTCTAATTTCGTTAGTGACATGGCTGGAATTCATAATTGATATATAGTTGTTTTCAATCCCGATTCACGTAAAATAAGGGAAAAATATCGAGATTGGGAGAAAGAATGATTGCCCACACAGGCTTCTCGCGCGGATATGAAAAGGCCGAAAAGATTTGATGGCAACCAAACGGAAGAGATTGGAAGATGAAGTTGAATCCAATCCTTCTACGGTAGTTGACCACCCGCCATCTCCAATACGTCGCGAGGAGCTCGTTGTATATTCGGCAAAAAAGCCAAGCGGCACCTACACGAGTGAAAAAATCGTGTAGTTGCCGAACGAATTGTAAGTATCGATATTGTTATTTTTTACTTACTAAACATGTTTCATCACTAAGCTTCTCGTTATCCGTATCTTACAGAAGATCTTAAAAAGAAAGAGGCAGAGGGATCTTTGCGTCGGACGGAGGAATGATGTTCGACCGCCGCGACCGGAAACTGTATCACGCGGGCGTGTAAGGGGGATTGGAGGACGGGTAGGCCTAAAGCAATACTTTGGTAAATCCAAACGCCACGAGACAAAGTATGGTTACCCTGGAGGAGATGGATCGACGCCGCCAAATTAAGTGAGGAATCGCCGCGAAAGATGCTACATTGAGGATGTTTCAATCGAGATGAGCAAGATGAAGGAGGAGATGGAGAAAATGAAGTTCCTCCCGAGCTCTCGCCGAGAGACCAGTGTGGATCCCTTGACACCTTCATGAACCTATGCAGCAGCAGAGCACTAGAGGAGCTGCATTGTTGGACAGCCGAGTCGAGCAACCTTGTCATCTCGTATGTGGAGGATCGTGATGGTCATAGACAATTGGTTGCTAAAGGGACTGTCCACAACTTGGGATCAACAGTACACCACGAACAAATGGTCGATGATGAAGTCGAGTGTCGGTTGAAGAGGTGATCTTTGATGCACTGTCCCTCTCCCAACCGATGAGTCAAGGTTGTGAGTGATGTCAAGGGAACCTTCATCTCTTGGCCAGTGAAGCTTGTAGATGTCTCTACTCCTCCTCAAGCTCCACCCTCCTCAAGCTCCACCCCTCCTCAAGTTCCATCCCCTACCGCTAACTTGACGGCCAAGGAAAAATAAAAGATTTGGTAGCCAAAAATGGTTTAAAGATAAATCGTGGCCTCGTCAATGAAGTAGTAGGCCTCCTCATCCTCAACCGCTTTTAGTTGATAATGAAGATGTAGAGTCCATGCCGCCTCGAGCCGAGGTTACTAGTGCATGTGTTCAACTATTTATGAAGTAAGTATCTTCTTCCTTGATTACATAATTGAAATGCACCGTTTAGACACACATATATACATATATACTAATTCCCTCATCGATGTCATTCTTGTAGGTGCATGCACGAGAAACCGGTTCAAGAGGCGAATTTCGGATTTTGGATTCTTGTGCCCAGAGTGTATGCAAGCACAACACTACCTCTGGAATTGAGACAGAGTACATATCAAATAGGTTGTGTAAAGTGCAAAGAAAGGTGTACTTGTTTCCACACTCGCTCTGTATACATATATACTTGTCTCGCAATTCACTTAATATAATTATGCTACATATATATATATCATCGAGTACTTTATCGCTGTGAATTTTCAGCAACCACTAGCGCTTGGTCATCATGAACATGGAGTTGCATTATGTTATCTTCTTATGCTCCACTCACGCCGATCCATCGACTACGTTGCACCGATGATCAACAAGTAAGAATGTCATTTTGATCGTCTTGTCTGAAATCTCTGTTGTGAATTTTCGGTGAACATTACCGATAAATTTCTGATTTTGATGATAGTGCCATGAAGACCTTCCGTGTTGATGTAAAAAAGCGTGGTGCTCACTCACGATCCTAAATGGCACAAAATTAAGGTTAGTACATAATTGGACATGACATAATTGCCTTCTGAAGTTGGTCAAGAAGCTATATATGCTCTTATATATATTTATTGTTATTTTTAGACCCGTCGGCAACCAGAACGATCGAACTTATGTGGCCCGTACGTCATGAAACACTTATATGATATTGTGACGAAGGGAAACACTAAAGTCACTTTAAGGGTAAGATGTTATGGTGAATTCACCATCGATGGCTTAATGTTACATATGAAATATGCACATAATATGTTAATTTTGCTTTCGTCTTTGATGTTACGAGGTTTGCCCGTGAAGAGCCATTTGATGATGATGAAATCGAGCACATACGCGAGGTTTTTTGTGAATATATGTATAAACTAGTCTTAGAAAATCCAAGTCAAGACAATAATTAATGTCCTAAATTAATTCATTTGTAAATAATATATGATGTTGTAGCAACAATAGCCTTCTGTACATATGTTTATTTTTTCGACTAGCTAATTAATTCATTTGTAAATATAGCAATGTAATTCAATAATAAATTTGTTTATTTTTTCGAACAATTTGTGTGTGTCCATTTTGGGTTTCTGAATGAATGGGATGGTGGATAAAGCTATTTAGTGCTTGAAATTTGAGGTACAAAGCGGATGTTGAAAATGAGCCGATGAGGCTCAAAAGTATTCGCGACTTTTAGGACCGTATATTTTTAAAAGTGCGGTCCTAAAGGTCTTCGTCCATTTTAAGACCGTATATTTAACAAATATCCGGTCCTAAAAGTCTTCGTCTAATTCTAAAAAATTTGGGTAGAGACTTTTAGGACCGTATATTTGTTAAAAGTACGGTCCTAAAGGTCTTCGTCCATTTTAAGACCGTATATTTAACAAATATCCGGTCCTAAAAGTCTTCGTCTAATTCTAAAAATTTGGGTAGAGACTTTTAGGACCTTATATTTGTTAAAAGTACGGTCCTAAAAGTATAGAAAATATACGGCTAAATTATTAGGACCGTTTATTTGTTAGTAGTCAGGTCTTAAAAGTCTTCATTTTATTTAATAGATTGCCGAAACCTTTAGGACCGTATATTTGTTAGTTGTCCGCTCCTAACTTTAAATTTTAAAATAAGGCTTAATTTTTAGGACCGAGGATTTATTAAACGTCCGGTCCTAATATTCTTCATTTTAATAGAGTTGGTGACTCGATTTTAGACATATCGTTAGGGTTCAAGGCAACCATGTTTCCAGGCGTTCTTCTCAAGTTTTGTGCTTCGTTGTTCTCGTTTCAACTTTTCTCGGATGTGAAGAACGTCATCGGTGTCCCTTTTCTTTTAGTTGGAAAAAGAAAGAAGATAACGAAAACGACACCGAAAATTTTCATCACATCCGGAAAAGTTGAGGGAAGACAACGATGGTCCAAACTTGAGAATAGTCGTCACTCTGTTTGTTTTTATTCGAAAAAGGTAAATAATGTTTTTTTGTTTTGTTTTGTATGGTCGCAATCTGTTAACTTTATTCTCGCAAATTTTTAAGATTGATCACCACGAATAGGACAATGTTTTGTTTGTTCTTGTTGTCGGAGAAAAAGAACATAAAGTTAAAGACAAACAAGGAAGGCGATTGGGAAATAAAAATTTTATTTAATAATTTTTTTTTTTCGCTGCCTCATAAGGCAACAGACAAAAAAACTTAAAAATTCTAATCCTCCCCATCGTTGTCGGAGGAGGGAATGGTCTGAGACGTCGTCATCAGAGGTATGGTACTCAACGTCATTGGCGTCGAGTACTGCTTCAACTTGTTGTTGACGGCGTGATAGACTGAAACAGCTTGCCCAAGCTTCGGTCTATATGATCGACGCGGCTATCAGTGCTCCAAAGATCCGCCGAAGTTCGGTTTCGGAGGCAACGGAGGAGGATATGGAGGTGCCTCGTGATTTCGCCTGAATGAGGACCTCGTCGTGGTGGAGAAGCCATTACGGTGGAGGTTCTAGGAGGAGATGGAGATGAATGTTAAGAAAGTAACAACGGGTTTAAATAGAGAACCCATCCCGAAGAATGTGAAACGCGGAAACATTAACGAGGAGACGCATATTTGCTCGTAATACGAGGAGACGCCTAGTTGGGAAGTTTATGTGGAAGCCGAAGAGACTCAATTCATTTCAACAATGGGGAAGGGACTCTTGAAAAGAATGAACTTTCATTTCAACAATGAGTTTTAGGACCGGATATTTGATAAAAGGACGGTCTTAAAAGTAATTGAATTAAAAATTAGTTTTAGGACCGGATACCAAGTAATATATCGGTCTTAAATGAGTTTTAGGACCGGATATTTGATAAAAGGACGGTCTTAAAAGTAATTGAATTAAAATTAGGACCGGATATAAGATAAAAGTCCGGTCTTAAAAGTTTGTATAAAAGTAAATTGACGAATTCATCATCGACGTTTATCTCTCCGCCATCTTGTCTTTATATACTCCACACACTACCTCCTCTTTGTCCTTGTTAACTCCTCACTTCCTAGCTCTGCCCCAACTTCTCAAAATCCTCAAACCATGGTTAGATACAAGCAAACTGCTCGTAGGGGTGCATACACGCCTCACTCTCGTGCCATGGCTAGATCATTATATGGTGCGCCTCCTCCCCGACAAGCGTCGTATTGTTTCCGAAGACTCTCGGGTCGTTGGACCCATTGTTATTTCTTCGGATGATGAAGAGATTGCTCATGCCGCACCCCTCGATCCTTCTCGCCGATCCTTTTCTTGCCGAGTTCAACCGTCATCTTGAAGCCGGCCATGCGATGTTCGTAATCCCCTCTCCAACCTCGTTGGCCCCAGCCGCGCCTACCTCGACCCCTCTCCGCTCTCCCGTAATGATCCATTCATATTGCGGGTGGAGAGAATAAGACAACAACTTGCCGATCTCCCAGGGAAATTAATGCTCTTCACGCCGAAATCGCCGAGGTTGTTCAATGATTCTTGTGGATGATAATATTCAGCTTGTTTTTCATTTGTGTTTTTGTTGTTGTGTATATATTCTAAAGTAATGTAAGAAACATTAAGAACACCGTATGAATTTTTGGCTCTTCTCCAAGAATTCATTAAAGAAACTTATTCTCCAATTTTGCTTTATTTTTTGTCCAAAAAATATCATTTATTTTATTGATTTAATATACCAATCACGAAGGCCATTAAGACCGGACATTTTATTTTATAAGTAACGGATCTAAAGATAATTTGAATTTTAGGACCGGATGTTTTATAAACCTCCGGCCTTAAAATTAAAAATCTAATAAAATTTTAGGACCGGATAATTTTAAAACTCCGGTCTTAAAATGTTAGTTGTATCTTTAGGACCGGACATTTAATTAATAACCGGTATTAATAAAATCCAAAAAGCTAAATAAGGTATCTTTGTCGCGCGGAAAAATTAAATTTCCCTCTCGAACTCTTGTCGCGCCGAAAGTGAATACTCGTGTTCCGACTCGAAATTTCCTCTCGCCTTCGCCGCTTCGCGTACCTTTCTCGACAATCACTCTCTGGTTCCTTAGCTAAACGTCTATAGACGAAGTGTAAGAGATGTTTCGGTTAAAACTTTATTACTTTCCACTTATCGTTATTGGTTTTTCATGGGTTTAACGAAATCGGTGTAATGTTGTTATGGGTATTCTCTCGTTGTTAACGAATATTGTTTTTTGAAGATTATATTTGCACTTTAGACCTACCCAACTGACCAACAAGTGTTTTTAGGTTACTCTTGCTTTGTCTTGTCGCAACATCAACGTTCGTGAGCGGAGAAGTAAGACGACTAAAGAAACGCATATGCTACAAAAGTTAGTCCACAAGACCTTCATCCCCGCATTTAATTTCCTCGTCTTGCATTTATTTTGGTTCTTCGATTCACCTGTGATGCATTTATGACCAAATGTAATTCTTAATTCGTCTAAATAATATATAGGAATTCTACTATGGATCACGATTGGATAGATGCTTTACGAACGAGTATTGAATATCGAGAATGGGGTTAGGGAATTTATAGAATTTGCTAAAAAAATGCCCATGATGATGGGGAAGTATTATTGCCCTTGTGTAAAATGTTTGAATGAGTGTCGACTATGTCCGAAGTTATACGCACACATTTAATTTGTCACGGATTTTGTAAGACTTATACAAGATGGGTATGGCATGGTGAACAAGTGCCATCAGTGGGAAACAACATGGGAAGTGGCCTTTGATGATAATGACACGGATATGGATGATCGCATAGAGGACATTATCCGTGATGTAGAAGAAGAGGCTTTTGAGCGATCACATGCATATGGTAATATGTGCGGTGATGCGGAGACACCGCTATACCGTGGGTGTAAAAATACCAATTGTTGAACGCCGTATTGAAATTGGTAAGCTTGAAGGCACGTCATGGATGGAGCGACAAGAGTTTTTCGAATTGCTTGAGGCTTTGAAGGACATGCTTCCGGATGATAACGTGTTGCCGCATCGCTACTATGATGCTAAGAAGATACTTTGTCCACCGGGATGGAGTACAAAAAGATCCATGCATGCCCGAATGATTGTGTATTATATAGAAAAGAGTTTGAAGAGAAGCAGAGTTGTCCGATGTGTGAAACCCCACGGTACAAGTCAGATAAGGGGCCTGCAAAAGTGTTGTGGTATCTTCCAATCATACCAAGGTTCAAGCGGTTGTTTGCGAATGAAAATGATGCAAAAATCGAGGTGGCATGCGAGATGAGAGGATTTCGGATGGACGGCTTCGACATCCGGCCGATTCTTCTCAATGGAAGAAGATCGATCAATTATTTCCGAACTTCGGCGAAGAACCTAGGAACCTCGGGCTTGCCCTTAGCACGGATGGAATGAATCCCTATGGAAGCCTTAGCAAACATACATAGCTCATGGCCCGTAGTCACGATTGTTTACAACTTATCTCCTATGTTATGCATGAAACGAAAGTACATCATCTTTGTCTATGTTGATTTAGGGACCAAAACAACCCGGAAATGACATAGATGTTTACCTAGAGCCCTTGATCGAAGACTTGAAGGAGTTGTGGGAAGAAGGTGTCGATGTTTTTGACTCTTTCAAGAAGGAGGTCTTTAGAATGAGAGCCATGATATTTTGTACTATAAACGACTTCCCAGTATATGGGAACTTGTCGAGTATAGTGTAAAAGGCCATAAAGCATGTCCGGTTTGTGAAGAAGGCACATGCTACCATCAACTTCAACATGGAAGAAAGACGGTGTATCTTGGACATAGGAGATTTCTTAGACGGGGCCACCCATATCGTCGATTAAAGAAGGCCTTTTTGGTGGCCAAGAGTATGAAGAAGCTCCGGTGGCATTGACTGGGAGCAAGTGTATGAAAAGGTTAAAAATATCGGTGTTATCTTCGGTAAGCCTGGAAAGAGTAGAAAAGAAACAAATATATGGAAGAAGAGATCTGTATTCTTTGATCTTCCCTATTGGCGCAATCTTGATGTGAGACACCGTATTGATGTCATGCATGTGGAGAAGAACGTATGTGATAGTATTGTGGGCACGCTTCTCAACATACAAGGTAGTTCGAAGGATGGTGTGAAGGCAAGATTGGATTTGCAAGCAATGGGAATACGCGAAGACTTGCATCCAAGGCCATATGGGAAGAGAACTTATTGTCCCCGGCTTCTCATACTTTGTCTAAGGATGAGAAACGAAGCTTTGTGAGTGTTTACATGGCACAAAAGTTCCCTGGGTATTCTTCAAATTTTAAGAGGCTTGTCTCGATGAAGGACTTGAGATTAGTAGGCCAAAAGTCTCATGACTGTCATGTCTTGATGCAACACTACTCCCAGTAGCTATTCGAGGGATCGCCGAATATCTTGGTCGTTTTGACTAGACTTTGTTTCTTCTTCAATGCGGTTTGTAGTAAAGTTTTCAAGATTGAAAAGTTGGATGAATTGGAGAATGAAGGATATCTTATCTTGTGCCACCTTGAAAAGCTTTTTGTTCCTTCATTTTTGACATCATGGTTCATCTCATTGTTCATCTAGTGAGGAGATAAAGTTGTGCGGCCCTATCCATTTACGGTGGATGTACCCTATTGAAAGATCTATGAAATTCCTAAAAGGGTATGTGAAAAACGCATCGGCCAGAAGCATCAATTGTTCGAAATATGTTTCTGAAGAGGCCATGGAATTTTGTCAAAATTATTTGTCCAAAGTAAGACATATTGGGCTTCCAAAACGTCGGCATCTTTGAAGGGGGTAGACGTGGGGCTTCGGTAAAGAGTGTGGATCGTGATGAATTGTCACAAGTCCACTTATACATCTTGAATAATGTTGATGAAGTTCAAGCCAGCATATCTCGCACATAAAGAGGTGTAAGGAAGAGAACCATCGAATGACCGAACAAAGGTTGATTAGGGAGCATAATGAACTTTTGCAGATGGTTCAAACAAAAGGTCGAGGGATCGAATGTGTTTCGAGACAATGAAATGGTTAGCACGTGGTCCCGAGTTTGATGTCATAAGTTGGAATTCGTATGTGATCAATGGTTATACATTTTACACGAAGTCCCTAGATGATAGGAGCACAGTCCGAACGGTGGTGTTATGTTAGAGGTGAATCTATGCACTTCTCCGATTCGAAAGACAAGAGGCCTAAATTGGCGGTCATGCCATATTATGGGGTTATTGAAGAGATTTGGGAGGTGGACTATGTCAAAGTTAGATTTCCCATCTTCAAATGCAAGTGGGTTAATGTCAATAATGGTGTTCGGATCGATCGACTAGGATTCACTTTAGTCGATGTCAATAGTAGAAGTTTTGGAGATGAACCTTTTATTATGGCGAGATCATGCAAAACAAGTGTTCTATATCACCGATCAAGAAAATAAAATGTGGTCTCGTAGCTCTCCAAGGAAAGAGGGTCATTGATATTGATGAGGAAAGTCATTCAAATTATGGTGATCTTCGAGAGTACTCCTTTTACAAGGGGTCTCACCGGACATGAACGAAGAAGATGAAGCGGATAATGAACCCGGCATAAGAAATGATCATCAAGAAGGGATATGGGAGGATATCACTTTATAAAAGTGTCAATTCATAAGGTAATTAATATTCATATGCAGTATTCTTAGAAAACTTTAAGGTTTTAACAATTATTATATCTTTGTCTATGTTCTTAATTAAACAATGTCATCATTGAATATGAATTTGTTCTTGTTTTGTTTTTGTGAGGATCCGTTTCAAAGGGGCATGTTATAAAAGAGGATGCATGTTACGTTGTTGGGTGGGAATCAAATGAAGGCATGGTGAATAATATATTGGACTACATTTGTATGTTGAATTACGTCTTGCATGTATTGTAACTCATTGCCTTTGTAATTAGTTATATGTTAGCTTATTTTATAAATTACTTTAGTTGTTTTAGACTTAATTAAGAGGCCATATAACTCATGGTGGATAATATTTGTATTCTTTTTCCCAATTCAATTTATTCATGTTCATAGCTTGTAGCTTAAAGTATATCGACTTTTATGTGCTGTTTTGTATGGTGGATTTGTGTATATATATTGATCGGGAAGAACAAAACAGGGGAAAAATACGGGAAAATTTAGATTGCAAATAAAAATACGGTCTTAAATGTTCAAATATTAAGACCGGATGTATATATAACACCGCTCTTAAAGGTGTTAAGCCGGTCTTAAAAGTTGGTCTTTTAAGACCGGTCCATTGAAACAATCCGGTCTTGAAAGTCAGTCTTTTAAGACCGGTAATTATTCCTCCGGTCTTAGAGTCCGCTATCTTTAGGACCGGATTGATATTTGTCCGGTCTTAATATTTGGATCTTTTAAGAGCGGTCGACTTTTGTCCGGTCTTAAAGTTTGAGTTTTAGGACCGAACCAAAAATATTTCAGATTTATTTAGTACGACTTTTAAGACCGAAGGTTTAAAATGTCCGGTCTTAAAGAAAATCTTTAAGACCGTGTAAAAGTCCCGACCCATAAGGCTGTCAAGGAAGGAAGGCCAAAAACAAAACAAAAAAACATCAAATTGATATAACAAAACGAAACCTACAAGACAAAGGGGTTTTCACTTTTCACGGGTTACAAACCGAATCATCCTTGCTTTCTTCCTTTTGTTCCTTGGCCCCCTCCACGTACATCATCAGATCACAGCAACTCCATCATTAATCTCTTGATTAATTTTTCGTAAATTAATAACTCAAATCCTTACCCTTTTAATTTATTCTCCCATATACTTAAGCTTTATATTTTGCATGCTTCACTACATGTCTCTTGGACTCTAGACTCTTCAAACTTTCTAAAGCTTACTCATCATGTATGGGTTGCTTTGATTAATCCCACTAATTAACAGCTCATTAAGTTTGGAATGCTGAAGTTTTTGTTTTGATAAATGAAAAGTTTAGGTGAGTGCAAATGTTTTCAGGTTCTAAAAGTGCTTAAAAGGTTACTATTATCGATCAACAATGTTCTCATTTCAATAGTAAAAGTTACAATTTTTCTCATTGGTAGTAAGACAACATGGGATTCCTCCAATTCTTGTACGTTACCCTCAATGAAGTTCATTAATTGGATACAGAGAATTTTATTTGATTATTTAATTAAGAAATATCAAAAGTAAAAGAGTAAATACCCTTTCTGGTCCCTGACAAAAAACATGGACCCTATTTTGGTCCCTGACAAAAAAATCGATCCTTTATTCGTCCTTTTTATGGGACAAAAAATGACCTTTTGGAAATTTGTGAGGGATCAAAATGTCCACCAATCGACCCTTATTCGTCATTTTTATGGACTAAAAAGGACCTTTTTTTGTCAGGGACCAAAATGGGGTCCGTGTTTTTTGTCAGGAACCACAAAGGGTATTTACTCAAAGTAAAATGACACTACAACAATAACAACGAGCTCTATCACACTAAGTGAGGTCATTTATATAATTCACATGAAGCCATTGTACTTTATAAACAACCAAATCCTTGTTAAAATCATTAGTAAAGGATTTTTTTTAAAAAAAAATTAATGTTTTGAACAAGAGATTTTATATTAATGACCATGGAAAAAAGTATTACGATAATAAGGGTTAAACTCTTTAGGGCTCACCACTTGTGAGAAACACATTAGTTGTAACATCCCGTTTTCAAAAGCAGTATATTTTTTTTCATCAGAGTAGAGCATCGGAGCATAAAAGTAACTGATATATATATTCAAAGTGCCAACAGTAGTATGTCTGGCTGGTTATAACAGCGGTACATTATACGAGTGGTTCAAAAGTAATATACAACAACGAAAGTCTTCATGTAACAACCCAATTTCCAAAAGCAAGATAATTTTTTTTTTTTTAAACATCCTTTCAAAATGATCAGAGTAGAGCATCGGAGCGATTGAGTAACTGATATGTACATATAAAATGCCGTAAGTCTGGCTGGATACAACAGCGGTACAAAAACCCATGAGGTTCAAAGGTAGTATACAACATCCTCCGAACCCCGAAGTATAGCCGAGATCCAATTTAGCGCATTGGATCTCAGGTAACGGTTAACCTCATGCTTATAAACAGTATATGTCCAACAAGTATTGCAAATTTTACAACATTGATCAAGCCGGTACATGATCATTAAATAACAACATAAAAACTGTAATAGTGATCTAAGTACGATACCTTAATCACAAGTGTGTCTAAGTACGGTTCCATAGACATGGTGCATCTAAGTTCGGTTCCATAGACACGATGCATCTAAGTACGGTTCCATAGATACGATGTATCTAAGTACGATTCCTTAGACACGGAGTATATAAGTACGATTCCTTAGACACTGAGTATCTAAGTACGATTCCTTAGACACGGAGTATCTAAGTACGATTCCTTAGACACGGAGTATCTAAGTACGATTCCTTAGACACGGAGCATGTAGTCACCGAATAGAATGGCCCGGTAAGTGTCTATCATGGGGGCCTCACCGACTTTACGGCGACTAAATGGCACACCCACATGGGATTAGCCTTGCCTTCCGGCACCAAACTATTCACATAACATATTATCACATATAATCATTCAATAATCATCGATTAGTGTTACAGAGACTGTGAACGTACCTCCGTTGACGAATGTCGGCAATTCAGCGAAACGCGCACGTTTCGAAAAAATGAAATGTCCAACAATGCAGACGTCGGACAGTCAGACGCGCAGCGGAATCGAGTTTCGATGTCCTATAGGAGTAATATCACTTTCATTAGTGATTTTGCATTATAATCGGCATTTTAGGTAAAAATTACCATTTTGCCCTATACCCCTAATTGGCGGAATTTCGTCAGCGCTTCAGCTACATAGGCTATTTTCTTCCCAAAATTTCGCGAACTTCGACGCATTTATGATTCTTGAAAATAAAGACTAAAATAGCCCTCCCATATGATACCCAAATCATAAAAATAAAGACTACTCTAGCCTTACTAACTATTGAACTAAAGACTAAAAACTAAAGACCGAAAGACTTACCCGTTGAAGACTTTACAGAACTTCCCCGAGCTTCTCTCTCTTCTTTCTCACTCAAGGATTTCGGTTTTCACTTGAGAATGGGGTGAGAAAAATGAAGAGAGCTCTTGCCTTTTTATAGGCAAATTTTGGGTCCTAAAGTGTAATTTTCCCTTCTCAAATTTTGGGTCCAAAGTTGTAATTTTCCCTTTAATATTTTGAAGAGTGATTCTTGGCCATACAACACACCAAAACGTGCTGCCCCCTCTCCAAGCCAAAGATGAGCCAATTGGATGATGACACGTGTCCTCATCTAGTCCAATTTCCGATCGGTGCACTCGATTCGCGTAATTTCGGAGAAATCTCAAAATTCTGGATTTACAACTTTGAAGACAAGTTCTTACTTACTAGAAATGTCCAAGTTAACCTAAATTTTGGTTCCATACAGGGCATTCCGTGTTCAAATGAAGTTTCTCGAAAACGTGTCCCGTCGCGTCTGGTTTGTAACGCATTTCGAAATTATCAACTTCTTCAAAAATTCACCGATTCCAAATATGTCAAAATAAATTCAAACTCATGCCTAGATGTTGAGTTAGAATTTATTTTCCTTATATCCAAAAATATACCTATATGCATTTTTCCCTATTTTGTTTTATTAGGAAATGCACCAACGACTTCAATTTTCTCCGGAAGAGTATAACGGAAGACAAAATTCCACCGATCATTATTTTCCCTGACTTTGGAAATCCCATTCCTAGATCTCCAGATAGGATCCGATTCCTAAATATTAATTTACTATTCATCATAATAAATTATATATTAAAATAATAAAATCCAAAACTTCTATCCTAAGTTATCTAAATATTTTTAACTCAATATTATCCCATTTTTGAGCAAGATTCGCTGGCCCAAAAAAATAAATAAATATTTATTTTTTTTTAATTAATTAATTAATTAATTAATGATTTATTTATTTACTTTTTCCAAAAATTCCACAAAATTACCTAATTGGTCCATTCTTGTATTTAGGCTCAAAAATACCTAAACTCAACTATTTTTCTCCAAAATTTCCAATTAATTAGTAAATATATTTTTACTAATTTTAAGCCAATTACCACTAATTTTTTTTGAGTTTTACATAATTATTTCATAATTTCTTTTGCACAGACTTAAGTAATTAGCTAGAAATTACTTAATCACTTTATTATCATTAGTTGATAATTTTCTTAATTAAAATGTCCCATTACCTCATAATTATAACATTGACATTTCTGTTTCGTGTTCTGCAAAGATTTTAGAATCGTGAGGGCATTATAGTCATTACAATACTTTTGAATATCTTTATTCAATTTCTCCAAGTTTGTAATTTATTAAATTACCCTAATTAGATATAACATACTCTCATTATTCAAATAATTATTTCATTGACTTTTAGGATTTTTCACATTTTTCCTAAATATTTATGTCCCTTAGGGGCATTTTGGTCATTTGGCACTTTGGCCCTTAATTTCTCTAATTTCCAAGAGATTTTTCCTTAGAAAATAAGATAATTATATCTTATTATTTGATATCCCATATTCACCTACTTTTATAGGTATAATCTTACCAAATTATGATACGTATTTTTTGGGTATTACACTTCACCGCAAAAGAAATCTTCAGCTGGATCCCTAAGCGTGCTGCTTACTCTTCTCCTCGGTCCTCGGTCCTCGGTCCTCCCGACCTTGAAGCTATGTGAAGAGCTAAGGTCCATTGCAATCGGACCTCAGGTAACGGTTAACCTCATATTTACATATACAGCATATGGACTACAGACAACCAACATCAACAGTATAAGAGCACATAATACAAGCATTTCCCAAACAGCGTATCCCGGCGGCACATAGGCCCCCCTGAAGCGTACCCTAGCAGCACCTAGGCCCTCCCTTGAAGCGTATCCTGGCGGCACCTAGGCCCTTAGGAAACGTACCCTAGCAGCACCTAGGCCTTCTGAAACGTACCCTGGCGGCACCTAGGCCCTTAGCAAACGTATCCTGGCGGCACCTAGGCCACTAACAAACGTATCCCAATACCCAGCAACCATAATAACAGTACATACAATACACATAGCACATACACACATACCATAAATATCAGAGTTAGGGTTACTAGTACACGAACGTACATTCGTTGACGATAATC
The DNA here is from genome assembly GCA_025563575.1 of Acacia pycnantha. NCBI lineage: Eukaryota > Viridiplantae > Streptophyta > Magnoliopsida > Fabales > Fabaceae > Acacia > Acacia pycnantha. The sequence goes on from JAMWYP010000153.1 coordinate 722,150, forward strand.
AGCACTTCTGACGGAAAACGGTACGTTTGACAGCGGTATGACAGCGGTACGTGATCACAGATATCCTATAAGGATAATATCACTTTAATCAATGTCCAACATTATAACAGGCATTTTAGGTATAAATTACCATTTTGCCCCTAGTTTGACTAATCGGCGAAATTTCGTCTTAACTTCGTTACTTTGACTCTAATCTTCCAAAATTTTGCCATAACTCTTCCTCCGAAGAAATTACCCAGGGCTTCGCTGCTTTTTCCTCCGGGCTCCTCCTTCTCTCTACCTTCTCTCTATATTCGAAATTCTCTCTTGAATTTGGTGTGAGAATTATGCAAAGGATGTTGGCCTATTTATAGAGTTTATGTGAGGGCATTTTGGTAATCTTCCAAAACTTCTCCAACAAGTTGATGATGTCATTGATGACATCATCTACAACTTCTTCAACAAGTTGATGATGTCATTCTTCCAACAATGACATCATCCCCATGATGTCACAACCTTGCTCTAGAAGTTTTCTACCGATAAAGTTCCCCCGATCGGTGTTCGAATCGCGTAATCTTGAAGGATCTTAAAAATTCCTTAGCATAGCCCTGAAGGTCTATTCTTCCTCTTTAGAAATGTCTGGGTCAACTAAATTTTTGATCCCATTTAGAACATTTCGTTGCCTGCCGAACATTTTCGGATAAACGTCTTCGGTTACGGAAATCGCTTCGGGTAACAACATCTTCGGGACAAAAATCCACTGATTCATAATATGCCCAGATGTTTACCACCTCATCCCTGGATTTCAAGTTATGGCTTAGTTTCTATAGATTTCTATTTATCTGATTTTCTTTTTGTATATCAGATAGCTTCTTAGCCAGTCTAGTATAACCCTTTTCGATTACGGAAATAACTTCGGAGGTAACCTACTCCGAGCTAAAAATTCACTTGTTTATAATAAGCCCTGACCTTAGAAACCTAATTCATGGTTTTCTAGATAGGATTTAATTTCTATCGGTGGTCATTTATCCTATTTGCTTTTTCAATAACTTCTTCACTAAGTTTTCCTTTTAATTTTCATTCAATTTTCCTTTTCTTTTTCTTCTTAATTTCGGTTTTCCCTCCCCAAAAATGTTGACTTTTCAACTCCTTTTTAATTACTTAGTTTCTGCACTAATTATCTTAATTAGTAATTATTCCATTGCTTAATCCTTTGTTGGTTAATCAAGCCTTAGGGATTAAGCGTAATTCATCTAACATACTTTTTAATTATGCCAAATTACTTAGCAATATTCTTTATACCAATCTTGATCCCTTATTGGTCATTAATCCCAATTTAAGGGTTTTAAATAATTAACTTTGCATATCTCCTTTATCCATGTCTAAATAATTAGCCATTAATTATCTAATTAATCACTTACTAATTGTTGACAATTTTCTTAATTGAGATTAATTATTATCTCACAACTATTGGACTGACATTGGTAATTTATGATCCATGTAAAATGTTAAAAATCACGGGGGCATTTTGGTCCTCAAATTACTTTTTGATTTTTGCCCTTTAATTTTTCCAAGGTTATAATTTAATAAATTACCAAAATTAGAGACAACATACTCTCTAATTTTTAATAAATATTTTATTGTCTCTAAGGATTTTATCATAATTTTCTCAGGGTATTTTATGACCCATAAATTCATTTTAGGGATTTTGACACTTTATTCCCTCAAATTTCACAAGAAAATACGATAATTATAACTCCAGGTTTGAGACCACATATTCACCTATTTCCAATAGGTATTATTCACCAAATTATGATACTTATCATAAGTGAGATTTTTAGGGTGTTACATTAGTAACAGGGAAGCGGTCTATATTTAGTGTAGGAGACAATCTTGATGTTGTCTATTTTTTGGATGAATAATATTTTCAATACATATATGGAGATAAGTTTGAATTATTATTTGCTTTCGAGCAAGAATTATTATTTGCTTTCGAGCAAAATTATTATTTTCTGAATTAACAACTGACATTTCTTCAAAACAATCAAATTATATATATATGCAATGATCAATTAAAAAGTCGATCAAACTCTCCATTTTCTATCAAATTATTGTTCATGAGATTACCTGAATCAGATCCTTTGACACTAAAACTGGAACACGTTTCTATGCAAAGGAAAACGAAACAGGAAGCGGTCCACATATTAATTTAATCAAGAAAACGTACACTTAGCTTTCATCTAGCTAGGCTATTCTTATTTCTTCCAAACAAACGAGAATGTATTATATGATAAATGACTGAAAAACCTTAATTGAATAAGATTAAAGACAACCAATTAATTGGCAAATAAAAAGTCATGTAACCTAAAATGATAAGTTGATTTTTCTTAAAAAAAATATTTTGAAATTTCAAACTATAGTTACGAATAACTCAAAATTATAAATAATTTTTTTAATTCATTCCTAAATTACTATTATTCTTAATTGATTACGGAAAATCACATTACGGAGACCAATAGGTTTTATGAATCACAATTTAAATTCTATAACAATCACTATTTTCATAAAAATCACAGGAATAAGTTACGATTAATTACTTTGTGAGGTTACATTTTTTTTTTTTATAAATTTTCTTTTTCTTTTGAGGCTAAGAGCGTAAACAATTTTCGTAAAAGTGTAAAATGTGTTTCATGAGATTAGAACTTGTGTTTTTGTTTTAACGATTGAGATCACTTACCAAATTAACCAACATTTATTGGCACTCTATAAGGTTACCACTCGTACATTTTAAGATTACAACTTGATATTGCGCATGGTAAAAAGACAATTTTATTTCTAAAATGTTTGTTTGTCACTAATACAGAGTTTAAAAGTCGTTAACTTTGATTTCTGTCTAATGAAGTGATCTGATTGATTTAGGTTATGTAGGGAATAGAAGAGGGTCCTACAAAAGATCCATTTCATTCAAATAACCTCACAAAGTGAGTACAACGTCACGTGACATGAGAGTGTGGGAGCCATTCATGGACATGAGAGAAGAAATTAAATCTGAAGAAGAAGAAGAAGAGGAAATTAAGGGTATGGCTTTAGTTGGGCCTTAGGGTCTTTTATCTTAGGAATGGAGGCACGTGATGCCCACGAGGGGGCCCCTCTCGAATGTCTGTCTTCGATCACTCCAAAGTACTACTAGAAATAAAAACCCTAACCTATTTCCTACCTATTTAGGTTTTCAAATATTAATTGATACAAATAGACAGGCTCAAGTTGTTTTCTTTTTACACACCACAAATATATACCTTAAGTCATCAGTCACTGAAGAAGCTCCATTAATGCTTTGACAAATGCTTGTGAAATTATATACATACGCACCCCGCATAATTGTCCTCCTGCATGACCCAAAACTCTCATGGCCTCTGAACTAGTGAATTAGTCGGGAAGATAATAGGTTAATGATCAATGGGTCAACTCAAAATCAACTCAAGAGTCAGAACAATGAGGAGGGAAAAAATAAAAAATAATTTAAATTTTTATCATACTATCCAAATATTAAATATCAATTCAATACCTTGAATAATACTAACAAAATAATTATATACTTATCCAACATTCTTTTCAATTTCTTTGACATACTGAAATCATGGTATCCAACTATCAAACCACAATTCAATGACACTAGAATAAGTAATCAACAAATATTCTTCCTAGTAAAGTATCAAAATAGATAATTAATAACAAAATATTCCTACTTGCAATCCTTTAATAACTAATCTTATACTCATCAACACCAAAATTATCATTAACTTCGGCCAATATTGCCCTATCTAATTTATGTCTCTAAAAAATCATAGTAATTTTTTAAAAGGCAACTCAGGTCAACCCAGCAACACACTAGGTTGCCCTAGTCACCCCCAACCCCGAGTTGGGGATTTTCCTGGACGGGTCAGAAATTTTCGGGTTGACCCAGCTAGTTCGGTCTAAGTTTAATAACATTACTTATGGGTCAGTGTACAGTGTAACACCTGTATTTCAGAAGGTGCTTTTGGAAATTTCAGATGAGTCACTAATTGGGAATGGGACCCTTATTATATGAGAGGGGTGGGGAAGAGGATTATCCTTTCACAGCTAAGATGATAGCTCAAACAGGTGGGGACTGTTGAAAGGCATTAACTCCGAAATTACCCCTTATCTTTCAAATCTTTTGTGGCACCCCACCTTCATATATGTTATATATGCTTCCTTTCTAGCTAGGACATGGGTCCCAAATTCCATCAATGGCCATTTCTTTGACAAAGGCATCTACCTTCCTTTGACCATTAAACCATTCTCTCTGCTTGAGCTTCAAATAATTACACTCTTTAAGGTAATGAACCTTTAACAAACCTAATATGTATGTATATATATCAGCAGCCAATGGTTTTTTATGGCCACATGAATCCAAAAATATTCTGAGGTTCTCATTATTCTTTACCATGACTATTCAAGCCGAATGTTATGGAAGGTTTAATTTGAGGCGTTGATGTGAGTAGATTGATGGGAAGTAATTGAAATATGGGTATTATCCCATTAATTAATCCTGTAGCAGAATCCTTATCATCAGTTTCTCATCACAACCTGCAGGAATTTGTTTCATTAATGTAACAACTATATATATTTATATATGCGCAATAAATTCCAACTTTCTTAGCAAATTACGGATAAGGCCAGAACAATTTGTAGTTGCAATTTGCAGAAATAAATGTTTGCTACAGGGTAATTATATATGAAAACACCCGAAAGGTGCTGGAAATAAATTCACACTTTTGTTCAGGGACCATCTAATTAACTATCATGCGATGTTGATACATTAATTCCTCGATATCTATATGAAAATTTATAGGAGAAACTTATCATTCAACAATTATGAACAGTGCAACTTGTTGTATAGGACTTGGTGCAATGTGCTTTCACTCATTCATGTATGTATAATTTTCAATTCAGGGACCATTTTTCTTATATCTGAACTTACTGTGCCAAATGAAGAGCATATACCACAAGGTCATTGAACCAAGAGTCTGCTCTCAAATTAATATTGAGATTATTTAGTATCACCAAATTTACGATATGATTATTCTTCCAAGAAATTTAAATTTATTTCTGATACTTAGCATTAAGCTGATACTTATCATTAAGCTTATACTTATCATTAAGGAGCCGGGACGCCAAATGTTACAGTTCAAACAATAAAACAAAAAAAAAAAACAAAAAAAAGTTATACACGGCCGTTGCCAATTTCACATTGTAATTCTGATTAATTTGCATTCTTGATTTAACATGTATTAAATTTCAAATGTCTATGACTTGAACTTACAAAGTTTCTAACTCAATTAGTGGTATCTAATACTTCAATAAGTAGCGTATAAGGAGTGGATATTTCTGAGTCCTTATGATTGGACTTGCACTCTTGATTTGGGACTCACTCGAAAAATAAAGCTTCTATAAGTGATAAATTATGCCATAACAAGCTGACAAATTAGCATCAAGTAGACCTCTCTCATTCTATATATACATAACTAATTGTAATAATTTTATAGCATCATATTTTTTAGCACTCAACTATATATGCATATATAACCTACGGTAGGGGGGTAAAGAATGTCTTATTACAAGGACATGCATGTCCACATGGCTAGGAAGCTGGCCTATATGACCATAAGTCATAAATATAATATAAGAATATAGAAAAATCAATCATAAAGTACAATTTAACACATTCATAGACTTAAGTGGTCTCTGGCTGCATGTAGCTTCATGTGCAGGTATAGTAATTACAGTTATGTTAGTCAATATCAATTAAATATCTTACTCTCCACCAATTATTGTCCATGATTGTTCAACTTCTTCAGTATTATTCACGACTCATATGTTTCTTCTTATTCTGCATCGATCACAAGCTTATATATAATTGGATGAGCTATAGCTAGCTAGCCAGCCACTTGCTAAGATTCATGCCAACTCAAGAAAAGCAAAACTAGCTCTAGCTAGATCAAAGATTTTAAGTCTAATTAATTTAATTATAAGCATTTTAATATTGGCTAATAATGATTAAGTAGAGAGCCTGGACCACATCTTTGGGCGGAAATGTTCAACCACCTCTCACTATCCAACTGTCCTGCACATTGTGACAGTTTTCTGTTAACGTTCTAGGTTGTAGTAATAACATTATTTTTATATGTCAGCAGATCAGTTAGAATCGGGAGCAGGATCCCTATTCCTTGGGAGAGAAAATTTCTCTAGAGAGAGAGTATGTGTATATATATAGGATGTGCAACCTGTTTATAAATAGATGAATTTACTGAAACTTATACTTATGTCTTTCATTTCACTAGAATTTTGATTGAAGAAATCTTGATTAACGAAATGAAATCGAACCTTCTTAATTTTCTAAGTTCACTCAAGTTTCTTTCTTTGTTTTTGTTTTTTGTTTTTTTTTGTTGGTGCCCGATTCAGGGAGTTTTTTTTTTTTTTTTTGCCCAAACCCGATTCAGGGAGTTCAAATTAATTCCTTAGCATGTGCTAGGTTGGCTATATATTAAGAGAGCCAATACTTTATAATTTATATCCATTATTCAATCTCACGCCAGGAATAATATTCAGAAGGGCGAAATGGTGGGCCCATTCAACATGGTCAAAACTCTAATGAGAACATGGAGACTTGAACTGATATAAGTAACATGGAAGAAAGAGGACAAATCTTTTTTTTTTTCTCCTCAGGTTGTGTTCATCATGATATATTATATTTCCTCATAATCATGTCCTTAATACAAGAGTTAGTTAACTTTTCTCGAAAAGATTAAGGAAGCTAAATAAATTACTTAAATATGATATATATCATTTGATTATAAGTTTATAAGTCAAACAATTTAATTTTGAGGAAAACGTACGACAAAAATAAATATCGTAATGTAACTTATTTAGCTTCTTTAATGTTTAAAAATATCAATTTTCTCTTATATTAAAAACTGATGGTAGTATTAAATTCTTCATCTAAGATTAGTCTTGGTAGGTTTAAAGTTTTACTCTCAAATTTGAGTTCCACTGAATTGCAATCTGATATTAATTAGGGGCCAGGGAATGGAAGTGAAGAGAGAAAGCAAGTGGGGTTGAATTTGAAAGAGCCACAGGCCACATGGCAAAATTGAAGATGATGAGATTAAGAAAATCGGTGACAATAATGTTTGTGCATTTTGGGTGAGGCAAATCATCAAACAATTTGGGGGTCTCAACAAATTTGAAGAAGCTGCCTTATTCCCTCTGATATATAGCAGCTTCTTTTTTGGCGTACATGCAGGAGCCAACCCTTCACTTCCTATAATATATATAAACTATATGTGTTTATAATTACAAACTGAAAATATTAACAAAATTCTTTAACTTCAAAACATAATAGTGATTATTTTGATTTAAGACCATTGCTTTAAACTCCCTCCAGTCCTTAATATAAGACATATATGCCTGATTTGATTTGATTAAAAAAGTCAGTTAAGTTAGGTAATATGATTTATTTTCCAAAACACTAGTCATGCATTCTCTCTCTTCCTTGTTTATTGTTGAGGGAGTATCAATAAGAGTAAATTAGTAAAATATTAACAAATATAAAAATTATATCTTACATTTAGGACCAAGATTAATTCCGTAAATATATCTTAAATTAAGGATAGGAGAGAGCAATATATATATAACCTGTAATGTTTTCAAAACCATAACTAATACCCATTCATAAAATTTGAAAAGAAATTCAATCATTTAATCCTTAATTAGTATTAACTCAGTTGTAACTCAATCGTTTAACTTTTAACTAAATGTAACTCACTCCCTCAAATTCAATCATTTAATCCTTAATTAGTATTAACTCAGTTGTAACTCAATCGTTTAACTTTTAACTAAATGTAACTCACTCCCTCAAATTTCAGCCATCTAATTTAGTATAAATATCAACCAAAATTAAATAACTAGGATTTGACAGATTGAGTTGAACAAGTTAAACTTTAAATATATCGAATTTCAACCAAGTCAAAACATATCATAGAGATTAAATGATTAATTTTTCCAAATTTTAATCATAATTGTTATTAGCCATAAATATATTTTACCACTTGAAAATTAAATGGTAATTTCTATCTGTAAATAATTGTCAATACAACTTTTTAGCGCTGTTGCGGAATTCTTCACAAAGAAGTGCAAAATAAATTACAGATGGTGCACCCTCTCACATGCTTGTGTATGCATAAAGTAAGGCAACTGACATTGCTCCATAATCCAACGTCTTTGTTGTTAGTTTCTTTCAAAGCGATTATCATAATGTTTAATATTTTATTCATATATAGATTGGATCTATTTTGTAATCAAAATAATTAACTCGAAGACTAAAACAACCAAACAGACAAATTACTGTACGTATCTCTCCAAATTGCTCGACCAATCTCTCCCATATCAAAAAGATCGATAATGAGGGAATGATGTTGAAGTCAACCCCTTTATATGCTCCTTGTTTTTTAAGCTTTATAGGTTGCTTGTAAATCTTGAAACCTGCTGGTGGGATTGATAAATTATTTACCAATCGATTAACTAGTAGTTGATGGATTCGCTTAACTTTATTTTAAATATTTAAAGAAATTTATTATATTTATATTATTTCAATATTAATGAAACATGGCAAAAGATATGAATGAAATTCTCAATGATACTACTTCAGCTTATAAGATCTGATGTTATAAAGCAATAAGTAATACTCCTATATTTCATGAATAATTTATTTTTTAATATGTAACATCTTCATTCAAAATTTGTGTTGCTTAAAGTATAGACCAAGCATAAATTCATGATAATTATAATATTATAATATCGTGATCAAGAGTCATTAATCCCTAAAATGAAAGCATACCCATTATTTCCTATCAATGATAATAAATTATTGTCGAAACTTTGATTAGATATTGTGTGTTGAAATATCTTCTGCTCATACACTCAGATATATCTCTTGAAATACACTGCTTTATCACTCTGGGACACACACAGCCACACACACACACAGAAACACACAGTGTTTAGTGAGCGCGCACACTTAAATGATGATATATTGTTTGGTTTTTTCTTTTTCAGAAAGATGGTGGTGCGTACAGGTTATTTCAATATCAGCGGTGACAGTAATGACATATATATATCGCTTCTTTTTTCACTTTAACATTTTGTCAATCTTATGACTCATATTTTTTAACTTTCATGTACATGTCAGTTTCATGACACCCAAGTCTCTTGACCTTTTTTTTTTTTTTTTTTGCCTAGAGATCAACATAAAAGCAAGCACAAACTTCTTCACCAACCTCTTGTTGATGAATCTTTCATTATGTGGCATTTCAAAATGAATATTTTTTAGCAAATGTATGTTCTACTTGTTCATGTTCTGCTGATAATTCATATTCTATGTCTATGGCTCGACATGGTTTTCATCTTCTATGTTTAAGTGTTTGTAATAGTTGTGCCTGAAGCTTTTAGGGTAAATCTTGTATGCTTTCCTTTAAGGCAGTGTCCAGTGTGTGAAGTTGTCTTATGTGTTCTATATGTATGTAGTCTTTTTATGTTGAACTAATGTTTTATTAATACATTTGATCATTTTTTTTTTTTAAAAAAAAAAAAAACCATAAAAGCAGGAGTTATATTTTGAGGGGATGAAGAAAGACTCGCTTAGAGTGCTAGAGTCTCTGTAAAAAGAAATAACCACCAACACAAACCCTGAAATTAAACTAGAGTAGTGAAGAATATAATTCAGAAACATGATTGATTGTGAAGTTCCTAGGTAATTTTAGCGTATAAAACACTAATATATAAACATGTGTTATGATGTGAAGGTTGATTAATGTTGTTGGTGGTTGAAGAGATATTGGGGTGTGATATATAAGCAGAGGCCTCAAGGTTCAATAAGTTGCATGGTTGAAAAAAGAAAAGTGAGGAGATAATTAAAAAGGGTTTGAATAAAAGCACCATTTTTATTTACATCAGCCTCACAATACAGCTTTGGCCGACCAAAACAACATCATTTCCACTCTAGCATTACACCATATGGGACCCCCTCTTTGTGGTTTCCAATTCTATACCCTCTAAAAAGTTCAAGTCTTGTCCTATGCACGTCTATGTACAATCTCATTTATACAGTTTATTTTATTTACTATCTTATGTCTTATATATAAGACCTAGTTTAGAAGTGAATTTTGGTCCTAAATTACTTTTTTATTTATTTTATCTCTTATATTTATCATTTTTTTTCTAAATTAATTTCCCTGACTTACAAACTCATATATAATCTAATGATTTTGTATAAGTGATATATAGTGTAATGATGATACGCATGAGTATTTTGGAGAGATCGTGTAGCATATATTATAATTAAGTAATTTATTTAGATTCTTTAATCTTCACAAATTAGTCAATTAACTCTTATATATATTGAGAACTGAAGGGAGGTAGTGTGTGTGTATTCCACCAAAGTGAAGTGGACTTCAATTTTTATGATGAAATAAGATCACTGAAAACCTTAAGCAAAACAAGATTAAAACCCTATAAATTGTTGAAGGGAAAACTCATAAAAATACACAATTCAGGAAAAGAGACTGCCAGTTACGCATAATTCAAAATTAGAGTATTTTAGTTTTTATACATTTATACTTTAAAACATTAATAAGTCTATTATATACCTTAAATTATAGAAAAATCTAATAGTATTTGATTAAAATATTCTCTTGTTAAAACATTATATTATAATAGATTAATAGTGCAACGCTTGAGTTCTACCCATCATTGTTTTCATTAATGAATGGTACAAAAATAGTCATTACTTTACTAAAATTTAAAAGCTGTCAATTGTTTATTGTAAATCAAAACTAGAATTCTCAAGTAACAAATTAAGTTATATATGATATAAAACCATAATAAAAATATGAGGAAATTGTTTTAAGAACATAAGCCATTAATAATTTTTATTAAAAAATGCACTTGTATTTGTAACTACAAAATAATACTGAGATTTTGTATGGATACTTACTTACATCTAAGTAGAATCATGTATTTCAAAGAAAATCCAGTATAACCAAACGCTATCATTGAAAGATCAGATATACAAGTAGCTAGCTGTCATATTTTATACTTATTATTTGTTCTTGGGTAAAGTTATATTTTATACTAATAAATTGAAGGGTCAAAATAATACTACGGGAAAATAATGTTATACTCTCTCGAGAAATGAGAAGTGAAACAGTGCGAGAACCTCAAGTAAGATATCACAAGATTCAGGACCTTGAATTTAGCTCATCCTTGTGTTGGGCACACCGACTTACAATTACTAATGCAATGTACTCTCCCCACAAACCAAATTTGAAAACCTCAAGAAAGAGTATACGAAAGAAAATTTATAATTCAAAATAAAGTTAATTCTCTCTAGCTACATGTGAAAAGAGTTACAGAAGAAGACAGAGAAAATCAGTGAAAAATTCTTATTTAAAAAATTTTACTTGCTACGAAAACTTAAACTCAAATACCAATATTTTCTGTTTATGAAATCATGCACATAATAATGCTTTATGTATACAAAAACATATCACATCTTTATAGCCAAAAAAAATTTCACGAATTTTCCCAAAAAGATATAAGTGTAGGTAGATACTATTATTTTCATATCTCAAATTCTAAGTAGCAAAGTGAATTGTCTAGCTACATCAGTAGAAGAATGGTTAACAACAAAAAAGGAACTGTTAGGCACACTGTACGTATAGTACTGTGATGGATGACATAATGCATGAATGAAGATAGAAAATAAAAGTGGGAGTGACTTGGGATGCAATTTAAGATAGAGATGTGAGAAGTGTATCATTTTCGAAGGTTAGGTGATGATCCAATCGTGAAAAATTGTCACCTGCCCACCTTGGTGTTTGCTTTAATAATGTTTCTTTATTTAAACAATGCAAGTTTTTCGCTGTAATCTTTGACTAACACAAACCACAATAATCCTTTTTTTTCAAAACACTGGCATGCATGCACGTCAACACACACATGAACCAACACTTTGAAACAAACCCACTACGTAAAGCAAGTTCTGAGAGAGATTGACAATCTAACTCTTCCACATGTGCCAATTACAATAATCATGTTCAGACAACTGATGTTAATTACAATAAGACTCATTTTGTTGTGTAATTTGCACTACAAACTAGGTCTTACATTTAGGATCAAAGGTGGTATATATACTATCTCCTATCTTAAATATAAGAGTTTGATTTGGGATTCACTTTAGTCTTAAATATAGAACCTTAATCTAGTTTGCATTCCAAATTTATAATTTTTACAAAGTATATCTATTAATTGCACATAGTAAAGTGTTTTCACTGGGGTAGTTGTAATGCACATGATTTAAAAGAATTTTTCAAGAAAAGCAATATAAGAATTAACTTAACTAATTTGTGAATATTCACAAATTAGTTATCATCACTTATATTAAAGATAATAAGGAGTATGAAAAAATTTATTTTTAAACATTTTTTTGTTTTATTTTTTAAAAAAAAAAAGCTATGTAATCATTTCATCTTTGAGAACGCAGTAAATTAAATTAAAATTTGTTATATATTTTTCTCACGCATAAATAAATTCATTTTAATCAAAACAATGCGAGATCAAAGGAAAATTACTTTAATTGAGTTATCCACTACAAGGAAAGTAATGATTAGTCAAATTTAAATTAATTTGCATCGAGACAATCAATTTAATAGTAATAATACTAGTTGTGAGTACTTTGATTCATCACTTGTCTGAGAATCGAGGGGAATGGTGAAAAGTCAAACATAAGTATGATTTTACTCAAAGTGGTACGCACTATTCTATTAATTATAATTAAGCTGTCTCTCTATCTCAGTGTTTCCCTCAAGGAGCCTCTCTCTGCCCACCGAATGCATAATATCTCTTTTTATAAGAATATTTTTATTTCTTCACATTATATTTTAAATATTAAATGACAGACATATATTATTATTTTTTGAAGAAAAAAAAGTGTCACAAATTCTTTACATATTAATTAAAAAATAACCAACTTATTATCTATTTTTTATCCTATGGGTTAGTTAACAATTTAGGGGGTGAAGGAGGAAACAATGATTAATAAACGCATTACCTTATAATACTGCTCATCGTGCAGCTACTTTTGACTTCAACAATATTTCTGACGGCTGCTTTTAAGTCCCTTGAAACTTTAATCAAGGCATATTTTCCAATAATATTCAAAAGGTTCCTCAAGTACTATCATGTTTATTAATTTATTCGCAAGCGTGATTACAAAGAAAAAGTATATATGGTCCATAGAACAACACTTTCATATATTATATACAGTACAAGGTCAGATCAATCCATTCAACATGCATGCATCCAATAAGTTATTAACAATTGTAACATTTATGTAAAACAATTGGAAGACAAAAGATAAATTTGACATTAAGGAATCAAATTATAAAAATTCAAAGACATAAGACATAAGTCTATTAATTTAACCTATATTAATTTTTAAAATTTTCTCGTTATATTAATTAACGGCAACAACTAACAATGTATACCTTGTGAACAAATCTTTAATGATATTTTTTTACATCTAACGCATGCATTATATTGCATCTTACTTTGGAACAAATATATATAAGTTGGTGAGTTCATTGAGTAGGAATTGACATTTAATTGAGAATGAAGATATATAGATTAACCTATGGTTTAGGCGTGCGTGGATCATATTCATAAAATGATTAGTAAGATTTCAAAATCTTAAAGTAGAATTTATATGAAAAAACTCAAATTGATCAAGGAAACTAACACTGATTGATATGATATATGTGCCAATATTTGTGTACCTAATTTATTGGTACGTACACAATTCTAACAACTACTATAACATAATTTAGCTTTATCATCACTACTGGCCTACACATTTAAAAAACTTGCTTCCCAAACAACGTTTTTGTAATTATCATACACCTAACTAATAACATCGTTGGAAAACTCACATGCATTGAGGTGTACTTACAAAAGAATCCACATAGAGACTTTACGTACATTATTAGCAAAATTGAAAATGATAAATAAATTGAGATTTAAAAAAATGCTTAAGGAAAAAAAAAATGAGCAAGATGATTTTTTATGAGGAAAAAAAATTTGTTGAGATGACAAATAGTTATAGCCAACACACATAGAGGCATTATTTATATTTGGAGACTATGATTTCATGTTTGGCCCATGAAATTTAGACCAGAAAGTTGTATAAAGCTTTTGTATGAAAAACATTGAGAGTTAATTCAGATAATTATATATAACATGAACCACACAATAAATTGAACAAGTTTTTAAAGTAAATGGGGTTTGTTATAACGTGCCACTATATATGATATATCAGTAGTTATGAAACTATGATTCATGTTAGCCCACGCAGCCTCTTCTTATCATCAATTGTGTTTGTTAGTGTTAGCCCCACAAATCAAAGCACGCTTCTACCATCTGCATGATGCTATATATCATCATGTGCCTCTCTATCCAATAATTCTCTAAAACAGTTCTTGTATGTATTCCATAATTAATTATTGATATAGACTTCGTACGTACAACGTAATTTATACGTTCAGGAAAAAAAAGCCATTTTTGTTTGGTACATATAAAGTAGTTGTATCTAATTTATCTCAATTGACCCAATTTATTATAAACTTCAAAAGCTGGAAAAAATTCACATATGATTTAACTCCATGGGATTCATCATGCGTTAAGGTGCAGTTTTGCCCCGAAAGTAACCACTCATGAGAGATGAATATTAAATAAAAAAATGAGAAGCAATTTTGCCCTATAAGTAACTAAAATGTAGCAATTTTGCCTATTATCATTAAAAATGTTAACGATCAACATTATTTTTTTAATAGTTAACATTTATTTTTTAACGGTTAGGGTGAATTTGCGCCTTTTTAACACTTTTAAAGTAAAATTGCTTCTAAAACTTTTTTGGATACCCAGCGCTCTTAAGTAGTTGTGTGAAAATTGAACTTTATCTATAGTATAGAATATTGTTGTGTTGGTAAATTCAACTCTATCTATATGAACTAACATTTTTAATTACTCAACGTAACCACCCCGAGGTGTGGAGCTTTTTGAACAAAAGTTATGTGATTTCATATATTCTCTTTTTATGCATTATTTCAATGAGTCTTTATACAATATGTTAGGTAGTCTATATTGTTAATGGAGAGTCGAAGATATATAATCATAACCATATGGTTCTTTTCTTTTTCTCCTACCCTACCAAATAAAGAAAAGAATAAAGAGGGAATAGAAGTCCAAAAACACATTCCAACTTTTTTTAAATTCAGCTTTTTAAAGACTTATCCACACACCATCATGTGGCAAATAGTTCCAACTTACAAAACCTTATATATAAGTATGAATTTTTTTTGGGATCTGAAAGAAAGAAAACCCAAATTAAAGCATGGGGTCATCATCTTTCTGTTCCCACTTTCTAATTTCATATGTTTCCATCGATCTCAACAATAATGATGATAAAACAAATTCTTAATTTGTCAGTATGGTCACACTATGATTATAATGATATCATTTTTCCCCCTCACTAACATATATAAAACAATACCATTCTTTTCTTCGAGAGGAATATCGTCATGCTGAGGTTTGGTATATATATGCAAATTTATGAAAGGAATTTCGTGGAAAATATGAGAGAAAAGAAAAGAGCAAAGAAAAAAAAGTAAGTTAATATATGGAAAGGATATAGTATATACCATTCGGTCAGTCGTTCTCGATCACATGGTGGACGGAAGCTTCACTGCTCAACTACTAAGAGAAGAAGATGGTCCACATCCACCTGTACAAACTAAGATGCTTCATGCTTTACAGTCTAAATGATAGGGTTTCATTTCTTAGTCCTATTTAATTTATAGAATCCAATGCTTTTATACATGTCACAAACTCTTTAATTTGTTTTAAAATTATCATTATATTAACAAGTTAATTAATAGTAAACAAGCATAAAAGATTTTAATTAAATTTTAGAGAGAAATAAACAGTTCACTTAATCATTTATTCCAACGTTTGATTGTAATAGTGATTTTTAATTAATTACTTTTCTATTTATCAATGTAAGACCTATTTATCTAATTTAAAGAGATTATAATATTAGATTATATATCAGTTTATAAGTTAGGAAACTTTGTTTAGAGAAAAGGGATCAATATAAGAGATAAAATGAAAAAATATCTCACATTCAAGACTAAAATTTACACTCAAACGGTTCTACATTTAAAGACTGGAGTAGGTTTTTTTGGCAATTTTGCAATATGTTGTTTGTTATAAAATTCAGGGTGTCCATAATGTTTTGTTTCCTAGAAACTTTAATGATACATTGCATATACTGCGCTTAAACAATATTTTAAATTTCTTCATGAACAAAATCCTTGTCAAAACCATTTTTTTAATGGAATTCCTTGTAACTTTCATCTTGATAAAATACAATTATATTGGAAAAAGGCTATTCTTGGATGTAATATGTGAGAAGGATTATCATCTCCGAGAGAAAACGTACGTACTTTTCACCGATTTTAAAGCCTGTGACCAGAATTTTATCATGATAAAAATAAGAAATTTCAAATCTCTTGCTGCTTTTTGTTTGTAAGATTTTTTTTTTTTGGAGAAAATTACTGTTCTTTTTTAGCATGTATATATAGGAGTAACTGTGAGTTAATAATATATTCCAGTGAACTAGTGATACAACATAAAATACTTAAGGTTTTTTTAGGATATGTCTTTTTTCCTTTTGTCCACGTTTTCGATTTGCTAATAGCAATAGAGAGTTACATTAGCTAATTAACCATGCAATTACAACAAAATTTTAGGTTTTTTTTTATTGTTTTTGCGTTACAGTTTGGCAAATTTATACATAACGAAACAAAACGTATATATTCTTCTTAATGTTTTCCCTTTTGAAATATAGTATCATATTTTAAAGTTTGTGTGAAATACTACTTGTACTACTGCATACTTTAATCACTTTATACTGATCTCTTCCAACTTTAAGGATTTTGCAATAATTTTATAAATCTTTTCTATTGATCTCTTTCTCTCTTTTTCATATATTGGCCAACCTATATTGATCAAATCCTGCATAACATGTACTCTCTCTCGTCCTTTTTATAAGAACTCAAAATTTGAATAGTCTTGATATTTTTTATAAGAGCCCAACAGGAGTTATCTAAACATTTAATGAGTTTTGTTTTTCATTTTTGTCCCTCATTAATTATATATATTATATTAATTAAAAGGTTAGCTACACGCTTACACCTATATTTACTCTATTTCTATATCTTTCTTACTCTTCATAAATAAGGACATACTTGAAAAAAGAATGTTTATTTCATACACGCTTAATATTTTTAACTAATTTTAATGATTTTCTTAAACTGCATAATTCAGTTATCGAGCTCTTATAAATAGGACCGGAAGGAGTATAACAATTTTTTATTAAAGAAAATATCCGAGTGATTATAATATTCCTGAAAACAAAGCTTAAATCAGATGCCTCCTTGCTTGTACAACAACAACAACAACAAAAAATCAGAGGCCTTTTTAATTAATTATGTCATTGATTAACATGGTCATTAAGTTCTTATTGATTATCAGTAACTTCACTTACATATATGATCAAATTAATAACCCAAAAATATTTTATATAGCAGATGGATCATGGATGATCATTGATGCATGTGAAAAGATACCCTACAATCTTATTATTTACTAAAATTAAATTAATGGAGCTAGTGAAATAATTAATTATTCCTTAGGATGTGGCGCTTAATTAGTGTATATCTATTATGTATGTGGAAGATTGAATTAGTGAATGATGACGCTGACCACTTGTTTTTAATTTAATATCAGTGATTTCTTTCTCTTTTCAAATTTTAGTAATAAATTAACAGAAGGGATAATAAAAAATACACAAACCTCCCCTGGCCATGTGATGCATCCAATAATTAATATTGTAATTTAAAATTAAGTTATCATACCCTATACTAGATAATAGATTTTCAATGCCCATATATATATATATATATATAGAGAGAGAGAGAGAGAGAGAGAGAGAGAGAGTCACATAACTTGAAGAAGATTCCCCTCTCAGTGATATAACGTAACTAAGACAAATCATGAGTCAAATTCACATGTTTAAAGCTGTACATGAGAACAACAAAACATACTATTGAAGAAAATGATACGAAAGGATTGATGAAAACACACATACATACACAGAGCCATTCATTATTGTCCCTAGTCCTAATTGGCTAAAACCAAAACAGTCATCACATGCCTATAGCTATAGCTCAAATTAAGGTGCAAGAATCTTGTGAGATTAATTTGTAGTTCAATAATAATGTTCGGCCACATTTTAGAGTTAGGATTAAAATTTGTAAGTTAACTAATAATTAGGTTGTTGACAATTTATGGGGTTATCAAACCTTACCATGAATATAATATGCATTTGATTAAAGAAGTTAGTTAAGATAGTTAATATGACATTTTTTTTTTCTTAAAACACTATAATCATCTTCGGGTTGGGTTTCTCTCCTAATCTTGTTCTCATTATCCCTCATCATCTCTAAATCATATCCGTTCAATCAATCACAATACTATTTTGACCTCTCTCTCCTCTTCTTAATTAACAGCCCAGATGGGCTGATGAGAAAAAAGGAGAAAAAGGATGAGGAGAAGATCCTATCCTAATCATCTTCCTTAATTTCTTTCATCTCCCTTTTACTTGATTATGGTTAAAAGATCATCAATATGGGTAAATTGAAAAAGACTAACATATATGAAAAATATATCTTATATTTAGAACAAAAATCAACTTCACAATTAGGTCTTATATTAAGGATCATAGAAGCATATATCTTTTATTGTCTAATCGCATCTCCACTTTTAAAATTGTCCATGGAAAATGAGATATTTTGTGTTTCATACTCTGCATTTACACATTACTTTAAATTAAATAACACAGTGGGCTTGACCATATAAACAAAACCAGTCAAACCACATGATTCACAGCCATAAATAAATGGGTTTTAGTTTTACCCTTAACTATTCTCTCAACTTCACAATCACAATTAGGTAGGAATATATATCTTTTATCGTCTAATCGTATCTCCACTTCTAAAATTTTCCATGGAAAATGAGTATTTTGTGTTTCACACTTTGCATTTACGCTTTACTTTAAATTAAATAACTCACTGGGCTTGACCATATAAACAAAACCAGTCAAACCCCATGATTCACAGCCATAAATAAATGGGTTTTAGTTTTTCCCTTAACTATTTTCACACAAGCACCGGATATTATAAATTAGACTAAAGTATACTTTTAGTCCTTTAAGTTTGCATGATGTATATTTTTTGGCACTTAACTTTATAAAGTATATTTTTAGTCCTGTAATTCTAACACCTTTAATTTTGCTGACGGAAAATGTAAATTCAAGTGATAACAGTGTAAACTTAAGTGATGACTGTGTAATTAAATGCTATTAAGCTTAAATTTAAAATATGGGTAAATTGAAGAATATATAATAGTTTGAGTGGATTTTGGTCCTAAATCTAAATACTTTATCCACTTTATCTCTCATATTTATCATTTAAAAAAAAATTAATTTGTGTAACTTATAAACTATTATATAATTTATAATATTGTAGAGAAATATTTTAGAAAGATCATATCACATATATTATAATTAAGTAATTTATTTAGCTTCCTTAAATTATCCAAATTAGACATATAGGTCTCATCTTAAGGATCACATATGAGTACTATGAGTACTTTACATAAAATCACACACACACACATATATATTAAAAAAATCTTTTGGCCGTGACAAACTTACCCTGAGTGATTTATATATTTCCATACGACGAGTAATTGAAATAAGTCATATAGAACATAAAGAAAACGAAGTGGTATTTTGGAGATTATGTAAAGTTAAAAACAAGTATCCGTGGCAATTTTGCCAAAATCCAAAACAGGCAGTCAGATTATGAAGGGTAAAAATAGAGAAAAAAGCCTTGAAGCTCAAGCTGGAAACGCAAATGCAAACACAAACATAGCTATCAAACATTAGAGGAAGAAGAAGAAAATAAAAGAATAGGTCCCTCTCATCAAGAAATTTAGTGTAAGCATCTTTTGGGTGAGTAGCCATTTATAACTTTGATGGAAATGGCTCTTACCAATGTCTGAGGGGACCAAAGTTTATCATTTGTCACACAATTAATAGGGAGGGGGGTCCTAAATTGATAGGTCACTTTCTAAATCGAGGGGTCTATTTTTTTATATATATATAGCCACTGGTCGACTCTTATCTCCAATTCCCACTTTATCTGAATGGTCATCTGTCACCAATTATTAAAAGCATAATATTCCTACGCTACAAACTTAGCTTTGGTCATAAAACTTCATATCGCATCATATAGCTAGCCTGCCTCTCAAGCAAGTTTTGATTTTTTTTTCCCCATCAATGAATTGCCCTTCAATTCTCTTTATCTGATCTTCTTCATTATATTCATTCATGTGATGTATCCTTCTTTGACAATTTCTTTTATTGTGTCCTTATCGTCAATGACCTTTACAGTGTCTGCATCCTATATATCTTGTTTGGAAAGTTTAGGATCTCCGTTAAACCATATATGTGTTTGTGTAAGCATGATGCAATATGTGAGAGTGATTAATATTAGTATGGCTATGAACGAAAGAATTAATAAATGGATAACCTAGCTAGTCTATAGTGTAGAATTTTAAGAGTAGGTCAAGTTAAAAAGATCTCTTGATTCAACTTTTTATTTTGCTTTGTTAAAAATCATAACAGTGATAGATGTGTACAAATCTCTCACTTCCTGGTTCTTCTTTACAAAGATTTATTCTTTTGCTTTACTGCCAAAAAAATAAAAATGTAGTTAAAATCTCTCTCTCTCTCTCTATATATATATATATATATATATATATGAGATAGAATTACTATAAGGTAAGGAAGGAATTTAATCACCTTAAAGTTGGATGATAACTTATGAGTACACAATGACAAGTTCTATGGTATAAAATAACAATAGATTTATGATTGATATATATATTCACTCATTATTGGAATTTTTTTGGTAATTAAATCATTTTGTTTGGCCTTCTAAACTCACATTACATCAAATTTCATTTTTATTCCCTTAAGTTTATAAAGTGTAATTCAAATTCCTTGATACTAACAACATAACATTAGTGTAATACCCCGAAATTTGAGTTAGGGAATTTAAGGGCCAAAGTGTCAAAATGACCAAAATACCCCTAGGAGGAGTAAATAACTTAGGAAAATAGGTGAATATGAGGTTTCAAACACCTTGTATTGAGTTTACCTTGTTGTTAAGGTAATTTCTCTTGAAATTGGATAATTTGCAATTAGGTCCCTAAAACGTTTGGGAATTTGCAAATAGGTCCCTAAATACATTGTGGGTTATAAATACCTGTGAAAGCTATAAAAGAAGCAAGTAAAAATCTATTTAAAATAGGGAAGGATATTGTCCCTAATTTAGGTAATTTATTAAGTTACAAACTTGGAGAAATTGTAGAAGAATACTCAAAAAGTAAGGAAATGACCATAATACCCTTGTGATTATGGAAAATGCGAATAATGCGAGAATGCATGAAAAATCTCATGTTAAAGCAAAGGTTAAGGGGTAATGTGGTATTCTAATTAAGAAAATTACTAAGCAGTGATAATCGAGTGATTAAGTATTTATTAGCAAATTACTTAAGCACAAGTATAGAAAATTCGGAGATAATTATGTAAAGCTCCAAAATTAGTGATAAATGGCTAAAAATTAGCATAAATATATTGGTTAATTAATTGGAAAATTTGAAGGAAAAAGGATGAGTTTAGGTATTTTTAAGCCTAAATGCAAGAATTGACCAATAGGAAAATGTTGTGAGAGATTATGTAAAAATAATTATTTAATTAATTAAATAATTAATTAAAAAAGAAAGTGCAGAAAAAAAAAAAAAAAAATTATACTGCTTTAGAAAAGTCGGGATGTTACATTTGGTATCAGAGCAGTTTTCCTGGCATGGATCTGACTAAGTTATTACGGATAGTTTGGTGCCGAAGGCAAGGCTAGTTTACGTGGGTGTGCCAATCGGTCGTAGTGAACTCGGTGAGGCCCCATGGTAGACACTTACCCGGCCATTCTATTCGGTTAACTGAGTTAGGTTCTAAGCCTTTTCAAAAATTTGGAGCATATTTTGAAAATAAGAAACCGATATAGGCTCGAGTCGGTGTACCGATCATACCGGTATACCATCCTGAACCGGTGTACCACCCTCTGTTGGTGCATCACTCTGATAACTGCCAGTTTGTACTGGACGTTAATTCTATTCTAGCACAGAGCTCATACGCGGAGCTGGGTCACGCCGGATGAAACTCCGAGACCAATAAAGATAGTACATGCAGTATTTGACTCATGTAGAGGAACTCCTGATACGAAATCCCGTACCCGCTTCTGAGTAGACCAAATAAATGAAATTCTGATGAAGGGGGAGATTTTGCGGGAGTGTATTCGTTTGTAGTAAGTGCGGTAAAAGCTGGGAGCAGTGTAAATGCTAAGCGCGATAGAGTTTAGAGACTAGTGTGATAAAGTCTGTGTTATGCGGAATGTCTTCCCTGTATCTAACGTTAACGTTTCCTCTAATCAAGGAACGCGACATGGCGAATCTGAGAGGAGTCTGAGCTCCCAGAGGCGGGGCAGAGGCCGTGATGGAGGACGAGGTAGACAACCTCGGGTAAATCCGTACCAAACCAACCGAGCAACCGAGGTACAGTGAGATGAGAAGAACCCTACAAGAACAGGGGCTCTCATAGCTGTACTCTGGAAGAAAGGCGGAGAGACAGAGACGGTTGCATGATCGGCAAGGCGAGGAAGAACAACATTCGAAGAAGAAGAAGATGAGCAAGGAGATGAGCACGATGAGGAACCCGAGGAGTCCGACAGATCCCGATCACCTCCACGACGAGGAGAGCCATGCAACCACACAATATTGGGTCACACAGTTTTGCAAAGTGAAGCCACCTGCATTAAGTGGTAAGAATGAGTTAGTCAAGATTGGATGATGAGCCTAGAAAAGATCTTTGAAGTTATGGAATGCCGGGAGATCGGAAAGCCCAACTTGCCATCTATAAGCTCGACGGTGATGCGCATCGATGGTGGAAGAGCGTTGCTACAACCTTGCAGACCAGTTTTGCCTGTCACTTGGGAGAAGTTCATAGAGAAATTCAATGAACAATATTTTCCTCCTCAACACAAGTGATTAAGGAGGAGGAGTTTCTTCATATCCAAAGAAGGCTATGATGAATCATTTGATGACTACTTTGCTCGGTTCACCAACTTTATCACGATATTCTTCATACCTGAAGAGTAATAACAATGAAAGCTGGAAGGCGAATAGGTTGACATGCGGGCTAAAGTATGAAGTTAGGGAGAAGCTCGTTTCTCAGATGTTTCCTAATATGGCTCAAGATGTGGAGTCATGCCGATTAATTGAGCGAAATCTCAAGGAACTGCGTAAGTTTCGAAAGTCCAACAAGAGCAACACGGGTTATAGCGAGGGCAGCCGTGAAAATTTCTCACTAAGAGAGAAGCACCGTGGAGTGACTCTCCAAGAGACAACAAAAGCCATTCCGGACTAGGCACAGAACAACCCAAAAATAGGAGACCCGACCGTGTCCAAAATGTGGGAGGTATCATCTCCAAAGTATCGATATATAAGGGAAGTTGATATGCTTCAAATGTCAAAAGCTCGGACACATCGTTGTACACTAATTGCCCAGAAAGTTGCAGCATTAAAGCCACAAAAAACCAGCCGAGTGTACACACTAACATGTACGAGAGGACGAAGGACTCCAGGAGATGATTCAAGGTACTATTCCACTTAGGAGGGAATCATCTAGTAATACATGCTTATAGATAGCTATCTTACGTAACGTATTCAATGTTTCTTCGTAATTAAAAAATTCACCGTGATCATGTCATTGAGTAGGAGGTATCTTATGTTGCCATGGTGTATGGGAACCATGGAGACATTTTGGTAATCTTGTGTTAACATGGTGTATGGGAACCATGGAGACATTTTGGTATTCGTGGTGTTAACCGCGGTGTATGGGAACCACGGGGAAACATCATATATCAATGTACAATATGACAAGATCGTAGTGGTTAAATCAAAACGAATTCGCAATCATCGGGAGGAGCGGTTGGCATACAAAGTGAAGATTCGACGCGTATAGTCCGTAGAGTCCGAGAAGGATGAGCCTAGCGAGTCCGGGGTTCGAGTAGTAGTTTGAGTACAAATTTCGAGGACGAAATTTTGTTTAATGGGAGAAATGTAATACCCAGAAATTTGAGTTAGGGAATTTAAGGGCCAAAGTGCCAAAATGACCAAAATACCCCGGGAGGAGTAAATAACTTAGGAAAATAGGTGAATATGAGGTTTCAAACACCTTGTATTGAGTTTACCTTGTTGTTAAGGTAATTTCTCTTGAAATTGGATAATTTGCAATTAGGTCCCTAAAACGTTTGGGAATTTGCAAATAGGTCCCTAAATACATTATGGGTTATAAATACCTGTGAAAGCTATAAAAGAAGCAAGTAAAAATCTATTTAAAATAGGGAAGGATATTGTCCCTAATTTAGGTAATTTATTAAGTTACAAACTTGGAGAAATTGTAGAAGAATACTCAAAAAGTAAGGAAATGACCATAATACCCTTGTGATTATGGAAAAATGCAGAATAATGCAGAATGCATGAAAAATCTCATGTTAAAGCAAAGGTTAAGGGTAATGTGGTATTCTAATTAAGAAAATTACTAAGCAGTGATAACTGAGTGATTAAGTATTTATTAGCAAATTACTTAAGCACAAGTATAGAAAATTCGGAGATAATTATGTAAAGCTCCAAAATTAGTGATAAATGGCTAAAAATTAGCATAAATATATTGGTTAATTAATTGGAAAATTTGAAGGAAAAAGGATGAGTTTAGGTATTTTTAAGCCTAAATGCAAGAATTGACCAATAGGAAAATGTTGTGAGAGATTATGTAAAAATAATTATTTAATTAATTAAATAATTAATTAAAAAAGAAAGTTTAAAAAAAAAAAAATTTATACTGCTTTAGAAAAGTCGGGATGTTACAATTAGTTTTATTAATAATCAAATTTAAATGATGATTCTGCAATTAAATGGTGAGATATTAATCTTTAATTTAAAATTATCTAATTGAAAAATAATTAAAATAAATCCTAATAATGATACAATCTCAACATTAACAACTCATTTCTAAAAGGCTAAAGTATATTTTTAATCATTTAAGTTTACATGAGGTATACTTTTAGTCTCTTAACTTTATAAAGTATACTTTTAGTCCTATAATTTTAACACTGTTAATTTTGCTAACGGAAAACATAAACTCAAGTTATAACTTTGTAAACTTAAGTGATGACTGTGTAATTAAATACTATTAAGTTTAAATTTAAAATATGTGTAAATTGAAGAATATCTAAAATTTATGTAATTAAATGTTATTAGTCATCACTTGAGTTTGTCACATCAGTGTTTTCCGTTAGCAACATTAACGGTGTTAGACTTATAGGACTAAAAGTATACTTTATAAAGTTAAGGGATTAAGAGTATACAACATGTAAACTTAAAGAACTAAAAGTATACTTTAACATTTCTAAAAATAAAATATATATATTATAGTAAATGATTAATTTCTAAGTATGTTTCCTCACCCTTTAATTGAAGAGTCACAATTTAAATTTACCGAGTCAGTATTTTTTTTAACAAGATTTGTTAATAATTTAAAATACATTTAATAAATTTAAGGGGACTAAATTAAAAATCAGCTAACAGAATTAAAAGAATTGAAAATTAATTAATTAACAATGTGAAAGTAAAAAGAGAGGAAAATGGGAAACAAGAGGGGAAAAGGCAACTTCCGCCGTTGGGTGACACGGCCCCTCTCTTCTCTTCTCTCATAATGTAATATAAGATATATTTTTCATATTTATCAATATTTTCTAAATTTACCTGTATTGATGCTCCCTCAACAATGATCAAAGAGGAGAGAAAATTAAAGAAGATGTGACTAGGACATGTCATATTAACCAACTTAACTAACTTTCTTAATCTAATCAAATTAAGTAAATATATTTTATATTAAGGACTGGGAATATATATTATCAATTTATTATCATTGCACATCCTCTATATATATATATTGGCAATATATATAAATATATTGATCTCACAAAAATATTCCATTCTGCTCATCCCCTCTCTATTTAATTTTTTATTAGAGAGTATTTCTTTTTAATGGGGGTCCCAAATGGAGGGCACCAATGGAACAAAGTCCGAGTTTTGATACAGAATGGGGAAATCACTTTAATTAGTGGCCGCAAAATCCATTCACTGCCTAATCATTGCTTTGCCCACTAAGTCCCCCAAGTGATTAATTGAAATCACCTTCAAACTCCCCCTCTTCTTTTTTTTTTTCTTTTAATTATTTTATTATTCCTTTTGACCTCTCTCATTTGCCTCATTCCCTCTCCTTTTCTAGGTCAACATACAACACTACCCCTATTTACTCCTAATTTCTACTTCTTAATTCCCTCTCAACATCCCATTCCATTCCAACTTTTTCAAGTCAAAAAACAAAATTCACAAAAAAATAAGAAAACCCTTGTGAGTATCTATTCTTTAATTGGATTTTTGTTTGTTTGTTTGTTCTATTACATCACAAGGCCTTAATTAACTTTAGTTTCATTATCATAGATTTTAAAATAGTATGAAAATGAGGAAAATAGGAAGGAGTGAGGGGACAAATCCCTAAATGAAGGGGGGACATTTTGGGGTTAGGGATGTCAAACAAACACTTTATTTTTGCCTTCAAACATGGATCCTCTCTCTTTCTCTCATCAAACCCATTTATTCATATATATTGGCTTTTCTCTTTTGTGGGATGCCCACTATTCCCATTTTTTCTTCTATGTCCCCTCCATTTTCATATCAATTTCTTGTACTTTTCTACTCTCTTCTTCAACCCTTCTTTTCACATTATTTTGAATCTTGTTTATTCTTATGCCAAATCTTATATGCATACACAATCATCTTATCTCATGATGCGATTCAAATCATACATTTATATTTGGTCATTCTTTGAATTTTGTGCACTTAGTACAGATAGTAATACTCCCTCCTCCCAAAATAACTGCTACTCTAATTCCCCTTCATACATATTGAGAAAATTAGTTACTCCTCAGTCCTTAATATAAGATTTATTTATCTAATTTGATTAAATTAAGAAAGTTAATTAGTTAAATTAGTTTATATGACATATATTTTTTTAAACATCATAGTCATCTTCCCTAATTATTATCTCCTTCACCCTCTCCATATTGATTATTGTTGAGGGAATATATATCAATAGAGGTAAATTAGGATAAGATTGGCAAAGATGGAAAATAATTTTTATATTTAGAACCAAGATCAACTCCCTAAATAAGTTCTATATTAAGGAGTGGAGGGAGTAAATTTTTTTAATTAAATGTGTTTTAAATTGAAATTTTTAAGTTTTCCCTTTTGGCTATGAATATTTCTAATTCTTTACTTGTTGATTTTCAAAATAAACATTTAACAATAGTAACATGTATTTGTAAAAATAAGAATTTAATTATATAAATGTGGCTTATAATTTTGGACGTTAAGATTTTAAAAAATGACTTATATTTGAATTTGGAGGTGTGTGTGTGTGTATCACACTAATTATAAATAAATTTTTCTGTTTTTAAAACTTACACAAGCATCATTTGAAGAACTTAAAAAATTATTATAATCCTTATTCAAAAATTTCCTCTTGTATGAGGAAATGAATTTACATGTATTTTGAGAATGAATACAAATTAAAATTATTTTGAAAACATAATAAAAACATTTTATATTTGAATAAGAAATCTAAAGAATCATATCAAAAGGGGTCAACCAATGAACCTTGTTAATCAAATCGAGACTCAAATCATCATTAATAGATGTATCTCAAATAACTAGCCAATGACATCCTTCTCATAATATTATGTCATTGAGCCTACCCCTCTAATTTAAAAGAAATGCATATATCATTCATGTAGCAGTGTAACATCCTACTAGATTTCTTTGAAGATTTGAGTTCAAGACACTTGTGTTGAAAGAGGTAGATACAAACCTAGAACCGAATAGCGATAATAATATCCCAAAAAAAAAAAGTATCTGGAATTATTTATATTTATAATAATTAAAGAAAACATCTTGGCAACAAAAAGGAGATTAATGGATGTGCGCGTGTATAGTCCTTTGGAAGCGTGGGGGAGGTGGCGGGACCAAGGCGGCTCGGCTTGAGCCAAATCTGGTAAAAAGGTCCCGGCCGTCACGCAACGCGCTCGGCGCCGAAACTAAACTTTGCTTTATAAACGCTTAAAAGCAAACTTCGTTTCCATGGCCTGGCGGCTCAATTAATAATACTCGTATAACTTTACTATTACTAGTATTAATTATTAAATTCCCAAATTCCATTTTCTGCCTCGAAGGCATCGTTTTCTCACACACACGCGAACGCGTTTCCACTCGCCGCCAACTCGATCATTTCCTTTCTTTCTTTGACTTGGAGATTTAGCTTCACGTACAGAGTATCGAGATTCGAATTGCATCTCATCCAATTGGAATTGATTAATGGGGACATCAGGGAGGTTGATCAAACTTGAGACCACTTTAAAAGCTGTATAATCAGCCAGCTTAATGGATTAAAGTGTAAATTGACCGATAAGTATTTTGAAGGGAACAAAAATACTAATAAAGAATTTAAAACTTCGGCGAATAGATCAAAATGAAGATTGTGTTACTTTCACAAATTTTAAATTTTTTATTGGTATTTTTGCTTCCTTTCAATTGTTCATTGGTATTTTTACTCCATTTAAAATATTTTTGTACCCGGTGCTCTTAATGTAACACTTTGTTGGTCAATATACACATTAACCCTAGCTTAATTGACCCCAACATTAATTAAAATAATTTCTTTACAGTAACGAAAAGAATTAATTGGGAATTTCAATACATGAACTTGGATTTGGATTGGATCTGAACCTTGTTTATTAGTGCTAATCTTAAGCTTAGTTAATCATTATAATAGAATTGGACCACAAGGAAACAGCTTCTGACTTTCTTTTTTTTCTGTTGAAATTAAGAAACATCAACTGTATTTTTTTTTTTTATATTACTCAATAATTTAAAACTCCAAAAAAATTACTTAACTTTAAAGCTAAACAATAATGGTCAAATACCCAATTAACTGATTTGCCTGTCCCAGAAGCCACACGCAATAGATTGCATTTCATCATCGTGTCATGTTTGGTAGTATAATCTTAGGCTCAATTTTATCAACCCAACCATAAAATGTCAGCTATATAATAATCCATAAACAACAAACAAAATTAAACTTTGTAAATTTGACTTTTCATTCAGATTCGTCTTACCTTTTGTGCTAGTCCTAGATTACGAGTTCTCATTATATACATATTTTTTTTTTTTTATTTAAACAGTAACAGAGTTCTCATTTTATACATATTTTTATTTAAACAATAGTAACAAAATTGATCTATGTATAAAAAATAAAAATAAAAATTGATCTCTCTCATGAGGGGGGAAATTAAATTTTGGTCTCTTTTAACAAACCCATAAGTCAAAAGAAAAAGTGGAAGAAAATTACCAGCGGACTCTGTTTAAGTACTCCCTCCAATCTAAAATGTTTGACACCTTAAAAAAAATTTGTCAGGGATCAAAATGGGGTCCGTGTTTTTTGTCAGGAACCAAAAAAGGTATTTACTTTATAATATAAGTCACTTGTTATTAATTACCAAATCCTGCCTTTAATATAAGATTCGCTTAATAAAAAAAAATTAAACTATAAAGTGGATCTTATATTATATACAGATGATAATACCATTTTTTAAGTTTATCTCTATTCATTAGTGTAAAATAAAAAATAAAAGATAAAAGTGAGACATTTTTAAATGTAAGTAAAGTTGGATTTTTTTTTTTCACTTGAAGACTGATTTATTGAGTTAATTGCGCTTAATGCCACGTTGAGGTTGTTAAGAGTTACATGTATTTTGTGCATTGCATACATTGGAGTTATAAACATTGAATTAAGTACTCTCTGTTTTAAATATAGGATAAAATTTATACTATAAACTTTATCAATTTATCTTATATTTAGGACTAGAAGTAATATTTAACTATGAAAAATGGCAAAAAAAGGGGTATTACACACAGGTCCCAAGGATGAAAAAAATACAATTAGGTCCCAACAAGAATTCACATTACACGTAAGTCCCTAGGGACTTCGTGTAATTATATGTGAATGAAAAATGACCATTTTGGACAAGGAAATTTACAACAGACAAAGTATAGATTTACAACAAAATTTGAAAACGACTTTTTTTTTCCATTTTTGACTTCCTGAGGCTATTTACAATGAGACAAAGTATAAATTTACAAATGATAAAGTATAGATTTACAACAAAATTTGAAAACGAGTTTTTCCATTTTTGACTTCAGAGGCTATTTACAAACAGACAAAGTATAAATTTACAATGACAAAGTATAGATCTACAACAAAATTTGAAAACGAGTTTTTTCCATTTTTGACTTCCGAGGCTATTTACAATGAGACAAAGTATAAATTTACAACAGACAAAGTATAGATCTACAACAAAATTTGAAAACGAGTTTTTCCATTTTGACTTCCGAGGCTATTTACAACAGACAAAGTATAGATTTACAACAAAATTTGAAAACGATTTTTTTTTCCCATTTTTGACTTCCAAAGGCTATTTACAACAAACAAAGTATAAATTTACAATGAGACAAAGTATAAATTTACAACAAAATTTGAAAACGATATCGAAGCAAAATCAAACACAAGAAGAAGAAGAAGAGCAAGAGCATGTTTTGCAAAAAAAAAAATTTCGCCCGCTAAGCAAAGAAGCAGAGTCTACAGCCACAATGAAGAAAATTGCCGCTAGTAGTTGCGAACCATCCATGGACACGGGCAAAGCAAACACAAGAAGAAGAAGAAGAAGAAGAAGAGCAAGAGCATGTTTTCTGCAAAAAAAGGGGTATTTAACTATGAAAGCTTTTTTATTGATAAAAAAAAAAAAAACTATGAAAGCTTTACAATAACTAACTATTTCATCATCAATATGGTTTTCAATATAAGACATATTTATATAATTTAATTAAATTAAAAAAGTTAGTTGGGTTAATTAATATAACAACTATTTTCTAAAACAACCTAATCATTTGTCTTAATTTCCTCATTCCCTCTCCTCCTTGATGATTGTTTAGAGAGTATTAATATGAATAAATTAGAAAAATATTAATAAAAATAAAAATTACGTGTTATATTTAAAACCAAGTATATCAACTTATCGATTATATCTTATATTAAATATCTTAGAAGTATTTTTTGTGGTAATCAGAATAACATTGGAATTACCAATAAATTTGTAAACATTAGAGCTTCCCCTTAGGTGGGAGTTTACGGGTTTGATTTTTCTGTAACCTCACACATCGTCATGGTTAGTACCTGCTTATTTAATTTAATTTATTCTTAAAAAAAAAAAAAGAGAATCACAGTGGAATGAATAGAGAGGGAGGGAGAATCTGAGCCGTTGAAGAGACTTTAGTGGGCTTTATAAAGGGTTCACTTGTTCCTGATCAGAACAACGTCTCGCTCACCCTCGCTCCCTGCGGTCTCCATCCCAAACTCTGTGTCACCAACAAACTGAGAGACCCCAAAGCATCGATTCGGAATTTCGAATAAACACTCGATCATCTCTCTCGTTTCTCTATTATTCATCTCTCTCTTTATATCCATTTACAGAGAAAGAGGAAAGGCCAAAAAAGAGCCTCACAATACATTTGAAACTCGTATAGAATAGCAATTGGAGCGCAGCATTTCAATCGTAGTTTACATTTGTACAAGGTAACTATATGTGAGAAATTTTTTATCTTAATTTATGTAAATAAGCGTTTTTTAAGGTCTCAAACGAGGTCCCAACCAATCAGTAAAGCGTTGCTTGGTGCATTTGCTAGCTAGCGGCTTCCCCCCTTCTCTCTGCTTTTTGCTTTTCACCATACTCTCTATATTTATTATATTTACGAAACTTCAATACACAGCCCCATCTCGTGCTCTTAATATCTTCTTCTTCGAACTGTTTCGAGAGAGAAAGAGGGGTCCTTTCTGTTCCGTTTCAGTCTCTGCAAAATTTCTGATATTTCCTGATTTTTGCGTCTCCCCTCGCCGCCTTTGGGGTTTCGGTACTTACTTCTCTTTTGTGGCGCATTAAAACGGTGGTTTTTATTGCGA
The DNA here is from genome assembly GCA_025563575.1 of Acacia pycnantha. Lineage (NCBI taxonomy): Eukaryota > Viridiplantae > Streptophyta > Magnoliopsida > Fabales > Fabaceae > Acacia > Acacia pycnantha. The sequence continues at coordinate 754,701 of JAMWYP010000153.1, forward strand.
ATCTGAAAATCTTATTACGAATGGTAAATTCTGAAGCATCACTGTTTCTGCTTCTGCTTCTGCTTCTTCTGCCATAACTGTGTCAGAGCTCTTAACTAACTCATCCTAGAGAGGAAGGCATTATTTGTAAGCAAAGGCCATTCTGTTTTTCGAAGACAGATCTGGGCTTTCTTTCTTTCTCTTCTTCAACCTTTTAAGGAGAAAGAGACATTTCAGAGCAAGGTTAGTGGGAAAGTGATTAGTGTTTTTGTGTTTGGATTTTCCTGCTTTTCAAAAAAAAAAAAAAAAACTCTGTATCTATCCCAACCTTTTTATTCTCTTCTCTCGTCATCCATCCCCACTTTCTTTTGGATTTGTGTGTGTGGGAATAACAGGATTTCAGAATTTGCAGTTTTCTGGATCTGGGTGTGGCCTTATATATATATTATACCCTTTCGTTTTCTGGGGTTGCGTTTGATCATCTAGTTTTTGTCTCATTTACTGTCGTTTCTGCTTAAACATAACATACATATATCTATATATATATATTCAGATCCACTAGCAGATTTGGACAGTGCCTTTCCCGTATTTCGGAGACAATGTTGCCTCAGAAGCCGGCAGAGGAAGCCATAGTTACCAACTTCACTGAAACAGAGAATGAAGGTGGAGGCATCATCATGGGTAGGGAAGGAGACGACAACAAGGAGCAAGATGATAACTCCATGTTCACCCTCAAGAGCTTCCTCTGGCACGGTGGCTCTGTTTGGGACGCCTGGTTCAGTTGTGCCTCAAATCAAGTAGCTACTTGGTCTTCTTCTTCTCCTTCTCCATTTTCACCGTTAAATCGAATTAAAAATATATTAAAATTAATGTTGCCGTTTTTTTTACAGGTAGCTCAAGTGCTCTTAACGCTACCCTACTCGTTTTCCCAACTGGGTATGCTCTCAGGCATATTGCTGCAAGTATTTTACGGCCTGATGGGAAGCTGGACGGCTTATCTAATCAGTGTCCTCTATGTGGAATACCGTACCAGAAAGGAAAAGGAAAACGTTAGCTTCAAGAACCATGTCATTCAGGTAAAATTAAATTATAATTGTGTCCAGATTCCAATTCCAAACGATAGTGTCCAATTGGAAAGAAAAACACTTTTTTTTTCATGGTGGGTTAATTATAATCAGTGGTTCGAAGTGCTTGACGGACTGCTGGGTCCGTATTGGAAAGCTCTGGGGCTGGCCTTCAACTGTACTTTCCTTCTCTTCGGATCTGTGATTCAGCTGATAGCTTGTGCAAGGTATGGCCTTTAATTTTTCCCACCATTTCCGATCTGATAAAGAACAAAATCTGATGCTTTTGAATGAATTTTGTTATTGGCAGTAACATCTACTATATAAACGACAAACTGGACAAAAGGACTTGGACATACATATTTGGAGCTTGCTGTGCAACCACTGTGTTTATACCTTCATTTCACAATTATAGAATCTGGTCATTTTTGGGACTTGGAATGACAACTTACACAGCTTGGTATATGACAATAGCTTCCCTTCTTCATGGCCAGGTTTGTTTTGTGTTGTTACTGTTTTGGTATCAATAGTGAAGAATATGAAGAAGAAGAAGAAAAAGATCTGAGATTTTGATGATTTGGAGGTTGTTGTTGTTGTTGCAGGCGGAGGGGGTGACTCACTCCGGTCCGACGAAGCTGGTGCTGTACTTCACCGGAGCAACTAATATACTGTATACGTTTGGTGGCCACGCCGTTACAGTGTAAGCCAGCTAGCTCATCCAATTCAATTCAATTTCTCTTATTATTAACTGTCTTTTGACTGCGTAATTATTAGTATTATTTTTTTCCTTGTTTCCGTTGAGTATGAGCGTCTGTGTTTTTCTTTCTCTTTCGTTTCCACACGGCTTCTTCTCTTTGCAGCTTTTTGCCTGCCATCTAGGATTAATTAACAATGCCCCACAGACAATATCATTCATTTTCACTTTTCTTTGCCTCTAAATTGCTTTATCATTTTACCTCTTGATTTTCTTTTTCACCACATGAAAGTTGAAACATCATTCAATTAACTATATTTTTTTTTTTTACCATGGGCAATTAATGATGTAAGCTAAGAAATTCACATCCCTTTCCAAGCATTTCGTTTATGCATCTATGATGATTTGATAAAAAGCTTATCTAAAGTGTCTATGAAACCACATTAAAACTAAAGAATAAAAAGGAACTAGTCAAGCCTTTAGTTTTATCCAAATTTAAAAAAAAAAAAAAACTTACCCATATTTAATAATTTGAATTACATTCAAGAAATCATAAAAGTTTCAATGAATGAATGAATGAGTTTTTAAATAGGGGAATATTGGAAATATAATTAATAACCCACTTGATAACTTATAATAATTAATAAGACAATCAATTTCTCTGAGAAGACGTTTTAAAATCATTAAGGATGAGAGAGCCTATAAGGTGAATTACCGATGCAAATATCTCTCTCTCTCTCTTTTTTTTTTTTTTTTTTGCATATACTCAAAAATCTCTTTTAACCTTTTACCACTCTAATCCTACTTATAAGTTCATTTTAACAAAAAAATTTGGTCATATTTATAAGTTTAGTTTCAAGTAATAAATGAGATTGTGACAATTTTATCCATATTAATTATACCCCTAAAGATAGAGAGAGAACAAACAAATGAAAAATATCCAATCATAAATGAGAGCAAATTTCGTCATCAGCACATTTCTAGGCCATCAGAGACAACAAATATAGAATGTTGACATTTTGGGATGATAAAACGAATGAATGGAAAATAGTGAGAGACATGAGAATTGGGAAGTGAGTAGTAAATAATAATAATGGGACATTATTATGTTTTGCAGGGAGATAATGCATGCCATGTGGAAGCCACAGAAGTTCAAATACATTTATTTGGTGGCCACACTCTACGTCTTCACCCTGACTCTGCCATCGGCCTCCGCCGTGTACTGGGCGTTCGGCGACCAGCTGCTGACTCACTCCAATGCCTTCTCTCTCCTGCCGAAGACCCGTTTCCGTGACGCCGCAGTGCTCCTGATGCTGATCCACCAGTTCATAACATTCGGGTTCGCCTGTACGCCATTGTACTTCGTGTGGGAGAAGGTGATCGGCATGCATGACACCAGAAGCATCTGCCTCAGAGCTCTCGCCCGGTTGCCGGTCGTCGTCCCCATCTGGTTCTTGGCCATCATCTTCCCTTTCTTCGGCCCAATTAACTCCGCCGTCGGCGCCCTCCTCGTCAGCTTCACCGTCTACATCATCCCCGCCCTCGCTCATATGCTCACCTACAGAAAAGCCTCCGCCCGACAGGTATATATAATACGGCACATACTTGTATCAAATTTTTTATTTCCATTATTAAGTTTTCTGATTACACATAACCATAGAACCATCTGTCCTTTTTTTTAATTTATAGTTAACTGATAATAATTTAAAAATAAAAGACATGATCAATGTGATTGGAAACTTCACCTAAGTCTTTTCCATATAGTGTGTGTGTATATATATATATCACTTACACAAACATTTGAGGGTATACTCGTCATTTGACATTGCTAGAGGAAATGACCAGTGAGTCTGGTGGGACGTCGTTTTCGTTTAGTTATTTTAAACAGTTCAATTATTGGACCATGCCTTCTCTTTGACTCAGCTATCCCTCCCAACAATTCACTTAAGTAGATTCAATTTATTCACTCTTTTGAAATATACTCCCTCTTATCCTTGTTATCCTTAATATAAGATATGATTTAAAATATAAAATATCATTTTCGTATTTGTCAATATTTTTTTTAATTTATCCCTAATAATGTTTCTTTAACAATAATTAAGGAGAGAAATGAGGAAATTAAAGATAATTATTAAGTTCCTTTAGAAAATACATGTCATATTAACTAACTTTATTAATTTAATCAAATTAGTTGAACATATATGATATTAAGGACTGGAGGGAGTATGTGTGTATGTATGGTACTTACGTATGTATTTGTATCAGTACTTTTGTTTAAACTGTGTGGTTTGTATTCTGCAGAATGCTTCAGAGAAGCCTCCTTTCTTCATGCCAAGCTGGTCTGCAATGTATGTCATCAATGCCTTCATTGTGGTTTGGATATTTGTGGTTGGATTTGGGTTTGGAGGATGGGCCAGCATGACCAATTTCATTAGGCAAATTGACACTTTTGGCCTCTTTGCCAAGTGCTACCAGTGCCAACCTTCCGGGCTGCCGCCACCCAAGGTTGCACCGCCCCCTCACGCTCATCATCTCTAAGTGGGGTTGGTTTTCAGGCCTCAAAGGTTGTAACACTTGAAAACTACAAGTGTCTCACACTTTCTCATATTTTGTATCATACATGGGGAATAGTAGTAATACTTCCCTTTTTTTCATCTTATGTGTGTTGGGTTTTTTTCTTGGGGCATATTTTTATCTTCTTTTTTCCTTTACTACATAGTAATTTTTTTCTTTAACTACTTGTTGTTAGTTCATGATACAAAATAGTGTGTCTAATGGTTGTGATTTCTTTGCTTATATAAATGCATAGGTAAATGCATTAGAAAGATAAACATTTATATATATGGTGTAGTATCTTTCTCTCTCTTTCACTTTTTTTTTTTTTCTTGGGGTTGGAAGATCTTATAAAGATTTTGTTGCCACTGTTTTTCCCCCCTCTCGTTATGCCATTATTGCTTTGAGGGCTTCCAAATTATGCCTCCGAGATCGTACAATTTGACAATTTGCAATAAATAGCAGAACGAATCACCAAAAATTTTACGCTCTAATTCCTTACTGAGGATCGATTAACATTTGTTGTGTATATTTGCAAGGCTCAATTGACAAAATGGAACTTCTTATTAGTGATATATTACTACAACACTGCACATCTCAAAAACCTTGCACAAATTATCATCCAAACGACCAAATAACGAACAAGTGGTCTCAGATCTCCCACACCTTGAAACCAAAGTGAGTGAAGAACAAGGCAAAGCTAAATCTGTAGTTGAAGCACAAGGCAGCTAGATATGTAGTGGCCGATTTTACTGATATGTGGGCTTCCCACTAATCTCTGTTTCCCCAGTACTTCTCACTCATTCTGTGGGATGGTTGAGAGATGGACTAGTAGGGTTCACGAGCTCAAATAAAATATCTTATTCAACTCTACTCTATACAAAACTACAGGAACCTATTGTAATTTTGTGACAAAAAAATTGTCAATGGATTTTTTCTGGGTTAAAGGGCAATTTTGCCCTGAAAGTTTTCATCAATGGGCAATTTTGCCTTGGACATTTTTCGGGAGGCAATTTTACCCTAGCCGCTATCCGAATTAATTTTGACAATTAGTTAACCAAATATATGTTGAACTAGCCGTCAACATGTCGTTCACTTAATTTTTGTTAAGGTCCAAATTTATCTAGAATTAATCCATGTATCTTCTACTTCATTCTTTTAAAGTTAAATATAAATTTTTTGTTACAAATTTGCATCTTAATAAAAATGAAGTAGATAACATGTGGGCTATTAGTTAGGCATATCTGATCAACTAACGGTTAAAATTAACTGAGATAACAGTGAAAAGTTACACTCATTTTAACACTTACACGGCAAAATTTCCCTCTCAAAAACTTATGAGGCAAAATTGTTCTACGTTAAAAAGTTTCTAGAGACAAACCCATTCTTTTATAGTGATAGTGCAATTTTAAATAATTTGGGTCAGATAATTATGGTGTGGCAAGCTTTTTTTTGTTTGTTTTTCCTTTTAGAATTTACAGACAAAATAGCTAAATAAGTTCAATGAATGAAGTATAAAAAAAGGTATAAATTAAACTCAAATACCTCTCAGTCTGTTGGTTCATGAATCACTTGGGAAAAAGAGAGAGGAAAGAAACAGAGAGAAATGGGGGGATGAACCTACACAAACATTCACATGGTGACATGGGGATGCATGTGGGTAAGATATTTATATTGCTGGTCATGTGCCCATTCTTTAACTACTCAATATTTTATTTTCTTCTTCCTTTTTTTTTTTTTGGGTATTTACAAATAATAATGCATGAATCTTTCCCTTCACTTGTTTGTTCTTATCGGTTTATCGTTATTCCCATTATTATTTTTTATTTTCTCTTCCATAAATTTGAAATGTACTTTGATACGCATTTCCTATATATTTTATATTCGCTAAAGGGATCAAATCCCATATTTGTCCATTTCCCTTGAAGAATATAAAAAAGAACTTGTGACGAATATCCAAATTTATACTCACATATTGTTGCATAGCGTGAGAAATTTTTATGCAGACTATCAAATAGTTCGGTGAAGTAAAAAAATTATTGAAAAATTATACATCAATTTCTTTGCCGGAAAATAAATTTTTATTTTATTTAATTACGATAGGATTAATTAATACCTTCGGTCCTTAATAAAAGGTCAAGTTCGTAGTACAATTTATTAGGTTTTATACTCTCCGGATCTTTAATATAAGATATATTTACCTACTATGATTAAATTAAGCAAGTTAGTTAAATTAGTTAATATGACATCTATTGTTCATAATACTCTATTGATCTCTCTTAATTCTCTCATTCCTTCTTCTCTTTGATTATTGTTGAGAAATCATCAATAAGGGTGTGTTAGGAAAATATTGACAAATATAAAAATTCTATATTATATTGAGGATGAAGTGTACTTTTCCAAATATATCTTATTAAGGACCGAATGAGAATTAAGGACTAAAAAAAGTACAATTAACTATACACGCCAAAAAAAAAAGGTAATCCAATACGTTTTTTTTTGTAGAAAAAAGTTCAGATGGGGGTAGACACCGGTACCTCACCAGGACCAGAGCATACCTTCAGACTCAAAGAACGCTTACAGAGGTATTTACAAATCGCCCACCAATGAGGCCCTCACATTGACCCGAGGGTATTGAACCTTCTCCTTTTAGGGTAAAGACCGACGCCTTAGCCTACTGTGTCAATCCTCATTGGCTAGGTAATCCAATACTGTTGCCAAACAACAGGCCAGAACCCAAACTTTTGGTGTCATAAGCCCAAACCAAACATGACTTGCACTAAACATTTTCAAGTCGTGACCCAAAAACATGTTGGGTTAATGTGCTCTTTAGTCACTTAAGCCCAATAAGGCTTAAGTGAGGCTACAGCCCAAGAACTCTATGGCCCATATGGTTTGGGGTTAGGTCTTGGATGTAGTAGTATATAAACCCACTCTAGACTGCTTGTGACGTACAGAAACATCCTCATGCTCTCTGAATTTCGGTATTTACCAAAGGTTTAGAGAGGAAGAGGTGTTATCCATAAACAGAAACAAAAGGAGGCTTTCATCAGAAACAAACCCTAGAGGCAGACGTTCATCATCTGAACGGTTGCCCACACAACCATCCTATCCCCCTCGAGAGATAGTCTGGAAGATCGATCATAGAGCGGACTTGGACTGTTCGTGTGTTCGTGGAGAGGCTTTCAGATCGCTGCATCTTTCCAGTAATCAAAACGATGAAGGTTTTAACTTTTCCTATATCGTGTCGGTACGATTCGCTTCCGCGTTTCTGGTGAATTTCCTACAATTGGTATCAGAGCCAAATCGCGACGAGGAAAAGAACCAGTTTTGATTTTCTTTTCATGTGATTAATTTTTCAAAATTTTTGTTGTTGAAAAATATGGCATCTGTTTCTATATTTGTTATTTATTTCATGATAATTATTCGTTTATAATTCATATTTGATATTAGTTTTAATCGGTTAATCGCTTTAATCCATGGTTAGATTCTCTCGTGTATTTCTTGATTTGTAACAAGGAGGCTAATCCCATATGATTAGGTTTCCTCCTTAATGTTTTTTATTTTCTTTTGGAATTTCTATGTATTTTTCAAATTTCGTAAAGTTGGAGATCAATAAACCGCAAGAAGATGAGCATTCAATACCGCAGACACTTTTCGTGGACCTCTGGACCTCAGATTTGGACAATCCATATGTCGTTGGAAAGAGGACGAAAAGACGAACAAAATGGTAGGTGGATCGAGGCCAGGAGAGGTGCCACGCGCCCCCACGCGCCGCCACAAGCTTCTGCGAGTGGCCTTCACGTGCCGGCAGTGGTGCCGCACGTGAGAGCGCGTGGGCCACCCTTTTTTGGGTGGTTCTGGCGGCCGTGTTCTCGTCTCTCCATGGCGGTCCTTCCCCTGGAGTTTCGTGCTGAGATGACTTCGGATGACGGAGCGGCAGACCTGACGGCTAGGGTTCCTCTTTGCATCCTAGGTTTCTCGCCAAGGAGTGGGTCTTTGGGCTTTTGGGCCCATGAATACCCTAAAGAGGCTTGAGATAGATACTATGGGCTGGACGAAAGAGGAATTCCAAAGTTGTATTTTTTATTTTAATTTTTAAATAGGAATGCCATGGATTAAAGCTATTTTTTAATGATTAATGTTTTTTATATGAATTATATGTGCGATTAACATGATGTTTGTAATAACATTTCATATAGAATAGGAAGATGCCATATTGTTGCATAATCACATGTCATAACAAAGATAATACCTATTATGTCTTGAATCAACTAGGATGATAGTTATTATGCGAGATTATTTAGGTTATCCACTAAACTAATTATCAATTATTATGATTTTAAATTAAAATCTAGAATAATAATTGGATTAATTAATTGTGGAATTACAATCTAGACAAATAATCCAGGAAATTTCCTAAGAGAATTGTATTTTTGAGAGTAATTTATGGGTTATTTAAAATGGTCATCATGACTAGATTTTAGATACCTAATAATTTATGGGATGATCTCACTCAATTTAGAAATTTCCTAAGAGAATTGTATTTTTGAGAGTAATTTATGAGTTATTTAAAATGATCATCATAACTAGATTTTAGATACCTAATAATTTATGGGTTGATCTCACTCAATTTAGAAATTTCCTAAGAGAATTGTATTTTTGAACTTTTCTGTTAGCCTTGGGTCTCAACCTCAGCTCTCGTCTCCTTCATTCAGTTTATTGTTCTTCTTCAATCTATCAGCAAGTCAGCAACGGTACAGTTCTCATCTCCTTCCCCTGTACAATTTCTAGTACTTCGTTTGAGAGTTGAGACTTTGAGATACTTTTCTGTTGGACTGTTTCTTCACTTTCTTGTATGGTTGTTTTTAGTTGGAATGGATTATTTTTTCGTTGGAAAAAAAAAAACGCAAAAAAAAAAGGTGTCCGAAAGTTGCATATTTCTTAAAGGGTAATCTCTGATGAAGTTTCTTCTTGGTGCCGTTGAAAGCCTTCGTTGTTTCTAGTGGGGTTCTTGTCAAATTTTTATCCTGTTTTATGAATTTTCTGAGAGCATCATGTTGAAGTCACTTATGCACATGACATTTTCCTCGGTCAATTTAGTCTTCTTTATTCACCGCAACCACATGTTAATCCCATGTATACTTCAGATTGCTTGTGTTGTTGTCCAATTAGTGTTATTGCATCTTGATCGGCTAGAAAGAACATGTCAGCTTAAGTTGCGCCTTGCAGATCACAGTCAAGCACTTACCCTTATGAAGCTTATTGTAAATGTCAATGTTTTTCACTATAATTGGTAGTTGTTCACTGTTTGTCTCAGGGACACCACTCTGGGATTAGTTTGCCTCATGAGACCGAAATAATTATATTAGACATAGTTTTATTCTAATGACGACAAGACTTCGTTGATTTGATGATAAGAAAATGTATAACATGATTTATTTGGTGATTCATGAATAAGAATTCATGAAGCAATGTCTTCAGAAAGACAAGCAGAGAGAAGACATAAGGAATAAAAAAAACGAGTATAATTTATTTAGCCTTTCTGGCTAACTAATTATTACGTAAGAAGGATGGGTAAAGAAGTGTTTTTTATGGAAATACATATTTTGTAGTCATATATGTCCAGTTCTCTAATAAGTTTGGTTGGGAATGTGAGTAGGGGATTTGAAATTTTGAATCCCTCCCATATCATTCTTATGATCTAATATTAAGGTGACCTTTGCTTTCTTGATTTGTGAAGGTTTCCAGTCTGTTGCACGACTTTGCATCTGCGGAAATGGTTTCTCTATCCCTTGGAGAAAAACAATTTATTCAAGGTGGTATTGTTCAGGATATCCGCTCAGACGGTAGAAAAAGACTGACATATCGTCCCATCTATATTGAAACTGACATTATTCCTCAGGTAATGCACGAATAATCTGACCTTTTAACCCTAGGGATTTTCATGGCTGCCTGACCATGTGGATTTTGCATGCTTTATTTAGTTTATAATAATTTATCCATTTGATGGACTTCATGGCAGGAAAATGGTTCAGCAAGAGTCAGAATGGGTGCCACAGATGTCATTGCCACTGTGAAGGTTTTTTTATGCTTTTAGGACAGTTTTTTTACAGTTTTTTACTTTAGGACTCAAGCTTCCTTTTGTATTGCTGTACAAGTCACTTAAAGCTTCTTGTTAGCCATTTGATATGTATTGGCTTTAAGTGCAGGCTGAATTAGGAAAACCAAGCTCATTGCAGCCTAACAAAGGGAAAATCTCCATACATATTGAATGCAGCCCAACTGCAGAGCCAGCTTTTGAGGTCTCCTATTTAACTCTTTCAGTTTCTCGACCTCTTTGTTTAGAGAAGTCTTATGGATATGGTGGTTATTGCCATATAATTTAACTTCGATTCCCATGAACATAATTAACAAAGCAAAGTAACCATCCTTGAACTTAGGGTAGAGGAGGTGAGGAGTTGTCAACAGAACTGTCGAATGCTCTTCAGCGTTGTCTCCTGGGTGGTAAAAGTGGGGCAGGTCTGTATTCATTTTACCATATGCTTTCCCTCCTGCATTATTTCTTTCTATTGGAATTTAAATTCTAGCTCTTAACCCCCTAGTTCTATCTTTTAGGTGCTGGAATTGATCTCTCCGCGCTGGTTGTTGTGGAGGGCAAGATCTGTTGGGATCTTTACATTGACGGGCTAGTCGCTAGCTCAGATGGAAATTTGTTAGATGCTCTAGGAGCTTCCATTAAGGTAGCTTTCATTACTGTTAAGGCTATTGTGAGCTTGGAAGATGGTGATATTGGGTTTTTTTGGCACACAGAGAACTGCAAATTAACATCTCTCATCGAAGATGATCAGATGAGAAAAACTGTTATCTATTCAGATGCGTGAACAATTACATTTATAGGCACAGTAGAGAACCTAATCTGTTAGTGAGATCTAGAATTTGAAATTTGAAAAATGATATCTAACAATAATCTCCTATAATCTCTAGATTTAGTTAATCCCTATAATTATTGGATTGTAACCGATTCTACACTCCCTCAAGTTGGACGGTAGATGTCAATTAAGTTCAACTTGCCAATTAGATACTCGAATCGGTCCTTGGGCAATCCTTTGGTGAGGATGTCTGCATTCTGTTCTTTTGAAGGTATATACCTTAGATCAACGATACCCTCATCGACTTTTTCCCTTATAAAATGTCTGTCTATCTCAACATGCTTGGTTCTGTCATGTTGAACCGGGTTATGAGCAATGTGAATCGCAGCCATGTTATCGCAGTAGACTTTGATTGGTAGATTTATGCATTTCCTCAAGTCTTCTAGGACACGCTTTATCCAAATGCCTTCACAGATCCCCAGTGCTACAGCCCTGTATTCAGCCTTCAAAGATCGCTTCTTGCAACTACACTTTGCTTTTTACTTCTCCATGTGACCAAGTTACCCCACACATATGTACAATACCCAGATGTTGATTTCTGTCATCTTGATCGCCCGCCTAATCAGCATCTCAGAAATGACTCTACATTCCGTTTGTCGGTTTTCTTAAATAGCAAACCACGTCCCCGAGATCCCTTCAAATAACGAAGGATCTTGTAGACTTCATTTAAGTGTTTCGTTTAGGGTCGCGAATGCTGGCTGACAACACTTACGGCAAATGCAATGTCTGGTCTGGTATGGGACAAATATATTAATTTGCCTACCATCCGTTGATAGTTCCCTATGTCCACCGCTTTACCGAGATCTGTTTCTTCATCTATTTTATTAACCTGTATAGGTGTGTCACTGGGTCTGCAACCTGTCATCCATGTTTCCTTTAGGAGGTCTAGTACATACTTCCTTTGAGAGATATAAATGCCTCTCTTGGATCGAGCTACTTCCATTCCCAGAAAGTATTTCATTTCTCCAAGATTCTTGATTTGGAATTCTCGTGCTAGGGCTGCCCTGATTTGATTAATTTCTACCTCGTCATCTCCAGTAAGAATTATATCATCAACATACACGGCTAACACAGCCATCTTACCCTTGTGATGTTTAACGAACAAAGTGTGGTCGCTCTGCCCCTGAGTATACCCGTGTTTCTTCAGAACTCGAGTGAATTTGTCAAACCAGGCACGTGGAGATTGTTTCAACCCATATAATGATCTCTTTAGCTTGCAGACTTGATTAACCTTTTTTCCTGGGAACCCTGGAGGCAACTTCATGTACACTTCTTCCTTGAGGTCTCCATTGAGGAAGGCATTCTTTACATCGAGTTGGTGCAGATCCCAGTCTAGATTTACTGCAATTGATAAGAGAATTCTGATGGTATTCAATTTGGCTACTGGAGCAAATGTTTCAAGTGTAATCCTCCCCATATATTTGAGTGAAACCTTTGCGACCAATCTAGCTTTGTATTTCTCAAGTGTTCCATCTCGCTCTATACTTGGGGGTGAATACCCATTTGCATCCAACAGGCTTCTTTCCTTGAGGTAGATCTACTATATCCCATGTCTTATTTCTTTTGAGGGCCTCCATCTCTTCCAGGACAGCCTGCCTCCACTCAGGTATAGCCATGGCCTCATCAACAGTGTTTGGTACCCTTATGCTGTCAAGGTGAGAAACAAACGCCCTGTATTTAGATGAAAGGGCCTTATAGGAGACAAACCGCTCAATAGGATGTCGAGTGCATGATCTGGGATTTTTCCGCATCTGCGATGGGAAGATCAAGGTCAGAATTCTTTGTTACCATTGTTTCTCCTAGACCTGCCTCTGGTTCTGACTCCTGGTGAGTGCTAATAGCTTGTGACTCATTACCCTTTTTATTTCTTCGTACGTAGGTCTTACCCCACTTGTTTGTGTCTCCCCCTGGACTTGGAACATTATCGATTATCGAGATATCCGGTTTTGTATGGATAGATGTATAGATTGGAGGTGTATAGATTGTAATCGTTTGGTCATCTTTTGGTGTCTGGAATTCACCATCACTCTCCCCCGAATTGCGTACATGGAATAATATGGAGTAGTTTCATGAAAGGTGACATCACAGTAACAAATAAACATTTGGAGACCGGTCATAACACTTGTATCCTTTTTGGGAATTGGAGTAGCCAAGAAAGACACAACGGAGGGCTCTAGGGTCAAGTTTGTTGGTATGATGGAGGTGAATATAGGATGTGCAGCCAAACACTCTAAGTGGCAGAGTGTTTTCAAGGTATGGGAGGTTATAGTATTGATGCAAGAGCTGAAGTGGTGTTTTGTAAGATAGTGGTCGGCTTGGCATTCGGTTAATGAGAAATGTAGCAGTAAGAATAGCATCGTCCCAATGATATTTAGGTACATTACTACTAAACATGATGGCTCTTGCAGTTTCGAGAATATGACGATTCTTTCGTTCAGCAATGCCATTTTGTTGGGGTGTATTGGGGCAAGTGCTCTTGTGAATAATGCCATTTTGGGATAGGAAGGTAGATAGCGACTGATTGAAGTATTCAGTCCCGTTATCAGTATGTAGGATCTGGATTTGGGTTTGGAACTGGGTTCGGATCATACTGTGGAAGTTGAGGAAGGTTTGATACACCTCGGTTTTATCTTTCAACAGGTAAACCCAACTGACACGCGTATGGTCATCAATGAAAGTGATGAACCATTTAGATTTTGATCGGTTTGGTGTGCGGGATGGTCCCCATAAATCGCTGTGAATTATGGAAAAAGGTTTTGATGCATGGTACGGAATTTTTGGAAATGAAGTACGATGATGTTTAGCCTTTTCACATGAATCACATTGAAAATCAGAAGCAATTTTATTGGAAACAAGGGATGGAAACATTTGAGACATGTAATGGAAATTTGGATGACCTAAACGTTTGTGCCATAACTCCAAGTCACTACTCCTAGGGAGAGACACTTTATTACAAGATTCAATCCTACGATCTGCCGCTTTCATCAAGGTAATAGAGACCATCAAGCTCTTTAGCACTCCCAATCGTCATCCCCACACAGATCCTGAAAAATACAATAAGTAGCAAAGAAGTTCGTCCTGACAAAGCGCTCATCCTTAGCTAGTTGGCTCACCGATAATAAATTACACTTCAATTTTGGGACATGCAATACAGATTGAAGAGTAAGTGTAGTCGAGATTTTGATAGAACCAATTCCACCACTATATACGAGAGAGTCATCAAGCAATCCGCACATTCACTCCATTGGTGATAGGTGTATAGGATGAAAAGAGAGCTTTATTATCACCATATGATCTCGAGGCACCTGAGTCAATAATCCAGCAATTCCGTACACCGACTGCTAATTACGGCTAAAGCTTGTAAAAATTACCTCTCCGACTATTGTGGCGTTGGTTGTTTTGTAGTCCGTAGGTGGCTAGCATTTCCATGATTTTGCTTAGATGATTATCTTGGGATGGTTCTTTGGAGGCTTCACTACATAACTTTTCCTCTCCCTTTCTTTGGCTTCCGGTCACAGGGCTTACCATGAAGATCCCAACAGTGTCTTTGGTATGCCCCGGTTTCTTACAATGATCACGAATGGTCGTCCTTTAGAACCTTTGGATTCTATGGATCGAATGCAAGCGCCAAGCTTCAGAAGATACTTGAGTAGCAGCGGAATTATTCTGATTCTGAAGCATTGATTTGCGTCTATCCTCTTCAACGCGCAAAGTGGTATAGACTTCACGCACAGAAGGCAAGGGCTCTTGACTGAGAATCCGTGCCCGAACATCATCATAGATCACATTAAGACCTGCCAGCAACTCGTAGACTCTTTCCTCTTCTTTCTCTTTGCGGTCCTCTTTAGCATCAGCCCCGCAATGATGAGTTTTATTTTTTAAGGCATCAAACTCATAAGGACGGTAGAGATGTCACTAGTCCCGGATCGTGGTACGGAAGACGAGGCATCAGACTTTGAAGACATATTGACCGTGTAATAAGAAGGTGCTTCAAATTACTATAATTAAAAAAACAGCAAGTGCAACCCAATACACGTGAAGCACGTAAAAGCCCAAACAAACCGAATAAAGGACAAATTAGAGCAAATACCACTACTACAAAATAGGGCTACGGCCCTATTTTTGGACATTTAACGTCCTTTTGCGCGGGACGTCTATTCGGGCGCAGATGTCGGAACTTACGGCGTCTAATTAAAAATTAGACGCCGTAAGTTCGACTTACGACGCCTAAATAAAATTAGACGCCGTAAGTTCCGACTTACGGCGTCCTATTAATTTTATTAGACATCTTAAGCATACCACGAATGCCTTTATTTAGACCATATTTACTGTCTAATTCCAGAATTAGAAGCCGTAAGGCCACACTTACGGCTTCTAATTCCTAGAATTAGACGCAGTAAGTATGGCCTTACGGCTTCTAATTCCTGGAATTAGACGCCGTAGTATGGCCTTACGGCTTCTAATTCCCGAATTAGACGCCGTAAGTGTTTTTTTTTTTTTAATATTTGCTTCATATGATTGCCCACCCTTACAAAAACCTTCTTACACATATCAGCAGCAATCACCACAATGTGATTAAAATAAAAAGCAACACATACCTATGTGATAAAAAGATTAGCTCAGCCAACCTTATAATTTCATAAGACTTCACAAAATACATGCATGTATGTATAACAAAATCCCAAGACACATAGTTGATGATGAATTGGATATAAAGGTAGCAAAGTAGTAACAACAAAGTCGAAGTGGCTAACTTCAATTCATCTTAACCAATTTGCTCCAACTAATTCAAGTCTTAACTACTAGTCTACTACTACTTCTATGTACA
Source organism: Acacia pycnantha (assembly GCA_025563575.1). Lineage (NCBI taxonomy): Eukaryota > Viridiplantae > Streptophyta > Magnoliopsida > Fabales > Fabaceae > Acacia > Acacia pycnantha. Next base: position 770,751 of record JAMWYP010000153.1, read on the forward strand.
ACAATCACCACAAAGCTTCAAAAAGTTGTCTAGCTACCTCCTACTAATTATGCAATATAAAGACTAACGTCAATTATCTATGTGGTGAAGAAGATGTCCACCAACAAGTTTCAAACCAAATCGATTTCTTCCTTCGAGTAGGCATCCTTAGTACCAAAAATCTATAAAATGGAAAAAGGTATAAGATAAAATCAATCAAGTGAATGAATTAATTACACAACTAAAGTACAACTTCAACAAAAGTGAGTTATGGGGGGAACATTCTTCATTTAGAAACCTTACAATACTGCATAAAACAATATATAATGATGAATATAGTTTTATCGGATGATCATTTTACATTTTTGCAAATAAAATGATTGGGTGAGCATAAAATTTTAAGAAATATGAACAACGAACTAAACTTTGATTGTAAGATTAATAAAAATAGGAAATATGACAGAGGGACATCAATTTTTGGTTATCTTTAGAAGATTATGTTTTCCTATGAAAATCATCCCTTTGTCACAACATCTTCACCAAATCAATACAAGACTCGATCCTTTTTTGAATAAAACCGAGGACACCGAAGGAAAGCAATGCCTAATTATCTCGACTAATGAGCATTTACAAATCTATTAGGATCATGTTGTTCTCACTTAGTAAGAAGGTATTGATATGAGGAAAATATGTGTGTGTGTGAATAAAATAAAAGCAACTCGACCTAATTTGAGAGCGTAACAATTTCGCTCAAATCTTTGACCAAGAGGGTAGAACTTACGAGATTAAATTTACTCAAGAGTGAGCACTCACACAGAACAAGATTAATCAGAAGAAAATTTAAAATTTAAAATGATAAAAAAACTTTAATAAAGAATCACCGACAAAGAATTAATTTAAAGTAAAGGTGACATATCTAAATCTAATAATATATTTCAAATTAACTCGAATAATCAAAACTGTTTTAAAGCTTTAACCCGTAAATTTCAAAGCATTTGGATGTTAGTGAAACAGCTTTTAGCGTGCATGAGTGTAAATGTAGTAATGTTGAGTGTTGAAAATTTCATACGGTAGGCTCCAAAACTAGGAGGCGGTGATTGTTGGGTTGTGGAAGAATTGGAACCTTTTTGGAACACATTTTTCTACACCTCAAATTTCCATGTCTTGTAATCACTAACACTAAATAATTCATCGAAAAATAGGAAATGAATATTTTTGCAAATGCCGTTTCTAACTTAAATACATGACGTGTAAAGAGTAGCATGCTGCATCCCTTGGCTTTTTGTAAAGGCCGAAAATGAAACATATCCTTCAATCATGCACTAATTTAGTTTCACATTCAAACAAGGTCAATAAGACATCTTTATACTTGCAATATGAATTATGCATTTACAATAGTATAAAGTCACATAATAATACCACAATAAAGTAAATTCATTCATTATATTTAGTTTGAAGTAAAGTCCATGCATTCGTCACGAGAATTTGTTATAATCATTCCATATTCAAAAGATAGTATTTTTGAATAGTAAAGCCGACATCATGTTGATTTGAAAATAAAAGATGCTGACCACATTCTCAATCCAAAACTTCAAAGATACCTTCAAGTGTTAAATATGTCTAACCTCTTTACAAAGCTGAAGTAACCTTCTGAACCAAAGGAAAAATCCAAGAGATAATGCAAATGATGGAAGTAGAGGATAAAACTCAATAAATCCAATGGCCCAAACTGTACTGTTCGATTTAAAACATCCAGAACTTGGAAAAAAAATTCAGAGGAAGTATGTGTTTGCACATATTACAAAGTTCCAAAGAAAATTCAGGATCAAATATTAAATGGACAACTAATGCAAGTAACAAAATTCCGGTTTCAATGAATTAATGAATGTGGTAGTATTGCAACTATACAAGTGTTTTAAAAAGTGGAATCACATATCACAATTGTGCCACAAAGATCTAGGCCTTTACTAAAAATTATTTCCCTTCACAAAGTAAGTGAATATGTCCAAGATGAATGTTTGAACTTAGATGTATGTGTATTCTGTTTAAAGATGGTGAAAAATCTCTAAACTAATTCTTCTTCTTCTTCTTTGTTTTTTTTTCCCTAAACCTGGACAATTTTATGACTATTCCCATTGTGGAAATGATCCGGATGAGACAATGCACCAATGTTGCATCAATGGACATAAGGGCCTATATATGAGTACTTGGTATGCATAATGCTCACAGAGAAATATTCAAATTTCACAGTTTATTCCTTTGGTTACAACATGGACGTACAAATTATATTTGCATAAGGTTCTTCTGGGTGTGTGCAAGGATATTTAGCACAATAATGATTATAAGGCAAAGAATGACCAAAACTCAATGGTATATAGCTTAAAAATGCCACTAAAGTAAGAATTATATCTTTATTCCAAAATCAAAGATTCAGTTTCTCAAAGCTTTTAATATAGTTAGCAAAACAAAATTCCTAAATTCGGACGCCAATCAATTTAGTGCAGCAAATGATAGCAAAGATGCTCTAAGTCTACAAGAATTTCAAGATCAGTGCAAGTAACAAGTATCATATTAATAACCCAATGCCTAGCAAAATCACGAAAGAGAATAACAATGTAATTACAATGATCTCAAGCTAATGCACCGGTGACAAGCATGTTAATGCAATTAAATATTCCATTAGGTGGATGTTCTAGTTTTCAAAGATATTCACCATATATAACAAAGAGTAAGTCAAAGAAGAAGAAAAATGAACAATGCCACACGGTTCAGCAAGAAAGTTGGACCTGTAACATGACTTCAAAAAGGATTCAGAGAATATTGGCTTATACATACAAAAGAATGACATATAGATGAACAATATATTCACTCGCTTCAACAAAATCAATTAAATTCACAACTTCCAACCTAAACACTAATCACAAGAATGAAAGAATGCCAAAGAACTCAAGTGAAAAGTTCAACCGCAGAGTCAAAGAAGACAACAAGTTCATGACGTCACTTGATAAAGAATTAAAGTGCAGAGTCGAAACTTTCAAAGAAATTCAAGAGGCAAAAATTTAGTAGGTTTGAATTAGATTTTATGTTACTAAAACTAGACCAAAACATCAAACAAAACACCAAGCCTTTTTGGCTACTGATTATGTTGTAGAGTGAAGATGGAGATCTTATTGATTGCATAGACATAAAAAAGCAACCAAGACTTGATCATTCTCGCTCTAAAACATCACAAAGTTCAGTGATTCGCCTCCAAAACTCTTCTTTCATATATCAAAAGGTCTCGAGTTATAGTACACTTCCGTTTTCAAACTCAAAAGATATGGCCTGGATTTTACCAGATGATCCCAACTTACAATGCAACTACGAAGTCATCAGCAAAGAACAAGAACCACAAGTAAAACTAGGACCAAGGTGAAGCAGAGGATTGAAACTAAAATTTCCCAAATATGGCAGAAAAGTGGAACTTGTTCGAAGGAACAATACCGTAAGAAGAATACGAAAGAGAGACCTACTCAAGGCTCATTCCATTGAAGACTATGGAAGAAAAAGCCCACTTTTCTCCATATCGAATATTGATTCTTCGCTCAACAAAAACAACTCGTAAGTACAGCTTTTCCAAAGACACAGCCTTAAAAGAAAATTCTCTTTAGCGTTTAGAGAGACAAGACTGTGGTTACACAATCGTAATCACAACCGTAATCACCGATATATATTGTTGAATACTTGGTTTAGGATCCTTATACAAACAATTGGTGGTTACAAATCTACCCACTTATACATACCCCACTTCGCCGTGTCCGATCCTCTATGCAATTTCTACAACACTTTAAATAAAATCTAACTATATAGTTATAATAATACCGTCAATACCCACATTAATTCCCGATGTTCAAAATACCTACCCGCATTATTATTCTATTTATCACATATATAGATGTGCGCTATTCTGCAGTAAATTCAATGTATATAGCAGCTAGAATATCATAATTTATATCATCTCTTCACCCTCTAGAATTTTTAGCCACATTGCCTGCAATGAGCTTTACATATCCCCCAAGATATATATATATATATATATATATATATATATATATATATATATATATATATATATATATATATATATATATATATATATATATATATATATATATATATATATGATTGTGGGTTACCAGTGAATTTGGGGATCCTAAGTCCAAACCAAAATCGACGCAATTATCCCAAACTTCACAAATGGCCGCATTAGAGAGATAAGCATTAAAGAAGCCGCTCAATTACTTTCTCTCTTCAAAACAGATCAAGTAACGTCAATTACCTAATGATATTTTCCATAAAAAATCCTCGCTACTTATTTCTTAATTTAAAGACAACACTAAAATAGAGAGATAAGCATTTGAACCTTGAAGTCGAGGGTCCTGCTCTTGTCCTTCTCACGCCTAATAAAGAAGTCTGCAGCATATGGACATGTGAATATTTTATAGTAATATATGGAACAAATTAAACGGTGCCGAGTAGCTACTTGGTTTAGTTCCTACAGGTTTCAGTCTTTTTAGTTTCAATTTGTAAGCTTGTTAGATGTTTAGATGATGAATGCCCCATGTAATTTGGGAACGTGATTCCAAACACACGCCTAACTATGACAGCAAATTTTTTTCACATTTGGAGGCAATTAATATCCAAAACTTCATGGAAGCTTTCACAATTTAAGAGCAAATCCAACAATTTACAGGTTCAAGCAAGTAAATGTCGGATTTCATATTGTAACAATTCTAGAAACTAAAATCAACAATATTAGCTAAAGCAAGTAAATGTCGGATTTCATACTGCAGCAGTACCTGGATGATGTGGAGCAAGGGAAGGAGAGTTTAAGCTTGGACAAGTTCTTTGAGGGAAGCAACACCGCTGCGAGGGGCGACAAGCAGCAGAGTGAGACGATGGGGACCGCGAAACTTCGAGGGCTACGCAAGCGAGAGGGGATGGGTCACTGAGGTCGATCGACTACATGAGAGAGAGAGGAAGGAGGACGGTGGGAGTGGGAGAGAAGACGAATTGAAGGACGCATGGAGCGAGAGGGATGAATTTCGCCTTGGATCGCAGAGGACGACGCATCGAGGACTTCGATCTAGAGTGAAGAGGCGCGAATGAAATTAACTTAGGGCGAAATATACCGCTTGTAGCGTCTAATTTCTTTTATTAGAAGTCAAAAGCCCAAACCCACATCATTTGCCGCCAACATTTCAAAGTTGCCGCGAATTTTGGGCCACTTTTGACGTCCTAATATTAAAATAGGACGTTTAAGTGAACTTTTCGTGTCTAATAAAATATTAGGACGTCTAATATATCAAATTTTCTCCTTATAATTACGAAATTGCCACCGCGTTCATATTTTACTACCCTTTTTATAAATAGGACGTCCTTTATAGACGCTGTAAGGCTTTTTGTAGTAGTGTACTACCCGATGGTCCAATGGAAGCCGGTGAAACCCGATAGTTCAGGAGTGACGAGACGGAACTTGGACAAGATCGACGCGGTGATCGGTCGTGGACGCCGAGATGAAGACGGACGATTTTGAACTTCCGATGAGAGCAACGAAGACGCCGGACTTGATGAGAACCAACGACGATAAGGACTCGAGTGGAGATGACGAGTCACGGACGAGTGACAGGACAGTCGATTCGCCTCGCAGTCGGACGAGACTGGAGATAACGGAGAAGCTCGACTTGCCTTGAAGGTCGAGTGGAGTCAGTCGGACGATCTTGAAGGACCAGTCGGACGAAACTGGAACGACGCTCGAGACTGCAAGGATTTGATGTTACAGAGTCGGACGAGACTAGGTAACGCTTGGACGAAGTTTTGATGATGCCGCAAAGGCAACGCCTCGAATTTGAAGACGTTACAGTGGGCAACGTCGGGATTAACAATTAATCTCTTCTTCTTCTTAGTGCTTTGATACCATGAAGATGATCAGATGAGAAAAACTGTTATCTATTCAGATGCGTGAACAATTACATTTATAGGCACAGTAGAGAACCTAATCTGTTAGTGAGATCTAGAATTTGAAATTTGAAAAATGATATCTAACAATAATCTCCTATAATCTCTCCTATAATCTCTAGATTTAGTTAATCCCTATAATTATGGGATTGTAACTGATTCTACACTCACATTGTCCCTTTATGCTGATGAAATTGATGACCATGAATTCTCAATTTTTTCCATTCATCAATTTTGAGCTGTTGATAATTGGCACCTCTCTGGGCAGTAAGAAAGCTGTGGAGTATAGTAACTTTTTGTATGTAGTAGTATCTTGCATTGCTCAGAAGTTTCCAAAAAACATGCAATACTGAAAACAGTTTACTTGACTCGTAATTTTCCACATTGATTTTCTTTTTAATGATTTCAATAATACAATGCTATTGCTAGAGGTATTTATGGAGGACTCAATTCCTGTTCATTACTGTTATTCTTCCAGGCTGCTTTGAGCAATACGGGCATCCCAAGAGTCCATGTCGCTGCCGGTGCATCAAGTGATGAGCAACCAGAAGTTGACATAAGCGATGAAGAGTTTTTGCAGTTTGACACATCAGCAGTCCCTGTTATAGTTACCCTGACGAAGGTCATATCTATGATTAAATATGATCACTTTAGCTCTCATCCTATATTTACCGTATATTTAGAGAAAATTTCTAAGAGTGGTGCTTGATTACAGGTAGGTAGGCACTATATTGTTGATGCCACTTCAGAAGAGGAATCACAAATGAGTTCTGCTGTATCTATTTCTTTTAATAGAAAAGGGAACATCTGTGGTATAACCAAACGAGGAGGTGCAGGGTATGATCCTAGCATCATTCTTGATATGATATCTGTGGCCAAGCATGTGAGTGAGCAGCTAATTAACAAGTTAGATTCAGAAATAGCTGCTGCCGAAGCTGAAGACGAGTTATAAAAATACTTGTGACTTTAGTTTTTAACTGATTAATTTCCCCCCACTCTGTTGGCCTTCAGCCATTCACAAGGTTAAATGTATTTCATAGCTGGACAAAATATCTGTCTAGGTTACGAATGTCAACAAGAATTCAATAATGGTATTAGTTACTAAATAGCAGCTAAAGTTGCTTAACATCGGTTATGACATATCTTGGTATCTTCAATTCACAGAGGAGAGAGCCTATGGTTTGGAAATTATGGGACTGGAGACAACACATGTTAGACAACACACGTTATTTTAAGTGCCCTTTAGAGGGGGGTTGTAGAACTCCCAATACTGTAGTTTGTTTTTATTTTGCTTTATATTACTTATTTCTGTTGTATCAAATATCTTCAATCTTGTGTAAGGCTGTAAGCCACATATTCTTGGTAAGTTGGCTTTAATTTTTAAGTGATTGACATCAATTTGTATATCCTCCTCACTTTCGTTTGAAATGAAGTCATTTACAAAATAGTGTGCCTAATGGTTGATTTCTTTGCTTATATAAATGCATAGGTTAATGCTTTAGGAAGATAGACATTTACATATATGGTGCAGTATTTTTATCTCTTTCACTTTTTTTTTCTTGGGTTGGAAGATCTCAAAGATTTTGTTGCCACTGTTTTCCCCCCTTGTTATGCCATTATTGCTTTGAGAACTTCCAAATTATGCCTCCGAGATCCTACGATTTGGCAATTTGTAATAAATAGGATAAAGGTGGGCTGAGCACCCCCAACTATTTTTTTAAGATGCAACAAGCACCTTAAAATAGGATCCGGTTTCTCTCACCTCCCACTTTCTCATCATCCTCTCATCTTCCCGATCGACCGTATCTTGATTCAAGGGCCCTGAAAGTTTTTGGAAAACACCGCATGCGGTGTTTTCTAAAAATTTTCTCGGGCCCTTGGATCAAGATTTTGACTGGCCCGCATGGGATGTGAGGGATGGGCGAAATCGCCAATGAGAGAATCCTCCCCTTAAAATATTTAGGGATGCAAGTTGTAAGAAATAGTCTTTAGGAATGTGTATTATGAAAACTAGTACGGATTAATGTGTTTTGTATGGTATGGGCTTCTATTGTGTGCATAAGTAAAGGCCTATTGGACTGGTAGTCGTTGGATAATGTATAAATGATTTTTAACAGTGTAAGCAAACAGATTTTTCTCAACTGATCTCCCTCAATTCCCTTATTCCTTCTTTTTCCGTAACACCCGGCTTTCACAACTGTTTTATAGCGTTTTGATCAGAGTTTTGAGCGACATAATTTTTTTTTTTATAATAAGGAGTAACTGGATAACATTGATAACAGTTATAGCCGAGATCCAATTTAGCGTATTGGATCTCGTGTAACGGTTAACCTCATGCTTATAAACAATATATGTACAACAGTATTCCTAGTCTTAACAAAGATTGATCAAGCCAAGACAACAACATAAACCGTAATAGCGATCTAAGTACGATTCCTTAATCACAGTGCATCTAAGTACGGTTCCATAGACACGGGGTATCTAAGTACAGTTCCATAGATACGGTGCATCTAGCACCGAATAGAATGGCAGTGTAAGTGTCTATCATGGGGCCTCACCGACTTTACTTGGCGACTAAATGGCACACCCACATAGACTAGCCTTGCCTTCGGCACCAAACTATTAACATAACATATTATCACATATAATCATTCAATAATCATCGATTAGTGTTACAAGACGCAAACGTACTCTCCGTTGACGAACGTCGGCAATTCGGCGAAACGGCACGTTTACTGAAAACAATAAACGTCCAAAGAATGCTCGCTTGACAAATGTAACGATTAAAGAAATCAAGGTTTCTGATGTCCTATAAGAGTAATATCACTTTTATTAGTGATTTGCCATCACAACAGGCATTTTAGGTAAAAATTACCATTTTGCCCCTATACCCCTATTCGGCGAAATTTCGCCAGCACTTCGTTACTTTGACTCCGATTTTTTTCCAAAATTTTGCCAGAACTTCGACCCAATGATAATTTTCAAATTCTAACTTAAAATAGCCCTATCATATGATATCTAATCATACTTGAAAGATTAAAGGCTATACTAACATTACTACTCTAACTACCGAAAGAACTATGGAAGCTAAAAGCTCAAGATCTGAAAATTTTCCCAGAGCTTCGCAGAATTCCCTAATCCTTCCTCCTCCAGAGCTCCTCTCTCTAACTTCTCTCTAGGATTTCTAAACTTGCTCAAAGAAATGGTGTGAGGATTTTGCAAAGACTTGAAGGCTATTTATAGAAAAATTGTAAGGGCATTTTAGTAATCTTCCAAACTTCTTCTTTCTTTGTAAACCATGGAAACCTAAGGTGCTTGGTGGATGATTTGTGGCCATGCAAAGCACAATTTCGTTCAGCCCTTATGAGTCACCAACTTGTGTGACAAGTTGGTATATTCTAGAAGCATTTATACCCGATCGGCACCCGATTCGCGTAATTTCGGAAAAACCTCAAGATTCTGGATTTACAACTTTGAAGACATATTCTCACTTAGAAGAAATGTCCAAGTTAACCTAAATTTTGATTCCATATAGGGCTCCAATCGTCACCAACGTGTCCGAACGCGCCGGTTTGAACGTATTTCAAATCATCAACTTCTTCAGAAAAATTCACTGATTCCAAATATGTTCAGATAAATTCAAACTCATTCCTAGATGTTGAGTTAGAATTTATTTTCTTCATATCCAAAAATATGCCTATCTACATTTTCCCTATTTTGTTTTATTAGGAAAATGCACAAACTACTGAATTAATCACGGAAGAGTCTAACGGAAGATAAAATTCCACCGGGAAATCTCATTCCTAGATCTCTAGATAGGATCCGTTTCCTATTTATTAATTTACTATTCACTTTAATTAATTATATATTAAAATATTGCAAGTTGTATGAAATATCATGATATTTTTTTCCAAATTCTTATCTTCAATCTCCTTTGCAATTTCGGCTGGCCCAAATTTTAATTATAATATATATTTATTTTTTATTTAATTAATTATTTATTCCAATTTTCCCAAAAATTTCACAAAATTACCTAATTGGCTCATTCTTGCATTTAGGCTTAAAAATACTTAAACTCATCTATTTTTCTCAAAATTTCCAATTAATTAGTAAATATATTTTTACTAATTTTAAGCCAAAAACCACTAATTTTAGGGTTCTACACAATTATCTTTGAATTTCCTTCGCTTAAACTTAAGTAATTAGCCAATAATTACCTAATTACTTTCTTATCACTTGTGGTTAATTTCATTAATTAAGATAACTCTTCATCTTCAAACTTTTGTATTAACATTAGAATTTCATGACTCGTGCATAATTTTAGAGTTTGGGGGCCTTTTGGTCTTTTCAATACTTTTGAGTATTCTTCTTCAATTTCTCCAAGTTTCTAACTTAATAAATTACCTAAATTAGGGACAACATCCTTCCCTATTTCAAATAGATTTTTACTTGCCTCCTTTATAGCTTTCACAGGTATTTATAACCCACAATGTGCTTAGGGACCTATTTGCAAATGTCCAAACGTTTTAGGGACCTAATTGCAAATTATCTAATTTCAAGGGAGATTACCCTAACAACAAGGTAAACTCAATACAAGATGTTTGAAACCTCATATTCACCTATTTTCTATAGGTATACTCTTATCAATTTATGATAGAGATTTTTAGGGTATTACATTCTCTGTGACTATTGTTGAGGAATCATCAATAATGGTAAGTTAGAAAAAGATTGACAAATATGAAGACTATGTCTATATTTAGGATAGAGTGTAACTCCCTAAATATGTTTTATATTAAGAACCGGGGGAATATTAAGAACTGAAAAAAGTACTATTAACTGTACACTACCAAAGGGGAAAAAAAAAAGAAGGTAATGCAATATGGTTGCGAAACAACCCAAGTCATGAGCCGAAACCAAACATGACTTGTACTAAACTTTTTCAAGTCGTGACCCAAAAACAACCATCCATAACCAATGCTGAAATATTTGTGCTTCAATATTCATCAACTTTACCAACAACTGATAGTTAAAGTAGTAAGCGGTCTTACCTCCGTACACAATTATTGATAGAGGCGAAGACCCTTTATATTTGAGACCTTCAAAAAAAAAAAAATAGTTCCAAGTCCGAAGTGGCTTGGGAACAACCTTTTATGAAGGTTTTTTTCGATGTCATCAAGTGCTTTTAACCAATGACAATCTATTGAGTGGGAGAATCCTTTGAGCTCATGTGAAGCTTCTCATGTGGATCGGACTCGAAACATATTTCTGTTTGCTTAACTTGTTTGTAGCGTTAATTAGCTAGCTTGCAAATATCAAGATGAAGAAGACGAGTGGAATTAAGAGCAAGCAGATGTTGGTGTGGGTTTCGAACACCGAGATGTTCATGGAGCAGACCAATCCGGATAAGATAGTGTTCAAGACTCCAGTGGGGATCGGAAAGTCTTCCGATCACTTCCTTTATGACCAACGCAACAGAAGGACAACTACCTTCAAAGCCACAACAATGGCGTCAAATTGCTTCTTTGAAGTCTCAAAATACGTACTGGCGTTTGGTTTAAATATGTTTTGGGTTCAATTCAGCCAATAAAGTGAATGTTTTGTTTATCTTGAATTATTTATCAATTATTACTATATTTTTATTGAGAGTTGGATAACTCTGTGGTCTCTACCAGGAATACAATTATTTGACTGTTTAGTTGTCATTAGAATATTATGGATTATTTAGATTAATCATTTTCTTATTATCTTATTATTAAGTTTGATATTTATTATATCTTAGGATTAAATATGGATATATTATATCTAAGGATATTATATCTTAATTATTTTGATTTGATTTATTTTAATTAATTAGATTAGATTCTAGTATTAGCTCTAGGTTTACCTATATAAAAATCAATATATACCCTCTTTTTATTCAGAGATTCAGAGATTAATAGAGTATGTTTTATCCCTCTAAATTCAATATAGTATTAGAGCTAGGTCACCATAAATCAAAACAAGGTCTACCTCCAAGACCTTTATCAACCTTCCCTAGATCTTCGATGTTTCCTTCTTCACATCACAGAGGAGAAAAACTTTTTACAGAGAGAGGGAGACACGAGAGGACAAAGAGAGCGAGACAGAGATGCGATAAGCACAATGACAAAGGGAGGAGACACGATATTCAACACCGCCAGAACCACCAAACTCAAACTTTTCAACATCAGAACCACCAAACCAAATAAAAATATGGGCCTCTGATGTAACATCCTAATTTTTTATATTATGATTTAATTACAAATAAGAAAAATTAATTAATTATAATATATGAATTTATTGTGTAATTATCAAAATAAAGGTTTGTATGTAAAATATAATTTATGATAGTAAAAAATTAGTGGAATGAGGGCGTAGAAATAATAAATAAATAGTTGTAATAAAAAAAAAAAGAAAAAGAAGAAGGCAAAAACGTAGAAAAGAGAAAGGAAAATAATAATAATAATAATACTAATAATATTAAATTAATATTTACATTTTTTATAAAATAAAATATAAACCGGTGGCAGCAATTTCTGCCACCTAATATCTATACTTGGGGATTAAGGTGGTGCCACCTAATATATATATAGGGAAAATCTATATAGGGGCCGAGATAATAAAGGAAAACTTAAAAAAGGCCTAAAGATTATGTAAATCTCAAAAAAGGCCCAATAACCTTTTCTAGTATAATTTCATATAGTTATTAATGTGTACTGATTTAGTTGTTAGAATATTGTTGTTAATGTGTACTGATTTAGTTGTTAATGACCTACCCGTTAACATTTATATCAATCCGATTAACAACTCACGAGTTTTAATGAATTTATATCAGAAAACACCCTAGGGCTTTTTTTTAGATTTTCAAAATCTTTGAGCCTTTTTTTTATGTTTTTCTTTGTTATTTGGGCCCTATATAAATTTTCCCATATATATATATATATATAGGGGTTTAAACTTCTCATGTTGCATGAGAAGAAAAATACTCCTACACACACATGAAATGGTGGGACCCACACATATATATAATGCTAATTACATATATGTGTGGGTCCCACCATTTCATGTGTGTGACATGAGAATACACTTCTCCTACAACATAAGAAGTGTTTTTCCCATATATATATATATACATACATATACATATATATATATATATATATATATATATATACACATATATATATACATATATTAGTTATATATATATATATATATACATACATACATACTAGGAAATTGTGATTAAGGTAAAATAATTATTAAATAAATTTTAGTAATTTAATAAATTATCACCTTGAGAAAATCATAAGAAGGGAATCAAAAAGTATTATAATGACCAAAATGCCCCGTGAGTGTTATTAAAATGCATAGGACATAAAATACTAATGTCAGTGCAAAAGTTATGAGGTAATGAGTAATTCTAATTGAGAAAATTATCAAAGATTAGTAAGGTATTAATTAAGTAATTATTGGCTTATTACTTATATTCATGAATAATTATGTAAAACCCTAAAATTTGTGGTTTTTGGCTAAAAATTAGTAAAAACATATTTGCTAATTAATTGGAAATTTTTGAGAAAAATAGATGAGTTTAGGTACTTTTAAGTCTAAATGCAAGAATGGACCAAATAAAATAAGGGGCAGCCTAATTTTTGACAAAAAATGAAGATAAGAACAAAGGGAAAATATCTAGATATTAAAAATACAACTTGCATTATTTTATTATATAATTAATTAAAGCAAATAGTAAAAAATACGGATCCTATCTGAATATGTCAAGGTTTCGGTGGAAATATAAGTTATAATTATCTTAACTCAACATCTAGAAAGGAGTTTGCACGAATCGGTGAATTTTTGTCGAGTTGGAACTTCCGTGCACGCTTTTCGAGGAACTTCAGACTGACTGTTGGAGCCCTATATGGAATCAAAATTTAGATTAACTTAGACATTTCTAATAAGTGAGAAAATGTCTTCAAAGTTTTAATTCCAGAATTTTGAGATTTTTCCGAAATTACGCGAATCGGATACCGATCAGGGAAAATCTATCGGACCGGGCATAAAGTAGCAATGAGTCATCACTTGGAACCAATTGCTTGCTGCCACTTCAGCCCATGTATGTCGACCAAGGCTTCAAATGGTCAAGATTTTGCCATCCAATCTAAGATAAATCCAATGGTTGAGAACAAGTTGGAAAATGACACTTATATCCCTAAGTTTTTCTATAAATAGGCATGTAGTGTTCTTGAAATCTCACACCATTTGGAGAAGCCTCCTAGCCGAAAATAGAGAGAGGATTTTAGAGAGAGAAGCTCTGGGGAATTCTGCAGCGAAGCTCTGGGTAAGTTTTTCGGTACCGAGCTTTAACCTTTCGTAGTTCTTTCAATAGTTAGGGTAGTAATGTTAGATTAGTATTAAATTTTCCAAGTATGATTAGATATCATATGATAAGGGTATTTTAGTCTAGAATTTTGAAAATTATCATTGGGTCGAAGTTCTGGCAAAATTTTGGAAAACGGAGCCAAAGTAACGAAGTGCTGGCGAAATTCCGCCAATTAGGGGTATAGGGGCAAAATGGTAATTTTTACCTAAAATGCCAGTTATAATGTCAAATCACTAATAAAAGTGATATTACTCTTATAGGACATCAGAAACTCTGATCTGCTGCCGTTACGCTGCCCGACGTGCCGCTGTTGGACGTTTCACTGTTTTCCGTAAAAAGTACGATTTTCCATCAGAAGTACCTACATCATCAACGAAGGTACGTTCGTGTACTGTAACACTAACTCTGTGCTGCTCATATACATATATGTGATAGATACATTCACGGATAGAGGCTCTGTTTAGGGTCACCGTTTCGGATAGAGGCTCTGTTTAGGGTCACCGATTATACATACAAATTCACACGGGTTATAGACGTAGTAATACCGTTTGAGTTTTCCTAGCGCTGAGGACACGACCGTACATCGTGGCACTGGTTTATGTGCAGACACTTTATGGGACTTACATACTGCTTTATGCTTATGTACTGTCATTATATTGATCATGCATCTGCTTTATACTTTTGTACTGATATATCGCTGTTATGTCATGAATATCTGTCATCCGTATACTGTTTTATTTGAGCATAAGGTTAACCGTTACCTGAGATTCAATGCGGTAAATTGAATCTCAGCTGTAGCTCCAGGGTCGGAAGGACCAAGGATTGGAGATAGGGGCAAGCTGCACGAGTAGGCTCTCGGACGGGGATTTCTCTTTATCGTTTTCCGTGTTCACTTTCGAGAACAATAGGATGACTGTATCAATACAATGTTACACTATGGTGATTGATGGAATGAGAATCAGTTACTCTTTCGCTCCAATGCTCTACTCTGATTGAAAAAAAAAATCTGCTTTAAAAATGGGATGTTACACGCGCTGTATATAGGCTAGTGCATGTGTGTGTTTTCGGGGAGTGATACGGAGAGACAGTGAGAGGGTGAGACGAGGGAAGGAAAGAAACAGAAAATGAGTAGTCTGTTTGAGTTTTTAAAGTACATTATTTATTTTATAAGATTATTTATATAGTTAAATTAATTCCTTTTCAATAAACTTTCTTCATGAAAGTTGTTCTACGTATTTTTCTATTTCTAATGAGGGTAATATAGTATTAATTATTAAAAAAATTGGGATTTGAATATTGGCAAAGTTTTGAGTTTTAATAATAGATGATTGTATATATGAAAATCATGATTAATAAATAACTTTAATTAGTTTATATTTGTTAGTTGATTGTTGTGAGAATTTAAAGTTATTTTCTATTTAAAAGAATTTAGGATTTATGTTATATAGGATATTTTTTTGATTAAATGAGAATTTAAGCATTTTTGGGGGGGGGGGGCGAATGGTCACAAGCAGGGTCGAACCCTGATACACTGGCACAAGGCCAGACACTAGCACTAAGGCCAGGTAACATGCCACTGCGCTACCCAAAGCGCTAGCAGAATTTAAGCATTTAGTTGGATTACATAAAGGTTTAATCAGTTAGTTTTGCTAAATCTTGAACTATATGAAATTATGAATTGAGATTTGAGATTTTAAATTAGAGTTGATATGATTTTGAGTATGTGGAGGTTTGGAGATTGTTTAGTAAATTGGGTTATACTACTCTGGTCCTATTTATAAGTCCAGTTTGATCAAATCTCACATACCAAGGAAAGTTAGGTATCTCAATGATTATAGAGCAAATTTCTAACTTTACCCTCATTTATGAATGTGTACATTTTAAAATTTATTGTCAAATCTCTCTCATCTTTTTCTCTTCCCAACTTAGCTAGTCAATCTCTCTCATCATCATCATTAATATGGGCAAAATTGTCACAATCTCATTTATTTGGTTAAAATGGACTTATAAATATGACCAAATTTTTTTGGTCAAACTGGACTTATAAATAGGACCAGAGTGGTACTTATCAAAGTTAGTATTAGGTTGAAAAAATTGAAGATATGGTGATATCTTAATAATTATAATTAGTGAGAAATAATTTATGAAGGAAGGATTTGAGATTGTAACGATAATTTGAGAAACAGACAAATTCTCAATTCTTCCAAGAAAATTTAAAATGAGGCAATTATTAGTTACGTTGATGTTGTCGTTAATTCTATTAACGTGTAATTATATATTTATTTTTAGAGTGAACTTAATATCTCTCAAGTTTAGTCCTTGTGTCAAAAATTTGAGGTAACCACTTTCTACTTGTTGTACTTGCTTGTATGATGTTTGTGAGTGATTCTTAATTATATAAATCTATTAAACTACATTGGTAATGAAGTTGCCTTGTGGGATTTATTTTGGAATGATTAATGATTCTTAATTATATAAATTTGTGTTTTTTTTGCTTGTCTGATTGAATATATGCTGTTATATGAAATATTAAATATATATTCCCTCCGGTCCTAATTATAAGAGCACTTTTGTGGTGTAATTTGCACTACAAAAGTGCTCCTATAATTAGGACCGGAGGTAGTAATATGCAAATCTGCTCATAGATCCCCATGGCAAGCACCTGAAACATCTCAAAATCACTCTCTTCATGCTGCTAACCCTAGAAATCAGAGGCAAGTATATGAATTTTTAAAATATACCCCATTAGCATTCTGTGTTTGATTGGTTTGGAAAGTTTTTGAAAGATGACAAATATTTTGAATATATAAGGAAAAATCATATTAAAAGACGAATCAAATTCTAATTTAAACCACTGAACTTAACAAATTATAAATTAGATTATGTGACACAATTAGGGATTTAGATATTGGGCCAAATTACATTCATGCCCCTTAGTTGGTAGTATATCATATATATCCAGGCGACTCAAATAAATTGAAAGAGGAAAAAAAATTACATAAAAGCTTTCTCACACTTTCTGAAATCATAGAAGCAAAAAAATGGGTAGAACTTATAATTGTATCATTGAATTATTGTGGTGCCAATTTTTTCATGTTTAGTCGAATTATGTGCTTCCTTTGGCGTCTTCAAGAACACAGGAAAATTGTAGAATTTGAATTCGAATTCTTTGAAACTATAATATTGTTCTCTATACTTGCTGGTACCTGATATGAAGGATCACAAGTCCGTTCTCTATTCTCAGGTTGGTGATCTTAGACGCGAAGCATGATCAATTGCTGGTACCTGAGATTCATTGACAATATAATTATGTAGGTTGCAACCTAGGAATATGAATGACCATACGTAGGTAATAATGTAGGTAACAATAAAAAATCAATGAAATTAAAGACAAAAATTAATAGTTATTAAACAATTATGTTTTCGGAATACAAAGAGATTGCTCACTTGTTATAAATATATGATATATGATGCTCAAATTGATCTAACCAGTAACCAACAAAGTGAAAAACTATACAAAATTGTTAAAAACCCTATAAAAAGTCATTTGAGGGGGAAAGAGTTACTTAAATGTTAATTATGAAATAGTAAATGTGACTCTCAATTAACCCAATAGGCCTACACCTTCATATGCCTCTGTAAAGAATATTGACATTTTGATAACTTACTCCACAAAATATTATCACTTAATTAATAATTAATTTAACTAATATGTCGTAGGAAAATTTCCTTATAAGTAGTGTGATTTCTGTTTGTGTTTACATGCAAGTCATCTTTCACTACTAGAAAAAGTTAAATTTGCTACGGACTTTTGCGACGGAAAAAAATCCGTCGCAAAAAGCAAAAATTTGCGACGGATACACAGTCCGTCGCAAATTTTGCGACGGATAGCCGTTTCCATCGCAATTTGCGAAGGAAACTGCTATCCGTCGCAAAAAAAAATTGCGACGGACTGACGGTCCGTCGCAACTTGCGACGGATCTCACGGTCCGTCGCAGCTTGCGACGGATCGTGCGATCCGTCGCAACTTCACTGCGACGGACCGTGCGGGGTTTTTTGCTACAGAAAAAATCCGTAGCAAATTCCGTAGCAAATTGATTTTGCTACGGAATTTTGGCATTTTTCCGTAGCAAATTGATTTTGCTACGGAATTTTGGCATTTTTCCGTAGCAAAACCGATTTGCTACGGATTTTTTCCGTAGCAAAAATCGATTTTTTTTTTTGTAGTGTTTGATGCTCATTTTTCTCTAACCCCTTGCTTGGGTTGAAAGAAAATGTGAGGGGGGGAACTAGGGAGTAAAATGGGAAGGGAAATAGGTTTTCCTAGCTAGGGTGGGAGCGAAAATGTAGCAAGAAAAAAAATATGGGGGAAATGGGATGGAGATATTTTTAGCTAAAAAATTTATTTGGGAAAATCCATCTCAGGGTCTATATTGACAAAAAAAAAATGTCAAAAAAGGTCCCAAAAAAAGTCACATGTCATAAAACGTTAACAACTAAATCAGTCTCATTAACAACTAAATCAATACCTGTTAACAACTATATCAGTTTCATTAACAACAATATCCTAACAACTTAATCAGTCCCATTAAAACCTAAATCAGTACCCGTTAACAACTATATCAGTCTCATTAACAACTAAATCAGTACCCGTTAACAACTATATTAGTCTTATTAACAACTAATGTTTTATGAAATAATACCTTTGACATGTGACTTTTTTTTTTAGCCTTTTTTGACATTTTTTTGTCGATATGAGCCCTCAGATGGATTTTCCCAATTTATTTCCTAGCCTACCCTCCTAGAGCTTAACTCTTAAAAATATTACAATACAATGTGACAAGTTCTACATGATCTTTTTAGCACATGCACTAACGAAGTGCACCTAGATCATTATAGCACATGCTCTAACGAAGTTTCTTGTATGAAGACCCTACCATATGTTCCTTAGAAGATTGACGTGATTTTGATGGATGAGCATGTATGTTATTTACGATTTTCTGATTCAGTTCTACATAATTGTTCTATATGAGAAAGAGAGAGAGAATAAAGAAAATTCAACCGATGAAGCATCATGCATGTTTGTTGATAACTTTGGTTTTTGTTCTTTAAGTAATTGTATTCTACTTTTTCCTTTTTTCTAATTGAAATAACTTTTCTTTCTTATATATCTTGTTTACTATTTAATTATAATGTTTTTAGTCGATGAACAAAGTATCTATAAACAAATGTAAAAGATGATTTTAGCAAAACCCTTGAATTAATACTACCTTCGGTTCTAATTATAAGATCTAGTTGATTTTTTTGGAGAAATTAAGGAAGCTAAGTAAGTTACTTAATCATTTTATATGTTGTGTATTATTAGATTATATATTAGTTTATTAGTCAAACTAAATAGTTTGAAGAAAAAAATAAAAATAAAAATACTCTAAAGTAATTTAATTAGCTTCTTTAATTTCTCCAAAAAAATCAACTAGATCTTATAATTAGGACCAGAGAGAGTAGTATTTTATTCGTCTCTAATCGTTTTAGCACGTTTTGAAGATGACATAAACAATACGTACCGTCTTGTGCATAACATAGAGCTGGGAATAAGGGACGGCCCGGCCCGACAGGGCCTGGGCCCAATAGGGCCTGGAGTAAGGAAAACGTCTGTTTTTCAAAGCCTGGCCCGATAGTACCAGGGCAGGGGCCGGCCCTACAGGGCCTGAAAATTATTATTTCAAATTTTAACTCTTTTTCCTTCTATTTTTTTTCAAAGAAATATAATTAGTAAATTGCAACCATTAAAGTTCTAATCTATCAAATAAATGTTATCAACATTAGTATCTAAACAATATAAATCATTCAACAAATAAACACATTTATTAATTCGTAATAAAAAACAAATAAACACAAAGAATATGTTTTTTCCTATTTTTTTCAAAAAATATTAAACAAAGGAATTCCTTTGTGTATGCCCACGAAAAAATGCCTTTCCCTCTCGTAATTTTGTATGTGTCTGCAGATTCCTTCAATTCAGGCATGATTTTACTGACAGGTAAAAATAATTATACTTATTTTACACAAAATATATTTATAATTTATTACTTATATAATATTGTAACACCAAAGTATGTGTTTATTTAATATGAAAACATCTTTTCTTTAAAATTTATAATAACTAATTATGTGTTTTAATACAGAATAATAATAAACATAAAAAAGGGTTATAGTTTAAACTAAAAAAATCTAAGTAATTACAAATAAATACATTCATTAAGTGGAAGTCTAGGTAATTAAATTTTTTTTAAAGAAAATGCTACAGTAAAACGGGCCTAACGGGCCGGCCCGATTAAGCCCGAGGCCCTACAGGGCCAATTTCAAAATTCTGACCTATTTTTCAAGCCCGAGCCCTACAGGGCCAGGACTTAAATGGGCCGGCCCGATTTTCCGGCTCTAGCATAACACGGGGAGAATATAGTTAAGAACTCAAGATCTTTTCAATATACAACTTGGTAATCACTGACTCATGATTTGTCCATTTAAAAAGAGAAAAATATAACTTCGTAATCATATCATACGATAGTTTCTCATGATTTAATATTCATTCATGTTTATTTATTTGTAATTCTGTCTTTATCAATTTATAAGTGATATTTTTGTAATTATAAAAACATGAATATTTCTCATGATTTCTAGTAAGTTCATATTTATATTATTCAAGCAATGGAGACTTTTGGATCTCCTTTCTAGCTGTTAATCAAAGGATTTCAACGTTATTTTCTTCCGTGACACCTGCTTTGTTCAAGCAGGTGTCACGGAGACTTTTTTGTAAGTTCATATTTATATTATTCAAGCAATGGAGACTTTTTTGTTCCAAAAAAACAATGGAGACTTTTGGATCTCCTTTCTAGCTGTTAATCAAAGGATTTCAACGTTATTTTCTTCCGTGACACCTGCTTTGTTCATACTTAATAATAAAGTAGTAAATGAAACCCCAAACAAAAATGTCGTTGTAGTATAGTGGTAAGTATTTCCGCCTGTCACCCGGATGACCTGGGTTCGATCCCTGGCAATGGCGAGTTTTGTCTTTTTTGGACCTCCTGGCTACAGCGACACATTGATCGAAACGACAGAGAGTATCGTGCACAAAGCATCAGATTTTTGGACGTGACAGTGCATATGTGATGAAAACCCAACCAGAGGCCTGCAAGGCTGCAATGTTTGTATTATGAGTGACAGATGAAGCAGACGTGATTTTAGAAACGGAGGTTCCAATTAAGAAGGGTTTGATTCCATGTTTGAGGGTGCAGAGAAAAGGTGCAAGTTCTCCGCACATGGAATCTCTGCTCTTCTCTCTCATTGCTCATCACACCTCTGGAATTTATCATTAACTGGTTTTTGTTACAGCAGCATTTTACAGAAAAGTGACGAATGAACTCCTATGCTATATGTTACTCCACTTGTTTTAGTCCTAATTATATAATTATATGACAACATTCTAATTTTTGTCAATTTTTTCTTAAAATATCTTTATTGATAAGAATGAGGGATTATGTGAAATCAATAAGGTAATTGAAGTGCAAAATTTATATAAGAGCATTTTAAGAGTAAAATAAACTAATTTAATTCATATTCTTAATCCCTCAAAAATCAGTTAAATATGTCTTATAATTAGGACCGGAGGTAGTAAAATGGTAAAGACATGTTTGGGAAGAAAGTGAAACAGTTTCTTTTTGACATTGAACCCTAAAAACCACGTTTGGAGAACAAGGAGAGGTAAATAAAAGGGAGAATCCCTGTCAAGGCCCAATTAAGGCCCAAAATTGTAAAAAATGCCCTAACCACTTTCACATACCAAAAAGGGCCCTAGGGCCTTTTCTGGTATAAACGTTAACAACTAAAACAGCCAAATTGACAACAAAATCAATACCCGTTAACAACTAAATCAGTCGTATTAACAACAATATTTTAACAACTAAATCAGTCACTTTAACAACAATATCAGCCCCGGTTAACAACTAAATCAGTCATATTAACAACTAACATTTTAATGAAAAATGTCAGAAAAGGCCCTAGGGCCCTTTTTGGTATGTGAAAGTGGTTGGGGCCTTTTTTGTAATTTTGGGCCTTTACAGGGATTCTCCCTAAATAAAATAGGTGTTGTTGTCCTTCTCCCAGCATTGATGGACATGGACAAGGTTGGAGGAGTTGTGGATGAGAAATAACATGAGACTATTGAGATCTATTTTCCCATGTTGTAACACAATTTTTTTTTTTTTTGGTATCCCACCTGATTCACCGGAATCTTCGGTTCCGACTAATCGGGATTTCGCCCCGCGTTAGGCCCACAGGAAGAGCTTCCAACACCATTTTCACCATTTCCATGTCTCGAACCAAGAACATAGTGGTAGGAAAGCAAGTCCCTTCACTTGCTCCTTGTTGGTTGTTGTAACACAATTTGAATGGACCCATCTGTTTGTTATACCACTCTTTTGGACATATTTTCAAAAAATAATTATTCTTGTCGGGCCACAATAACACCCCACGCCTGCACTTCTTTTGTACAATTTTGTGTATTGTTCATTTGTTTGTTCTTAAATTATTCAAACATAGTTTGTCCCTCTCACTTGAGAATTTGGGTGGAACATGAGTGCTTGAGATTAAATTCCCCGTTGATGTAATTTTGTGATTGGTAATATAGGCATTCAGCCATCATTTATATCAAAAAAAATATATATATTCAAACATAGTATGGGTTGTTTCATTTATTTGTATCTTATTGTTTCATATTCTTATGTTGTTTCATATCAAATCCCCTAAACATAGTGCACGTACAACTCATGTAAAAGATTCAAATTATCACATTGTCGCCTTGTAACTCAAATGACAATAAAGACTTTCCTTAAAGCTTTGTTAAATATAAGGTTATGAGTTTGAAACCTTTATTAAGAGTATTATGAATGCGTGGGTTACCTCTTTAAAAGGTTTTCTTTTAGTTTTAACGGTGCAAAGCAATTCTTGAACTTTATTCTTCTGTTAGAACATGGTTCGTAAGCTCTTATAGCCTATACTGTTTTCATACATTGTTCCATTCATTTTCTGTGAGAAAAATGTGTTTATCACCTTAAATTACTTCTTGGCCCAAGTTCAATTCTGCAGTAAAGGCAATAGAATCTATATAGACAAGGGTATCGGTTTCTCTGAAAAATATGTATGTACATAGTACAAACATCAGTATGCGTGAGGAATTGGATTAGAGCATATACTTTTCAAGGCCAAGTTCATCCCCATACTGAAAAGCATAAACACTCATGGATCAATCACTCTACTTGTCACATACCAATTCAAGAAACTTTTTTACAATAGTCAAAAACAAGTTGATCCTATCAAATTACCCTGTATGGAATACGATGCACAAGAATCTTCTTGTGTCTCATAACCAACACAAAACTATCTCTGAACTCTCAAATCAATAATCTTGTCTTGTCTCATAACCTACCCACAGAATATCAGGAACTTGCAGCTTAGATTACTTCATCATATACTAAAGCTGCTTGCTTTCCCTCCTCCTGTAACATCCCATTTTTAAAGCAGAATTTTTTTTTTCAATTAGAGTAGAGCATTGGAGCGAAAGAGTAAATGATTCACATTCAAACATAAACCATAGTGTAACATTGTATGGATACAGTCATCCTATTGTTCTCAAAAGAAATTACTAAATAAACAAAACATCTCCGGGTCCTGGCCTAGTCATGTTGTTTTCCCCCGCTCTTCGATCCTTGGTCCTCCGAACCCTGAAGCTACAGCTGAGATCCAATTTACCACATTGGATTTCAGGTAACGGTTAACCTTATGCTCAAACAATACAGTATACAGACAATAGATATTCAAGACAATACAACAGTGTCTCAATACATAAGCATATATACAGCAGATGCATTATCAATATGACGACAGCACATAAGCACAGAGCAGTATGTAAAGCCTCATAAGGTAAACAATAACAACAACAGCCTACACATAAACCAGTGCTACAATATCCACTCGTGTCCTCAGCGCTAGGAAAACATAACTGCATTATTTTGACTATAACCCGTAGAAAACTGTCTGTATATCGATCTCTGAGCGTATCTATCACATATATGTACTTAAGCAGCACAGGATTAGTGTTACAGTACACGTCCGTACCTCCGTTGACGATTTACGGTACTTCTGGTACGTTTTGACGGAAACTGCACTATTGACGAATACAGCGGGCTGACAGCGGTACGTCGGACAACGTAAAGACAGCAAATCAAGGTTACTGATATCCTATAAAGATAATATCGCATTTATCAATATTTGACATCATAACAGGCATTTTAGGTAAAAATTACCATTTTGCCCCTATTTCCCTAATCGCCGTAATTTCGCCAGCGCTTCGCTACTTTGACTCCGACTTTCCAAAATTTTGCCAGAACTCTGACCCCACCATGATTTTAGAAATTTAAGACTAAAATACCCCTATCATATGATATCTAATCATACTTGAAAGATTAAAGACTAATCTAACATTTCTACGCTAACTACCGAAACTTAAGACTAAGGACCGAAAAACTTACTCAGAGCTTCGCTGCGAAATTCCCCGGACTCCTTCCTTTTCTGGCTGCTCCTCAATTTCAGCCTTGAGCTCAAGAGGATGGTGTGAAATTTTCAAATGAAGGGAGGTCCTATTTATAGGGAAAATCCTGTGCACTATTCATGCTTTACCAGACCGAATATCGACCGTCGGATCGCACACGGATGAGGTGGCAAGATCTTGGCCCTACACCTATGAGCCAACCCCCTTGCTCCCCAAAAGTCAAGGGAAGAGCCAATAAGGTGGTGCCAAGTGGCCACTTTCTAGAAACCTTTACCGGTAGAGTCCCCGATCGGTGCCCGAATTGCGTAGTCGCGCAAAATCTCAGAGATTTAGAATCACAACTTTGAAGACCCTTTCTCATTAATTAGAAATGTCTAAGTTAACCTCATTTTTGATTCCATAAAGGGTTCCAACGGTCCTGCTGAAGTTTTACGGAAAAACGTGCCTGTTACGGAATCAACTTCCAGAATCGTCAACCTCTGGACAAAAATTCACTGATTCCTAATATGTCCAGATAATTATCAACTCATTCCCGGGTGTTGAGTTATAATTTATTTTCATTTCTACTATCTGCCTTATTTTCCTTTTTTGTCTTATTCCCTAACCGGTCCACCGGTTATGGAAATAACTTTGGAGATAGTCTACTTTGAGATAAAAATTCACTCATTAATATTCTTCTCCGACTTTAGAAATCTTGTCCATGGTTTTCTAGATAGGATTTAATTTCTATCCGTGGTCATTTATCCTATTTGCTTTTTTCATAAATTATATTATTATTTTATTGCAAGTGGTTCCACAAATATCATGATATTTATATAACTTCCTTCTTATCCATATTTTCTTGCAATTTTCGGCTAGCATGTACACATATATACTTTCGGAATACTTTCTCAATACTTTCACATACTTTCCAATTTTCCCACATACTAATACTTTCGGAATACTTTTGGAATATTTTCGGAATACTTTCGATACTTCCTAAATACTTTCTAATACTTCCTGAATACTTTTCTATACTTTCTGAATACTTTTCCCCAATACTTTCAAATACTTTCTGAAGTGTGTGTGTCTATATATATATATATATATATTCCTAATACTCTTGAGATTTATCATATTTTTCCTTAGGCTATTTTATGTCTCACAAGGGTATTTTAGTCATTTTGACTCCTGATTCTTTTTCCCTAATTTTCAAGAGATTTTCCCCTTATAAACACGATATCTATAACACAGAAATTGAAACCATAATTTTACCTATCAGAAATAGCCATTTTATTTATCCGGGTATTACACCTCCTGCTAATAGTCTACATTGATGTGGATGGGTTGGTGCATTAACAACACCAAATGGCTTGTAGGGGAGTGATAAGAAATGCTCACGGTGATTTGTTGACGGACTTCTATAAAACCCTTGGCCTTAATACCATTATTGAAGTTGAAATTTATGTTATCATGATAGGGTTACAAATCGGACTCCATATGAGTTTTCAGAGAATCATCATCTACTTCGATTCCCTAGATGCCGTCAATATCCTTATGAGAAACTGCCCTACAGATCACCGAACCCGGTTACTGTGCTTGTCCTTTGGACGAGCAGCAAGGGCGGATCCAAAAAAATACTTAAGGGGGGCACTAGTGGTGAGCTGCCCCTGATTTTTTTTAATGGAAAGTTTTAAATGCATTAAAAAAACAAAAGAATATAAAAAAAAAAATATATTCATGAAATCAAGTCAATATTGATGATATAATAAAAGATGCAATTATTTTACAAACCTACCATTTAGAAAAGTAAGGTTAAGTGCTGTTAGAAATGCAGCTACATAAATTACAATGAAGGGTGGACACTTAATAAATTCAAGTACATATATTTTAATAGAAACAATATATTACAATAAAACTAATTACAATGTCATTCTTCTAGGCCTTATTTTTTGGAATTTCATCATAATTACCTTATTATCAATGCTATTAAATACATCTTTTTCAATATAAGGCACTAAACAATCATTCAACTATTCATCCCTAATCCGATTAGGAAATGCAATCTGTATTAAGGGTGGGCAATCATTCAAACATGTATTAATTTTTATTAAAAAAATAAAAAAAATTCAAGGGGGGCACTTGCCCCCCAACTCACAACGTGGGTCCGCCCATGACAAGCAGAGAGCTTTGGACCATCCAGATATAATTTTTTTTTTACTTTTGTATCTTTTATAAAAAATAATTTTAATGGGTAGAAGATCTAAAATAAAGATAATCTCTCAACTAACATTTTTTGAGAAAACTGATTTTTTCATTTAAAAATAAAAAAGATAAGGGGGAAAAAAGATCTAAACGGTCAAGAGCTCATCTGTATGGATAAGCTCCCCCTTCCGAAATCACCCTCTTCGACACATTATTGGAGAGACTAGAGATCTTTTGTTCTGGGACTGTGACGTAGAGTTACACCATATTTTAAGAGAACATTTCATGTGCCGACTATATGGCCAAAGAAGGTCATGGTGCTTCTGCTGATGTCGATGTGGTTCTGATTCCAACAATACCCAAAGGATGCCTTGATATGGTTCTGAAAGATCAACGGTCCTATCACTTATAGTTTATTTTCTATTTTGTTGTATTAAGGGCTAGATTCCCATTATTTAGTCCCTTCTTATCTTATCGAGATTCAGCTTGCCCAAGAAAAAGAAAAAAAAAAAACTCTCAGAATGAATTAAGTTAACTGGATAAATGGCATGGATCAAACCAACCAAAAAAAGAAAATCCCCACTTACGTTAGTAAAATTACTGGCTTAATGGGTCTGAGCAAGAAGACAGTTCAAGAGGGAATATTTTTTACGTGGTTAGGGAGAAGCATCAAATGCTCTCTATTTTACCTGAAACGCAAGCAATATGCACAAACAAACCGATACGGCAATAACAAATCAGTACAACTTCTGGAATTTGAAGGAAGTCAAAACAATTATCTCTTAAATCCAAAGCTAGTTAAATACGAGTATTATAGAATCTGGAGTTACCTTGATGAGCTTATTCAATGGAAAGTATGTTAATAATAATAGAGAAACCAGAAAGAAGCCGAATGAGAAAACAATGAAAATGATACTACAAGCCATGCTCAAAGTGTCATGCCCCAACAAAGTGCCGCCAGTTGCCTCTAGAAGCACTTCCTGAATCATCTTCTCGTCCATCTTTCTTGTACTCATAAATTAAAAAGTCACGTTAAGAATTCCAGATAGCATGAAAATATCAAGTGATTGGCATTAAACAAGTGCGCTTACCAAAGAGTTTAATCCAGCATTCTCTGTCTTCTGAGGATGAGAATATACGTCTTGTCTGCTGTAATATAGATTTAAGAACTAAGATGACAAGGTTGAACCCTTTGTTCTGATAAATTGAGCTCATATCCTTATTTGATGTACTCTGATTTTCATCCTCATTTCCCTTGATGCTACCATCTGTACGGACATCCGGTATAAGGCAAAAATGTAAAAGTACTTTTACAAACTAATCCGCAGCTAATAAAGAGTTAGATGATCGCCTATAGATTATAATACTTCATATAAGCAAGGATATAGCCAAGGTAAGTTTTAGGGTAATCAACAGAAAAAAACTGGAAATTACAGCACAAGTCAAACCAAATTTTGTTTCACCAAAGATGACCCAACATCACTTCTTTTTTTGGGCTACTGTTCAACAATTGAATCACTTCTCTTCTTGACACCTTGGCATTATTTTCCTCCTTGGGGAAATGAAATTGATCAGACATCAACTTTTCAAGTAATAAAGTGGTACAAAAACCTTAAATCAAGCTACTTGATAGGGATCTTTCTTTGCCAAATCAAAAATCTTAATTATTGATGGAGTTTCAAGCATAATTACTAGCCGCCAGGGCAAGATATAGCTGAGACAATTAGATGAAGAACATAGAAAGGTTACGGACAATAACTAGGACACCAAGACTGAGCCCTGAATTTCAATGATCAAAGAAGCAAAAGCATATAGGAGTAGTCAATAGTACAACTTCAAACATTATCAGAAATAATAGAAGCAAATCAAATACTCCCCCCGGACCTTTTATAAGAAACAAATGTAAATAGGCTCGGAGGAAGAATGTAAGAAGAGGTAATTACCCAAAAAAAACAAGAAGGCAAGAAGAGGCTAAAATAGAGTCAAAAGGTCCAAGAAAAGTCTTGGCAATTTTTTATCTGAATATAGATATGAGTTAACCCAACTTCAGGATTCAAAGCAAAACTTGCACAACTAGATGAATTTAATTTTCAACTCTTTGTTAATCCATAGTGTGTAGATGCTCATTTCCTGTCAATTTTCTTTTTCTTTTGGTTCTCTTTGGGGAAGCGATCTGTTAGGAACCAACAAAATAGTATCTAAAAGACACTGATTTAATTAAGCACAAAGCTGAAACACACTGATACAACAATCTGTCAAGAGTATAACCCTTGCAGCCAAGAACGAAAGCAACTCTATTGCAACAGAATAGCCTCCCTCTCCTACAACAACTTCACTCAAAAATTGCCTACCTTCCCCAATCCTCTCAACAGCTAATATAGTCAAAAAGCACCTTTCACAGTACCCAAAAAGACACCCTAAAGAACAGCTATGTATCCTACCCTTATACCAAAATAGTTGGCAAACATAAAAGTCAGCCCTGCAACCTTAAAAAGCTTCTTTCCCTTTTGCTTGTGTCTTCCCAGGTTTCCTTGCATGGGTCTTACAATCAAATAGGGTCCTTTCATTACCTTCCCCTAAAAGCTTCACCTTGTCCTCAAGGTGAAAATTAGGAGTAAGCATTGGTGGCTTCCTACATGTACAACTCAACTTCTTATGTTTGCTTGTGTACACCAAAAGGAATAATTGGATTTCATGTTGAACCCTTGGTATAGCTGAAGCAATCTCTTCAACGACTTGGACCTTGAAAGTCATTATTAGTGTTCCTTGACTTGAACTTATGATAACCCTTAGGTTGATCTCCAGCCCAAGGACACTTTTACTCTTCAACATAATTCCTAACTGAAGATGTATGGTCATTCTCCTTTGGGTTGCCCATAGTTCCCCAACAACGCCTTCCACACACACAGCAGCATTTTCAGCACCCAGCCCTTCATCTGTACCAGCTTTGGCATATGCGACTTCATTTTTCTTGCTCAACCAGAATATTTTTTTAAACAAAACAAAGCACACCTGGTACCTCTTTGATGGTTCAGATTTCCCAAATGAAAAATCCCCAAAATCTGTCTCTAACATTATCTTGTAATCAGACAGGGTAGAAAAGGCTTCTGGCTTGTTCAATGCATCATTTGGCCCAATAGAAAATCACATATGTCTGGGCTCTCTCTTAGGAGGCAAGGCCCCTTTAATTCCAAACTACTTGAGTCGCTTCTGAGATGGTGGGTTGACTGGCTTGTTCACATCCATCCTTTGGGACAACAATGTATTTTTTCACATCCAAGACCAAGCTCTTTCACCTTTTTCTTTGCTTGGTAAAAATCCTTCGGCAAATTACTGTCTTTGGGAACAATCTTACTCATGATTTGCATCATTTCGTTGTAATTCCTCTCACTCATATGGTGATCAGTCTTCAAGCTTAGTGTTGCCAGGGTAGCCGATAGCGATGAATATTCACTATTTTCAAAGTGTTCGCAACCTTCCCATAACGGACGTTGCACTTCTTGAAGCATTTTATAGAACCTATCGGCTTCCGGATGAGGATCCACTCCCATGTATTGTGGTTGAGTATGTGTATCGGTCTCCTCTCCCATGTATGAAGGTTCAGTATGAGTAACAGGATCAAAATATTGGCCGATCGACGGTCCCGCGGCATCCATAACCAACTGCTCATATTGATTAAGGTTGTTTCGATGACTATTGTCCCCGTAATAACCACTCGGTGTCTGTCAGACTTCTCCATGACATTCCCTACATTCATAATCCTTCATGAATCCCTTTTTACATAAATGGATTTTCACCGTGCCAGGATCTTTAAATCTTAAACACCTACATTTGACACACGGACAACTGATCGCCCTGCTTGAATTAGTTGAATGTGCCAAAGCAAATTCGATGAACTCCTTCAAACCCGCCAAGAATTCTTAAGTTAGTTGTCTTCTATCAATTAGACGATTGTACATTCAACTTCTATCATGATTGCCTTCCATATTTCCTAACTAGTTGAATTACCAACATAATTAACATGTAATTCGATGCTAGAAATCTATATAAGTATTTTGGATTTTATAAGATATAAGGGCTAAACTAGCTAATTTAACTAATTTTTATAATACATACGAATTTCATTAAAATCTAAACTCACATATTTTTTCTACACTGACATCTTCTTTCTTAACTAACTAATTTAACTAATTTTTATAAGACATATAAATTTCATTATTCCCTACACTCACATCTTCTTTCTACTTTTAATTAATTAATTAATTCTCTTACCCCTAAAAATCATTTCTTAACATTTCATTTTTCTCATTTCAACATCATCCTATTTATACACTTATGTATCATTACCTACTAATACAAAATCATAATTTTAACACATAATTTTTCAACGATACAAAACAGACTATAAACAAATAATGCAACATTAATATTCTCAAGAACCAATAATAAATAATTTAATCAACATTAAAGAAATAACAAAAAATATTATCACATACCATTACATAACATTAAAGAAATCCACATAATACTCAAGAAAATACAAAAACAATACTCAAATCTATCCATATATACAGTAGTGAAAACAAAAAAGGGGGAAGAGAGGTGGGTTACTTGGAAAAGAAATGCATCTTGGAAGAGGAGAAGGAGAGGATGCCTGAAACTGATCGGCTGGAACAGGGGGGGAAAGCCGCCGGAAAATGAACAACCGGAGGATAGGAGAGGGGATGACGCCGGAAAGTCGCTGAACGGAGCAAAAGGAGTCCACCGGAATGGGAGAACAAGAGAGGAACGGACCAAAGAAAGAGAGAATGCGAAATGAAATTTCGCGGGGGGTGGGGGGTGGGGGGGTTGTTTAACAGTCGCGATTTGCGACGGACTGTGTAGTCCGTCGCAAATTTGTGATGGACTTTGAAGTCCGTCGCCAATTTTGCGACGGACTCTGTCCGTCCGTTGCAAATTTGCGACGGACGGGGAGTCCGTTGCAAAAGCGTCGGCGGGCGCCGGCGTTGCGACGGATGGACAGAGTCCGTCGCAAATGTCAGCACCCCTGCCGACATTCCCAGTCCGCCATTTTGCGACGGACTGTGTAGTCCGTCGCAAACTTTGCGACGGACTCAGTTTTCCATCGCAAATTTGCGACGGAAACCTTTGTCCGTCGCAAAGTTTGCAACAGATTTTGTTTTCCGTCGCAAAATGGTTTTTTTTGCGACGAATTTTTATTTCGGTCGCAAATTTGTTGAAATTTGCGACGGATTATTTTCCGTCGCAAAATCCGTCTCAAATTGTGAATTTCCTAGTAGTGAGAGTTATGCTAGACTGGCTAAGAATTTATCTGATATTCAAAAAGCAAATCAGATAAATGAAAATCTATGGAAACGAAGCCATAACTTGAAATCCGGGGATGAGGTGGTAAACATCTGGGCATATTATGAATCAGTGAATTTTTGTCCCGAAGATGACGTTACCCGAAGTGATTTCCGTAACCGACGGTGTTCGGCTCAAAATCTTCAGCAAAATAGGAGATGCCCTGGATGGGATCAAAAATTCAGTTGATCCAACTATTTTGAAAGAGGAAGAAGAAATCTTCAGGGCTATGTTCCCGGAATTTTGAGATTTTACAAGATTACGAGATTAGGACATCGAACAGGGAACTTTATCGGTACAAGACCATAAAGTGAGCTTGTGACATCATCAAAGATGATGTCATTTTGTGCCACCTAAGGGTTTGAGGTCGGCATGGTGCATCTAAGGGCCATGGATGTGCCATTTCAACAAAGTGCAATCCTACGGTCCAGAATCCGTCTGACAAAGTTTGAATTAACTACCGAAATGCCATTGCAAAACTCTATAAATAGCCTCCAATCCTCTTCATATTTTCTCACAATTAACCAAGAGGCAATCCGAAATCTTGGAGAAGAAGAGAGGAGGAGGAGTCCGAGGAAATTTGCAGCGAAGCTCTGGGTAATTTTTCGGTACCGAGTCTTAAGTTCTAGTTTTCGATTCGGTAGTTATAGTAGAAATGTTGTTTTGATCTTTAATCTTCCAAGTTAGTTTAGATATCATGTTTTAAGGTTAAATATGATATATATATTTCGAAAATCATGTTGGAGTAGGAGTTATGTTGAAATTTTGGAAGATTAGAGTCAAAGTAGCAAAGCTCTGGCGAAATTCCGCCGATTAGGGGGTCAGGGGTAAAATGGTCATTTATGACTAAAATGTCCGTCGTAATGACTGATTTCTAATAGATGTGATATTGTCCTTATAGGATATCCCGGATTACGTTCTAATCAACTGTCGTACCGTATTCCGACGAAAGTACTGTTTACCGTCAACGAATGTACGTTCGCGTACTGTAACACTAACTCTGATGGATATAGTATGTGTGTATGTGATGTGTGTATGGTATGTATGTGTGTGGTATGTTGATTGAATGCATATTATGTTAGAAGATAACTGTATGCATGCTGGGAGCGATACATCTGTAAGGCTGGGAGCGATACATCTGTAAGGCTGAGAGTGATACATGTGCATTGGTTATGTGGTTATATACTGTTAAGATTGTGACTTTATGTAATCCATATGTGTGTACGTAAACATGAGGTTAATTGCTACCTGAGGTCCGGTGCGGATCTCAGCTCTTAACATAGCATCAGGGTCAGAAGGACCGAGGATCGAGGAGAGAGGAAAGCAGCAAGTTCAAGGATCCGGCTGAAGATTTTCCGTTGTTGTCCTTTACTTTGGAAAACTCTCGGTTATTGAACGGCTTCTGTAATTAGCATGTGGACATTTTGAACATAATATCAGTTACGCTCTTGCTCCGATGCTCTACTCTGATGAAAAAAAATTTATACTGCTTTTGAAAATGGGATGTTACAGGATGTCACTTACTTAACTTGTGCTTGCACTTCTTGAAATCTTCTTTTTCCTTGAACTCCCTGGGGATTATGGCCTCCCTAAAAAATACCATGCAAAATAGCCTTTTCAATATTTAAAACTTACAGAAGGAATGAAGAAGGAAAGTTAGAACTTGAATCAATATCACTTACCTTGGTACAACAATATTTCCTTCCTTCTTCCTATGTTTCGGCCTACCTCTCCTCTTAATGTTTCCTTGAGTGCTTGGTCGAAACTTCGCATGGAAAGAGGGATAAGAAGAAATTTATAATTGGAGGAAAATCACTTAAGGGTCCCCTTGGCAATTGTCCCAAAATACCCTTACATTATGTGACTAATTATAGCTTACTTCTTAAATTTCCTTCCTCACTTTCTCTTGTCCAAAATATGCCCTTGCGCTAGCTCCTTAGTTTGCCTTAAACATGTGGCAATTCATTAAGGTTCATGCTCTCTCCTCATTGGCTGAAATGCACAAGGCATATTGGAGAGTTATACTTGACTCAATTAGACCATTTTAGCCTAACAATATAGCTTGTGTTCAATCACCTCTCCTTGTCCTCATGTCAGCCGAAACTTATGGCTTGTTGGGCAAGCATTTAAGTCATCCATTTGGTCTTAATTATCCATGCTTTGGTGTCATTTTTCAAGTCATCTTATTCCCCCATCAAGACATTTGGCAATATGGGCCGGGGTTAATTATGTTGACCTTTAATTTGCACATATGACAAGGTGTCAAGCTTTATTTAATTTTCCTATCCTTTTTGTACTATCATTGTTGAATTCATGCTTCCTCCTATTCTTGCATGGTTGGCCGAAATATGCCCTTGAAGAGGTGGCTTATCCTTTACACTTCCTTGACTTTTCCCTTGTCTAGAGAACTCATGGATATTGCATGAAATCTTTTGCCTCCTTCCTTGTTTCTCATTTGGCACGAATTGAAGGCTTGTTCAAGAAGCCTTGAGTCATCTTTTCCATCTTAATTATGCAATACCCTAATTTTCCCTAATATCATTGACCTTGTATTTTGACAAATTCTTAGCAAAATACAAAGGTGAATATGTGTCTCAAGTAATTATAATTTAATGGTTATAATTTTAGGGAAATTTCTTTAGGTAATTAATACACAAATAGTAGGATTTGAGACTACATATAAGGGCTACAAAATGTGACATAAAATCACATGAAATAAAAGCTATTTTAAGTGCTCATAAGATAAGACAAGGGAATAGGGAAACTCTTAGTTTAATTGTTATCTATTAACAATTATCCTTAGCAAAATAAGCTTACACTAATTGAGATTAGTTGCATAATTCTTCAAGATGATTAGAGGCAAATTAAGATATATAAAAAAGGCTGATTATTTCAAAATATATAAGGGCCAAAAATGAAGAATTAAGCTTGTCTAATAAAGCAACAATTTCCATGGTTAGTTAACAAATCAATTAACCAAATGCAATCAAGAGGCATATAAGCAACTTGATTAAGGGGGTAATTAAGCTTAATCAAGGCTTCCCCAAAAGTCAACAATTGCAACTAAGATCAATGGTTGAGATGTATTGACACATGTCTTGCAAATTCAATGGTTCTAATTAATTGCCTAATTAGCCTAAACCCCCTTATAATTAAATTAACCAATGAGAGGACTTGAGACATATGATTTTGACACTTAGACAATTCATCCAAGGGTCAATAGTTGTAGGCATGTCGGCCAGCTGCCTGGAGGGTGAAGATTTGGAGTTGTAAAGTGAGATTTGATCTAATGGATAGGAAGAAAGAAGGAAAATTGGATCACCTTGAAAATTATCATTTTAACCTTAGGATTTTCTCAATAAATAGCAAGGTTTCCCTCTTCATTTCTTCACACCAAAATCCACAATCAAATCTAATTGTAGAGTAAGAGGGAGAGATGAAAGTGTAGCAAGAGAAGGAGTTCAAAACAAAACGTAATGTTCTTAATTAGCGTTAAGCTTTGTGAATTTTGGTAAAGTGTTAGTGATCGAACCATATTTTTATATGATTTTTCATAATTAAATTGGGATTCTTAATGCATTTTCTGGGACATTATTGCATGATTAAGCACTAATTTGAGTCAGAGACATTTGTATTGAATTAATTGTAATTAGGGATAAAATGATCATAATTTATTAATTATTCATGCAAATGATTCTTAGACTTTTGACATTACATTGTGTTTAATCTTACATTGCAGGTGTTTAAGAAGAAAATAGAGATTTTTGAAGGTCAGAACTAATGTTGTGAGGACTGGAGAAAATTACAAGAAAGGCCCCAACTATGTCTGAAAATTAAAAATCAATGAAGAAATGGGTCAGAGAAAAATTGCAGTTGAGCCCCAAATGTTTTTGGAAATAACAGTTGAGCCCCACAAATATTTTTAAATTTCACCCTTTAGTCCCTCTTGAAATACTTTCGAAAGTTGCACTTAGGTCCCTACCTCAAACTGCGTTTTGACTGATGAATTGCCTTAGTCAGATTTGAGTTTTGACCTTCTTCTTCAAATAGCTGAGAACCAGCGCCGTGCAAGAGGGAGCTGGACCTTCGACTTCCACACCTTCACCTTCTTCTTTCCTCCCTGGACCTTCCCTCTCGCCGGCAGCACCACCACCTCCTTCTGTCGCCGGCGAGCAACCCTCCTTCTACCTCCGTTTTCACACCCACAGGCGAGCAACCACCGCTGTCGACCTCCATTCTTCGTCTCTCTCTCACACTCCATCACCACCGTCTACCGCCGTCCATCAACTCTCTCCGTCGACATTCCATCACGAAGGCCACCGGAATTACCACCACTGTTGTCGGTAACCTTTTTCATCTTCCTTTCACCTTGGTTGAACCACTATCATCTTCGGCTCTTGCTTCTGCACTCTGTCGTACCTGTTTCCCCAGCCACCAAACCAGCTTCTTTCTCTTCCCATTTCAGATTCAGCGACCACCTTCCATCTCATCACCATCATCCACCCCTCTTCCCGTATTTTTCTTTAATCTGTCTGTGGTTTTCCTTGCTGATTTTTCAGAGCTGGAGTTGAAGCAATGAGACACTGAGTTCATTGTCTCTTGGAGATGGATTATGTGGCTGAAGCTTCAACCAATTAGGGGAGTTTATTTTGTTCAATCTATTTTATCTAATTTTGTTTGGATTTCCTAGTTTTAGAAATATTGTTTTGTATTATTGAGACTTAGTTTACCCGGTTGGATAACTTTGTGGATTGAACCTATGCGATTGGATTGAATTTTTGTAGTTTGTTGGATTTATATATATGTATTTCCTTATTGATTCAATGATATTGTGCTTTCTACATGGCATTGTTAGATAGTATGATTGAATTGGATTAATTGAGTGGCGTGGTATCGCATTCATATCAAAAGGAAGCAAGTTGCATTGATTTAATCTTAATCACACACTAAGTGGTTTTAAACAATGTCTCAAGATATAGTAGTTAGCTACACAATAGTGAAGCTACTATTAATTGAGAATATTGGACTCAAGTGGTATCTTGAGGTTTTTCATCTAGACTTAGTGAAAATTTACTCTTATATTTAATTGAATTATGATAGTCACCATTCCATTTCCAAGAGAATCCATTATACATTTCATACTCCATTCCATTTTATAAAGAAAATACCAAAAATAATAGTTTATCATTTAATTAAATTGCATTTCTCTTTAGTTTATTCATTTGAAAATCCAAAACCAAATTTCCTCTTGTTTTAATTGCATTTGCATGTCATTTTGATTACTTAGGATTCAATTAAAGGCTCCTAGAGAGAGAGAACGATCCTAGGTTTGCCTATACGCAATCCTTGGTTAATTTTTTATTGTAAACCCCAAGGCTAAAGACAAAAAGGCCCTCATCAGTTAGTTTAATTTAGGAATTTGTTAGGAAAATTCTTTTTCATGTTTGAAGTCTCCATTTCTTTTAAAACACAAAATGGAGTGAAAAACATGTTTTAACCTTTCAAACAGAAGCAAATTTCACAAAGGTAAATTGTTCAGCCATTTACCCAATGTTCTGAGGGAGGGAAAAGTGAGAGGAAAATAGGGGGAAGGGGATGCTAACAAAAAAAAAATTACCAAAATAGTAAAATAATTTACTATTTTTCAGAGCTTTCCTTTCTAATATACTTTCCTCCCTAATTTTCTTTTCATCCAAATATAGGGTTAATCTTCATGATATAAATACAAGCCAAGACCAAGTCGAGCACAAGCTTTGCAGAAGGCTAATTCCTCAGCAGTTGCTACTGGATCTCCAATCGGACCATCTGAAGGATACACTGTCCCTGTTGACGTACGCGTTAGCTGTTCATATATAGAAATAAACTGCATATTAATCACATTTTACTCGCAGACCAAAAGTGAAAATAGTAATAATAATAATCCAAATTTCCTCTGTATTTTCCGCAAGGCATCCCACATGCCAATTGTTATAGATATATACATGCTAAGGGACAATATTTAAACACAACCATATATATAATGTTTTTATTAATTTCAAGAGGAAATTTAAAATTATAATATATAAACTTCAAATTACAATAATAATAATAAATTCTGCTGCACAAACATTGTTGAATTAATTTGATATCAACAGGGAAAAAATAAACTTTACCCAACCTTCAACCTGAACAGCACAACAAGATCCCATCGAAAGGCATTAAAACATCCTTGGAGTGATTCAAATTTCGTATGACTCATGGTTATCCGTTAAATAAACCAAGGTAGCCGTAAGTATCTAAATGGTTAGGCTAACTCAAATCTTTTTTGAATTTTTGAGTCAATATCGAGCTTGATTTCAGAACTCAACAAATTAGGTGCAGATACTACAATTAACACTCATGAACAACAATTGTTGGTTTAATTTATTAAATAGCTTTCCAGATTGATTAAGCATACAGATATCAAGTTACATGCTAATGTCCTTTTAGTTACCTCAATTTCGTATATCAAATAGGGGTATGACATATAGCCCACTCCAAACAAAAAAATCAAAACAATTCATATGATCTATCATGGGAACAAGGATTCATAAGAATAATCCAGCATAGTGAACTCATAAAATTCTTATAGACATTTCTTGTTTTTGGTTCCTTGATTGAATTAAAGTAGAAATCAAAGTTAGCTACTCATCTGACAAGGAGGTCATATCTTGCTTCATGAGAAGACTGACATCCCAAATTCCTTACTACTTATTATGTCCATTGACATGTAGTATTCAGAATATCAACAGAGTTGATGGTACGACAGATCAGAGTAATTCGCAATAGAGAGCATGCATTAAGGTTTGGACAATGAGTAACTGATAGTATATGCCCAGACATATACTGGTAAATTTAAATTCCTGGAGGAATATTTGTAATACCCTAAAATTTGACTTAGGGTAAATATCATAATTTAGTAAAATATACCTATTAAAAATAGGTGAATATGAGGTCTCAAATATTGGAGGGAATTTATCATAATTTTCTAAGGCAATTTCTGTTAAAATTTGAGGAATTAAAGCACTAAAATGCCCTAAATGAGCTTAGAGCCATAAAATATTGTGATAAATTCTAAAGGGTAGTAAAATAATTATTAAAAATTAGAAAGAATATAGTCCTTAATTTAGACAATTTATTAAATTATTTCCTTTGGAAATAAAAGAAAGAAAAATTAAAAAAGTATTTGGGGGACCAAAAGGACCCCATGATTTTTAATATTTTACATGGGATATAAAATACCAATGTTAGTCCAACAGTTGTGAGATAATAATTAATCCTAATTAAGAAAATTTTCAAAAATTAGTAGGGGATTAAATTAGTAATTATTGGCTAATTGTTTAGGAAATGAATAAGGTAAAACCCTAAGGGTTTAATTAGCCAATGGATTAATTATTAATTAAGGTAATTAATACATAATCTAAGTAATTAAAAAGAGTTGAAAAAGTCAAGATTTGTGGATGGGAAAAACGAAATTATTAAGGGAAAATAAAAGAAGAAAAATGTAGGAAACTTAGTGTAGAAGTTTTTGAAAAGTCAACATAAACCAAGAGCCAATAGAAACACATTGAGCAATGGATATTTGAGCAAGTGGATGAGCAAAATTCTTGGCTAAAAAGGGGCCATCTAATTCGAAATTAAGAAGGGAAAAAGAAAGAAAATGGGGTGGAAATTTAAAAGTAGACTTAATGAAGAAGTTATGCATAAAGTGGAAAGATATTTGTGAAAAAAAACAAGTAGGATAAATGAGAACCGATAGAAAATAAATCATAACTCAAAATCCTTGGATTAGGTTGCTAACAACTGGACATATTATGATTCAGTGTAATTTTGTCCAGAAGTTGACATTTCCCGAAGCGATTTCCGTAACCGATGACGTTTATCCGAAAATGTTCGGCAGGCAACGGAATATCCTGAATGGAATCAAAAATTTAGTTAAACAAGATGTTTCCAAAGAGGAAGAACATACCTTCAGGGCTATGTTGCCAGATTTCTAAGATTCTTCAAGATTACGCGATTCGAACACCGATCGGGGAAACTTTATCGGATGAAAGTGCATAAAGCAAGGGATGATGTCATGCATGACATCTTTTGTTGAATTTGGGGGCCATGGAGGTCGGCCAAGGGCTGCATGGAGGAGGTTTAGCCACCTCCCAGACCCTAGAATATGTGGCCAAAATTGAAAGAAGGAAGTTGGAAAGTTACCATTTTGCCCTCACATTTTCTTCTATAAATAGCCCTCCAAGTTCTCTTCATTCTTCACAATCCAAGAGCAAGTTTTGAATTAGAGAGAGAGGTTAGAGAGAAGGAGGAGTCTGGAGGAAGAAGCAGCGAAGCTCTGGGTAATTTTTCGGTACCGAGTCTTAAGTTCTAGTTTTCGATTGAGTAGTTATAGTAGAAATGTTGTTTTGATCTTTAATATTCCAAGTTAGTTTAGATATCATGTTTTGAGTTTGAATATGGTATATATTTCAAAAATCATGTTGGAGTAGGAGTTATGTTGAAATTTTGGAAGATTAGAGTCAAAGTAACGAAGTGCTGGCGAAATTCCGCTAATTAGGGGGTCAGGGGTAAAATGGTCATTTATGACTAAAATGTCCATCGTAATGATATATCCTTAATAAATACGTTGTTATCTTGATAGGATATCCCTGATTACGTTCTGACCAACAGAAATACCGTATAACGTCAACGAAGGTACGTTCGCATACTAGTAACCCTAACTCTGATATTTATGGTATGCGTGTATGTGCTATGTGTATTGTATGTTTTTGTACTGTTGTTATGGTTGCTGGGTATTGGGTTACGCTTGCTAGTGGCCTAGGTGCCGCCAGGATACGGTTGTTAGAGGCCTATGTGCCACCGGGATAAGTTTCAGGGAGGCCTAGGTGCTGCTAAGGTTACAGGGGGCCTATGTGCTGCCAGGATACGCTGTTTGGGAGATGCTTGTATTATGTGCTCTTATACTGTTAATGTTGTGAGTATCTGTAGTCCATATGTTGTATATGTAGATATGAGGTTAACCGTTACCTGGGGTCCGATTGCAATGGACCTCAGCTCTTCACATAGCTTCAGGGTTGGGAGCACCGAGGACCGAGGAGAAGAGTAAGCAGCACGCTTAGAGACCCGGCGGAAGATTTCTTTTTGCAGCCGAAGACTTTCCGTTGTTGTATATTTCTTTTGAAACACTCATGTACTGCTGTTATATCCAGCCAGACATACTGCCATGGGCATTTTGAATACAAGTCTCAGTTACTCTTTTGCTCTGTTGCTCTACTCTGATGATTTGAAATGATGTTTTGATGAAAAAAAAAATACTTCTTTTGAAAACGGGATGTTACAATTTTTGTATGATACAATTATACATCTCAAACCTTGCTCTAACTAGACCTGAAGCCATGAATCTAACTCAGTTATTCATATCAGTTGGCCAAGTCAGTATGAATCTAGTGGGAGTCTCTCTGTACTTTCGCAACAATGACTAATTAGGCAACCACTTTGACCCATCTTTCCTTCAACACCAATGGTATGAACTGACTTTATCAGATCCATTGCCAAAAACTACGCTCTATTAAACTTCTTCAAACACTCTTTTTGACCAGTGCCTCTTCACTTGCTCTGTCCACATTGCCTTCTCATATCCAAATTCATTTCCTGAACCTCTAGTCAAGTATGAGATTCAATCAAATTGAATCTTAGGTAACAATTAACCTCATATGCAAGTATAAACAATATATGATAGCTATTCACAACAACATTCAGCAACCAACAATACATAGCACATAACAAATGTAATGTTAACGGCGGTTGGTTGATTTGTCAATGTGCTTATGTGTATCATTCTCCAAGCTTCATTCCCTTCTTTGGCCTTGTCTTGGACGTTCTTCTTGGCTCCTCAAGAAGATCCGTGTTGCCATTCCTAGCTTGAAGACACATGCACAATTTGTTTATCTAGGAATTAGCTATTAATCCCCTGTTTGACAAGTGCTAACTTGGAACCAAATGCGCTGGATCTTATGTGCTTTATTCCCTTTGACAACTATTAATCTTCATTGTCTTCTACCTCTTATCTTTAGGCCAAACTATAGCCCTATAGGTTGTTACAAGCATTTTCCCCTAATCTCAATTAGGGCAAATCCATTAATCAAGAATTTTTTGTTAAAAGATAACAATTTTGACTAAGTGTCTTTGATTCCCTTTTCATGTCTCATATGGTTTGTAAACAACCATTATTTCATGTGATTTATGTCACATAAATTAGCCAATATATGGTCACATATTTAACCATTGACATTTAATTCCGAAATGAAATTCAGATAGAACAATAATCAATAGATTATAATTCTTGAGACACATATTCACCTTCATATTTTGCTAAGTATTTACCAAAATACAAGGTTTATAATACTAGGAAAATCAAGGTATTACAGATAGTTCTACGAAAGAAAACAGGGTAATAGTAACATTATCATTTATCGTGAAATATAAAAATATTGCATTATTTGATAAGAAACATAAATTCAGCGCTGACATTCTATTCAAGAAAGAATTCTACAATCATCCGGATCATCTTATGACAGGACATTAAGGATAAGAATCTTATTATTAATCCCCAACTACATATTTTATTATAACTTTTTTATTTAGACTATAATGTGCAGAATTAAAAGGGAAAAATGAGTAAACAAGTGTAAGTATACAACAAAAATAAGAGAAACTGGGGGAGTGTAATGGCATAATTAAGCAATCTAATAAATCTATGCAAACTTAATTTAAAAAAATAAACAAATCCCCTAGATTAAGGAAAATTGTCTAAAAAAAAACTCTATTATGTCTAAGCAGAAAACAGATCAACCACCCCGTCAGTATTATGAGAAAAAATCAAGCAATTTAATTAATTTGTACAGTTCAACTAGCCAATCAAATCTAAAAACATATAAATCACTCAAATGACGAAATGCAGCTTCTACAATTATCAACCAAAAAGAAAATGCAATTCCTACTATACTTCTGTCAATGCTGAGAACATCCAGCCATCCCATCAACTGATTTTGATATCATTACTCTTTAAAGACTAGTTTTAACTCAAGATTATTCCTTCAGAATTTACAACTCCCAACCAGACCCCTAATCGTCACATTCTGTGTATTGTGTAATCTGACATGTGTATGAAGTTGTCACATTATTTTATAATTTAAGAGATTATTAACATGTTTGGGATTCTGTTTGAGGAATTTGTAGGATTTGAGAAAAGTCCAGTTGGGGGTCCCTATACAGACTTCCAAATATGCACTATAAA
The DNA here is from genome assembly GCA_025563575.1 of Acacia pycnantha. Lineage (NCBI taxonomy): Eukaryota > Viridiplantae > Streptophyta > Magnoliopsida > Fabales > Fabaceae > Acacia > Acacia pycnantha. The sequence continues at coordinate 814,599 of JAMWYP010000153.1, forward strand.
GGTTTTGAGGCACCTTGATAATTTCAACCAACTATGAATGTCTCAGTTTATTAAGTCATAGCTTCATTTATACAACTAAATGATAGATCTAATGCTCCTCAAACTCAAACTCAATCATCTGATTCCACCTTGTTTAGAGTTACATCACTTCCTACAAGGATCGTGATTTTGGTAACCTTGAAAGACAAAGTACATAAATCAAGATTAATGCAGGTTGATTGCTACTGATTGAGAGAAGGAAAATAATGTTCAAATGGGCAAAGTTGAAGGGTGTAACGTTGTGGGATGCCATCAAGTGAAGATTCAATATAAATAAATAGTAAACTGAAAGGGGCGAAAACCCACCATTTCTCCATCAGATCCAATCACAGTAATAAAGTATACCACAGTCACACTCCCATCGTTAGAGAATATGACATCAAATATTTCTCCATCCCATCCTGCAAGAGTTTCAATATGAGACATGACAAACATCAGGTCCAATTAGGTGGTTCAATCAAGCAAGATACAATGTGTCAATTTAAGATAGATTGCCCTCTATAAATATGAAGCGCCAGGTTTGAACCCCAAAGACCTCAACAACCTTCCAAAATTAGGAAGAATGCCTTAGTTCAAATAGAAATCATCATCTTTTCAATCAAGTAGACTACGCTATTAAAGGACTATCAAGCGAGATTGCCACAAACATGAAAAGCAGAACCAAGTTCAGATCTTGGTGCACTTCCACTTAATGTGTTATATGATCAAAAAGTAAATTCTGTAGAGGCATTGGAAAAACTAAAAATGCCGATTTCAACTGGAAAAGCAGAGCCGTGGAACCCGTATCATTCAACAACAGATTATTTTAATAATAATAATAAATAAATAAAACCTCATTTGACATCATGAAAGAGCTTTCGAGATATAATATCCTCGCACTATCTAATCAATAATGAACAAGAAAAACACTATCTAATCAATAATGAACAAGAAAAACTTGAATTAAGAGAAAGGATAATCCCATTCACCTGGGGCGTACAAGTTCAGCATCCTGTTGGCATAATACCTAGCAACCAAACATTACAAGATCAACAGAGATCAGATGTTGAGCTTTCATTCTCTAAGGTTACTTAAGTGTTAAAAGTGTGTCAGTACATGCAAGCGCCTCTGAAAGAAAGAAGGTTTTTAACTTGATGCATCATATAGGGAGTAAGCGAGCGTTTTTCACTATCAAAATGACTAGATTTAAAAAAAATTTGGAGGAAAAAAAAACTTGGGAAAAAAAAATTGACTAAATACAAAAACATATCACAATAACACTACCAGGGGATAAGGGGGTTGCCATGGACATCAGCTTTGACGATATTATCGGGAACTTTTTTATTGAGGTCGCTTAGAATGTCTGCGAGTGGACGAGTTATAGAGGATGAGGTCAATACGCCTCCATTCTTCCCATCGCCGCTATCGCCACCACTATTGCTTCGTTCCAGAGCACTTACGATGGACAGTGAGCCTGGAAGGCCTGTTCTTCGAGGATTTTTCCATGGGGGCGCTCTCACAAGTACTGTACCCATGGTAGGAACCTCATTACCGCATGAGAGAGACGAAGAAGTAGGGGGCCTATTTCCTATACCAATGAAGGCAATGAGATTACGACTAATTGAGGAAGCCATCGGCCGACGATCTCACCAACCACCCAGGCCTCAAGTATGCCTAACGCCCCAAGCAAGCGATGAAACCCTTGACGACGACACAAGTCAGCCTATTACGTATATTTATCAATCATCAATCAATCAACATCTAATTATATTTTGAAAAATTGTAATACGGATTTAGTGAAAACGCGTCGGTTCAGATCCAATAATAAATAAATACACAATGTTAATGACTAATTTAAAATATTTCCTGATTTATGTAATTTATATTTGTTCATATTTGATTGATTAAGCAACCATATTTCAAAATGATTTAATTGTTTCTTAAATTTCCTTTATCCTAATTTCCTCAAAACTTGATCCATGATTTGATTGCCCTCTCGATTAACATCCTCTGTGGCAATAAGGAGAATCATATGCCACACATGTTAGGATTAGGATTCGATACAGACAAAGGCAACAAACCATTAATTAGTAACTATAACTAATAACTAACATATTTTAAGTTACAAATTCAAATTACAAACATTAATCTGTTTAATTATTTGACTGATCGAACATCTCTTTTTTTTTTTTTTTAACAAACTGATCGAACATCTCTTGACAAAAGAAAGATATTTTAATTTTACAGTAGTCCACGCATATTCTCTTGGATGATTTGTGACAGGAGTAAAAGCCTTATGAGTGCATGTTGATTACATCTATAATAATATTAATATAATTTCTGGGAAAAAGACTTGATTGATAGAAATTTCAAAATTGCATTGAATATTTCATAGCCTGATATGTAAATATTGATCCTCTGAATTGTTTTACGTCAAAAGTAATTATTTCTCATTACAACGGCACCAGGTCCTATTTGTAAGTCCATTTTGACTAAATCTCACATACCAAGAAAAAGTAGTTAACTCAATGATTATGGGGTAAATTTTCAACTTTGCCCTCATTTATGATTGAGTATTTTTCAACTATTTCTTCTCTCTCTATCTTCATGAATACAATTAATATGGGTAAAATTGTCACAATCTCATTTATTACATGAAACTGGACTTATAAGTATGTCCAAAATTTTTGGTCAAACTAAACTTATAAATAGAACCAGAGTGGTACGACACAACCAAGAAACTGTCATTATTGTACGCACATTTTGACTCTCTCTTTTTTCATACACACAAACACAACAAATTAAGTTATATATGTCGAATATAAAAGTATATGTGTTTTATTACATTTATTGACATCATCTCATAAGAAAGAAGATTTTTGTAAGGAAACAAGGGATTACAATGGATTTTGATTCTCTACTCATTCCTTTGTCTCCTTATTTCATCCCAAATGAATCTTGAGATTCAATACTTTGTATTTTTTTTTTCATTTTTAGGTAGTCTATTGTTGTAAAATGTTCACAACAAATTTCAGTAGTTGTCAAGTTAGACTACTCACACCCTAAAAATTAAGAAGTGACTGGCCCGGAATATGAGAAAACTCACATTCTTTTAGCCAAGAATATATTAAATATCTTACACTTGCCAATTAACACACATATAATATAAAATGCAAAATCCTTAGATGTTGTTTTTTCCCCCTATATGATTGTTCAAATAATAATTACACGTTTTCTATTAAATTATGACAAAGTCTACCCTGTGAATGAGAGGCTAATTTCTGAATTTGTCCCTTATTAAATAACTATTTACCAAAATGCCCCTGTCAGAAACCTATTTCCCAAAATGTCCCTGTCAGAAACCTATTTCTCAATCTGCCCCTGTTTAGTCGACTAAAAAATTTTGTTTAGTCGACTAAATGGAGGGCAAACTCATTTAGTCGACTAAATGAGTTTTTTAGTCGACTAAATGGGTTTAGTCGACTAAAACATTTGGTTTAGTCGACTAAATGGAGGGCAAAATTTTTTTTCCAGGCCCCCAACATTTAGTCGACTAAACCAAATTTTTAGTCGACTAAACCCATTTAGTCGACTAAAAGACTCATTTAGTCGACTAAATCATTAAAAAAAAGTTAAAACTTCGGAAGGCCGTAACTTCTGGCTCGGGAGTCCGAATCAAGCATTCTTTTTTTGATTCCACATACTTTTTGAGATCTATGCACTGATATAAAAATTATCTTCAAATTTAATGAAGAGAAAGGAGGAAAAACAAGTGATTCTTTATTGCGCAGGAAATATCAACAATTCATTAAATATAATCAAGTGATTTTTTAATTTTTTATATATATATATATATATAGTTTTCTTTTAATTGATGTTTTATATTCATTAAATATAATCACTAATATCACTAACCAAATGACTCGGTAAAACAAATTAAAATGATTCCACTACTTCCTAAAAATAGCTAACCACATGTTTACAATAATATAATAAAAATCAGCACACTCAACACAATAAACAATTAAAAAATAAATAACTTAATCCTTCTTATTGTGGAATCACCACGTGCGGAAATCAGCGACATGAACCATGTAGAGAAAAAGTTGGGATTATTAACTTCAACAATACTAACAATTCATTAAATATATATCATGGGCTTTTTTCCCAATTTGCTATATTTAATGAATTGTTAGTATTGTTAGCATTTTAATTTATTTTACCGAGTCTGTTGGATAGTGATATTAGTGATCCTAGATATTAGCTATGATCCTAGATTTTAGCTAGATTGACTACCGTGCTATCACAACATATGATCTTATGCATAACTTTCAAACACTGTTGTTCCCCATAAAATCAAGCCCCACAAATTTAGTGTTGATATTTTTCCTATTTCTCTTTTCTTTTAAAATCCATATTATTAATGGAGAGAAAATCTCAATTTTGAATATATTGTATTTTGAAAATCCAGTATTAATTGTTACGTTGAAATTCAAAGTTTACCAAATACATGGTAGAAAAATAAAGATATTAAAATCTAAAATAAGATCAATTAATTATTATTAGATAATAATATTAGAAATAATGATTAATTAATTTTACAATAAATATCTCTCAATTAAATATAATTAATTTCCTCTATTCTGACAAAACCCTAGGACTCGGAGCATCATTTCCCACTCTATCTCCTTTTCCTTGTGGCACCGCCATCTCTCGCGATCAATTGTCTATACACACACATATCTTATCTTTATTGTACCGAGATATTATATGATCTAATAAAAAGAAAACATCAAATAAAAGAAAACTATATATATATATATATATATATATATATATATATATATATAATCACTTGATTATATTTAATGAATTGTTGGTATTTCCTGCGCAATAAAGAATCACTTATTTTTCCTCATTTCTCTTCATTAAATTTGAAGATAATTTTTATATCAGTGCATAGATCTCAAAAAGTTATGTGGAATAAAAAAATCGCTTGATTCGGACTCCCGAGCCCAAGTTACGGCCTTCCGAAGTTTTAACTTTTTTAATGATTTAGTCGACTAAATGAGTTTTTTAGTCGACTAAATGGGTTTAGTCGACTAAAAAATTTGGTTTAGTCGACTAAATGTCGGGGGCCTGGAAAAAAATTTTGCCCTCCATTTAGTCGACTAAACCATTGGGAAATAGGTTTCTGACAGGGACATTTTGGTAAATAGTTATTTAATAAGAGGCAAATTCAGAAATTAGCCGTGAATGAGATCTCCCAAAATACAACAATGTCCCCGCAATGAAAGCGAATTAGAGCTCCGCTACATATCAATATATATACAAGACATAAGTACGTTGATGATCTTGCTTGCCTATAACTTAAGTGGAGCACTTAAATTGCAAAAGTACATGTAAAGGTTCACATACACATTAACTAGAAATTGTTTACCATGCATCAACAAGCTTTGACTGAACAATATGCCCTTACTGATCCGCTAGATGTATATAGTTTTTTTTTTTTTTTGAACAACTAGATGTATATAGTTAGCTATGTCATCTAAAGCCAAAAATAAAATTTTCAGTGAACAAAGTCTCATTAATATAGAATTTAATGAAACACTAAAGGGGATAACTTAAACATAATTAACTTTGAAAAAAATTAAAGGATGATACTAAATATCAACTTCTAAATTATACAATTATAGCTATAAACGTAGCAATTAAAATATTATCAATAGAATAAAATCATCTGATGATAAAACAATTTTTTTTAGCAAAATATGTTAATAACTTCAAATCTTCTGTATTCATAGGATTTTGAATGAATGGATAACAAGCTTCGACACATAGCCCACGAGTGTAACTAACCAAGCGTAGCTCAAGGCTAGGAATATAAGTGTGGATACACAGTCCACAAGGGTAAATAGTCAAGCAAGCGTGGTACAAGGCCCATGAAACAAGCGCAAGTACAAGACCCACAAATAACAAGCGTGAGTACTATGCCTACAAAAGTCAAGATATATAGCTCTAGTTAACCATGGTGCGTCGAGGACTAATAGTATTGTTGTTAATACCAACATTCTATATTTAGTTCTCTAAAAAATGTCTACAAACATGCTTAGGGCTAATTTATTAAAGTACTGAAAAGTTCTTCCTTCAATACTATGGTAGCTGTTGTTGAAAAATACTTTCAAGATAGAAATATCGCTAAGATAAGAATCTGTGTAATTAATATGCATAATCCTATAAACATACAGTACTTCTGCACATAAAGAAAACCAGTAAAAAAACTCACAAGACTGCCGAATATGGTAATGAACTATGAAGAAATCCGGGCCCAACATACGTTGTTTCCTTAAGACAATTTTGCTCCTCAATACGGATGCCAAAGGTTTCGAGCAGTTGCCTCCCAGATAGAGCGGATTATTCATCTTCAGAATGATGGCTCTCTCAATCTGAAGCCCAAGCGAATCCAACGAGTCTGCTTTCAGAATCGCACAGACTATGTCTATAGAATGTAATATGCAGAGAGGAATGATTGAGATTAATTTTAGATCTAGTTTTTCTCTCTTAGATTTTCTGTTACTAACTCATCCTATTTATAGATGACAGAAATGATCAGATGGATACCCATTGGTGAACTGACGCGACCGTGGCGAAACAATGCGACCGGCAGTGGCCAACCAATGGGACTTCTTATTCATAACCCATGGGATTTAGATCCTAAAATCCAACAATCCCCCACATGGATAAGAAGTTAGTCCATCATAACCAAATGCAAATGATCATGTATGCACAGTGCGGTTCCTCTACGAGAAACAACTGCATCGAGAAAGGTAGGGGTTGCCTTTGAACCTTCTCTAGTAAAAACATATCGGATATACTGGTCAATCAGTGGACGTGCTGCCTTGAACTGTCGACCTTTTTGTGTATACCAAGACAATAGGAGTCACACAGTTGCTCCTCTAGCATCGTTGGTTCTCATGCTGTGTCCGTTTGGCCTCGGACACCGCTTTGATTCTGCGAGTGTTCTAGAGAATCGGCCGTTTTAAATTCTCATAGAAGCGGCACACACTTCACACTCACATAGGTGATTCCTTGTGATGTAAGTCAACATACATCATCTGAACACATCAGATTAAGAAACCATTAAAAGCGTAAAAGCTTACCCTTATATATATGCACTGTCTTGTCTAGGAATGAGTATGAGTTTAGAACTCCACAGTGTTAACAGTCGATTGTGACTTAGTTGTCTCTTTGAACATAGTTTGTGGGATCTCCACTCTACTAGGTAGAGTTACCGCGACAATCAACAATGGATCGGCCTTAGACCCATTCCTTTGGACAAATTTCTAACTAACTCTCTAGGAATCCCTTTAGTCAATGGATCCGCTATATTCTCTTTTGATTTCACCTAATTAATTGAGATGATTCCATTCGAGAGTAGTTGTCTAACGGTATCATGTCTATGACGTATATGTCCAGACTTGCCGTTGTATATGACATTCTTGGCCCTACTAATAGTTACTTGACTATCACAGTGTATACACATTATCGGTACCGGCTTTGGCCAATTAGGAATGTCCTCAAGAAAATTACTAAGCCACTCGGCTTCCTCACCAGCAATTAAATCTGCTTCCAAAGTAGATCTTGTAATGCAAGTATGTCTGGATGACTTCCAAGACACAGCACCCCCACTAAGGGTGAATACATATCCACTTGTGGATTAGAGCTGGTGATCCAATTTGTATCTCAATACCCTTCTAGTACTGTAGGGTACTTCTTATAATGCAAAGCAAAATTTTGAGTTTTTTCTTTAAGTAACCCAAAACTCTTATCGTATCTCTCCAATGAAGCTTGTTTGGACTACTTGTAAAGCGACTCAACCTGCTTACTGTGTAGGCAATATTCAGTCTAGTGCAGTTCATAACATACATAGAACAGCCTAGCACTCTAGCATACTCCTTTTGATTTTCAGCTTTGTCAGTATTTCTCGGCAGACGAAGACTGGAATCTATAGGGTTCGTCACAAGAACTATATTTAAACTCTTGAATTTCTCAAGAATTTTAGTAATATAGATATTCTTGTGATAAAGCCAACCCAACAGATGTTATATGGATTTTAATTCCCAAAATAATATCTGCTAGACCCATATCTTTCATGTCAAACTTACTGGTAAGCAATCACTTAGTAGCTTTAATCATTTAATTATTCCTAGTTGTTATCAACATGTCATCTACATAAAGATAGATTATAGAAATCCATTCACAATATTCCAAATATAGACACACTTGTCACAATATAACTTCATCGAATTTCGCATGCCATTGTTTTGGGTTTGCTTAAGTCCATAAAGGGACTTTATTAAGAAATCGACAAACTTTCCACTCTTGTCCTGAGACAACAAATCCCTTAGGTTGTTTTAGATAAATTTCTTCTTCTAATTCACCATTCAAGAAGGCTCTCTTTACATCCATTTGATGTAATTCCAACCCATTCAATGCTATTAACGCGATTAACATCCGAATTGATGTAATTCTTGTAATAGGTGAATAGGTATCAAAGTAGTCTAGGCCTTCACTTTGTCTATAACTTTTTACTAACAACCTAGCTTTGTACTTATCAATAATGTCATCTGCTTTCATCTTTTTTAAGACCCACTTAGTTCCTAAGGCATATTGCCAAGAGAAAGGTCAACCAATTCATAGATGTAGTTTGACAGAATAGATTCAACTTCACTATTGATAGCCTCTTCCCAGAATGATGCTTCAGGAGAGCCCATAGTCTCTTCATGTGTTCGAGGCTCATTTTCCAACAAAAAAAAAAGTTAGAAAACTACGTCTAGGTTCCTCCTCTACAGGATCATCACTGGTCGTAGTATCCTACGGTAGCACAGTACTATTATCATTATTACCACTTGTTTTACTTTCCTTGTTATACGGAAATACATTCTCAAAGAACATAGTGTCCCTTGATTTGAGAACTGTATTAACAAGGATATCTGATACATCGGACTTGTAAATCAAGATATGCACTACTATTAGGTACATAGCCAATAAACACATAGTCCACAATCCTAGGTTTGATTCTCAACGTTTTGGGTTTAGGAATTGCGACCTTAGCCAAACACCCAACACTTTCAAATATTTCAAGGAATGTTTCTTTCCTTTCCATATTTTGTATGGTATGTTTTGTATCATTTTGTGGGGCACTCTATTAATTATAACGTTAGCCATTAAAATGGCTTCCCCCCACAACTTCTGTGGTAAACTAGATGTAATCAACATTTCTTATAATATACAACATTCAATCACAATGATGCTATAAAGATTTCACATAATTTAGTAGTGATGCATACCCCAACTAGAAATATTTATCATCTTTGGGTGTCTAAATAAAACTACCAACATTTATGTTCAATAATTATATAGACAAATAATTAACCTATGGGTTAATCCATAAACACCTTGTTATAACAAACTTTAATAACATCATAGCATCAATATGGGTAATCAAACATCATCATAATATTTGGAATTAAAATAATTCATAAAAATATGGCTACTTTGGTGACTAACAAATCCACCATTCTTAATTCCAAAACTTAAATATTTAGCATTCATATAATTGCTATTCACAATATTTAAAAAGCATAAAATCATAGCCACTAAATTATCCATAATTATAAAATCAAGGCTATAATTGCATTTCTACTAATACATAAAATCATGCATGGTTATACCAAGAGAAATAATAATACTATGAGAAATTAGAGCACATTTATCTCTACACTAGATAAATGATTAAATTTTCATATCACTGTCATATACTTGTCACACAAAATATTTAATAATTCAAAAAATTTGCTTTCAGTAGCAAATAACAACCCCTTTCGTTTGATTTAATCATAGCACATGGCAATTTCATAATTTGTGTTCATGTAACAAATCCTTCTTGATAAATTAAATAGTGGTTAAGATATTCACATATATCACTAGATTTATTAAAGCAAAATATTGTTTCAACTTCCAACTATTATCACGTTAAATACAACAAATCCCCACTTTTATTCAGCCATATTAATTTAAAAAGATTTCACAACATTTTAGGAGAGATTATAGGAGATTAGAAATTATCAAACAAATTAATATCTCATACTATTCCCCTCTCATCCTAAAATTTAGGACTTTTAATAAAGCTCATCATTTAAATTTTAAACATATTTAATTTCTGTATCTAGAAACCAAATAACAAAATAACACATATGAACGCAATAATCATATCAAAATTTCATCACGCAATAATCATATCAAAATTTTATCTCCATGCAATAATTAATGTAATTCAAAATATTAATAAAATCAAGAAAATCTCCCAATGTAACCAAGGCATAAGATTAAGATATATATTATCTTCACTTTATTAATTTAATATTAATCAAACCATTATTAAAATAAGGAGAGATGGTAGGAGATTTATTAACTACCTTTTTAAAAAAAAAAAATTCGGCCCAACAATATTTTTCCCTGCCGAAAGGAAAAAAATACTGTCTAAAAAACGTGCAACCGAAAACACAAAAGAACATTGTAGTTCGGCCCAAACTAAAACCAGTCTGGCCCAACAAATGAGCCCCCATGCTGGATATACTTTAAATATATTTTGGCCTATATCAAAGCAAATGGACGGCTGTAGCTCGGTGGTTAAGGCACCTTTTGCTAAAGCAGCATGTCGCCAGTTCTATTCCCACCAGGCGCGTTTCTGTGGTTTTTTTTTTTCTTTTTAAAAAAGAATGAAACAAAACGCTTCATAAAACGGCACCCAACGGATCGAACTCGGGACGTACGAGCGTGCAAAGCCTGAAGGCTGGCCTTGTGCCAGTTGAGGCAGACGGCCTTTCAATGAAAGGGGATGACTCCAATAAATATAAAAAGACGTTTTTTCAGATTGGGGTATCATCTTCAACCTCCATCCGGGTCGATTTGACCCGGTTGGATCTGATGTCGGGTCCTTTGGACCCGACTCTTCTACCCTTCATAACCGGCGTTTCCGATGTCCGTTTTTCACGTTCTTGGTGTCTATCTCTTCGTTTTTTCGAGATCTACGCAATGACACCAATTTTGTGGCCTAAAAACATCGTTTTAACATGACCCAATATCAAAAACCAAGTAACGGCCGAACACCCACCGACGCAAACACCGAATTAAATTCAAACTGAAGCCTATTCAGTTCGGGAAAACAACCATTCCACCGAATCGATTTGTGATTTCACGGTAAAGCATTCACAAGGAAAACAACCATAACTAGTTGTAAAAGAACATAACTATATACAGACAATAGAAAACTAGAAGCCACCACATATGGATATAGATTCAAAATAATAATCATTATTTTATAATACCCATAAGCATATTATCAAAGAATGCAAAACAATCTCTTCCGCCCTAAATCCGAAAAATCATTTGTACCCACACATATTCAGATTCAAAATATTCATATCGGACAAAAGAAGGCAGACCCATACTTAATCAATATATATATATCATAAACGTTTTCAATTGCCATATAAACCCAGTGAAATATAATCTATACCAAACTTCATCTACCTTATATTTCTCATACTTAGAGTCATATATATGAAGGCATACCGATTTCAGATTCATACATAGAAGATTATAAATAAAAACTCAACCAAGTAGAATCGTTTGAAACCATATAAGATTATGGATGTGTTCATGATGCGGGAGAACAAAATTCATGATATTCTCACTCATGGATCAGAACCTACTCAAAAAAAGCACAATCAAATGTCATTGAAATTGATGATAGTGGCAAAGATGACGACAATAATAGTCATCGTATTAATGTCGCTTAGTGATATGCTTCTTATGTTTTATGTGAGTTATTTGTGAATATAGTTTGCTTTTGATTATAAATTACTGACTGTGCTTATTTGTTGGATGATTCGTGTTGTTTTGATATTAATGTTGACAACGTTTATTTGGTAAATTAGAACTTTAATTGTTGTAATTTATTAATTATATTTATTTGAAAAAAAAGGAGAAAAAATAGTTAAAATTTTGGAATAGTAATTGTCTTTAATTGTTGTAATTTATTAATTATATTTATTTGAAAAAAAAGGAGAAAAAATAGTTAAAATTTTGGAATAGTAATTGTCAGGCCCTGGAGGGCTAGCCATGGCCCTGGTGCTCTCGAGTCGGGCTTTGAAAAATAGATGTTTTTCTTATCCGATGTAATACCCTAAAAATCTCACATATGATAAGTATCATAATTGAGTAAATAATACCTATTGGAAATAGGTGAATATGTGGTCTCAAAACCTATGTGGTAATTATGTTATTTTTCTAGGACATTTCTATTAAAATTAGAGAAAATAAAGAGCTGAAAAGCCCTAAATGCAATTATAGGCCATAAAATGCCCTGAGAATATTATGATAAATCCTAAGAGGCAATAAAATATTTATTAAAAATTAGAAAGTATGTTGTCTCTAATTTAGATAATTTGTGGGATTATTTTCCTTGGAAAATAATGAGGCATTATTAGATATTATTTTGGGGAGCATAAGTTGCCCCGTGATTTTTAAAATAATATATGGAGCATATATGACCAATATCAGTAAAATAGTTGTGAGATAATGATTAATTCTAATTAAGAAAATTATCAACAATTAGTAAGTGATTAAATAAGTAATTAATTGCTAATTGTTTAAGGATAAACAAAGGGAGTTAATTATGTGAAACCCTGATTAGAATTTAGCAACCAATGAGGTAATTTCTTGCTAATTAATATAAGATAATATAAGCAAATTAGCTAATAGGGTAAATGAGAACCGAAATTTTGGGAAAAAAATAGAAGAGAAAATGATTGAATTTGAATTGTGTAGTGTGAAAAGGGTTTAAGGATAATATCATGATATTTTATGAGATATTTTGATATAAAGCTAATAGGGTAAATGAGAACCGATAGAAAATAAATCCTATCTTGAAATCCTTGGATTTAGTGGTAAACATCTGGACATATTATGAATCAGTGAATTTTTGTCCCGACATCATTTTGTTGAAATTTGGGGAGGGGGAGGTCGGCCAAGCTAGGTGGAGGGTGAGGATTTGAGCTTCAAAAATGTCCTTGATCCAATGGCTCACAATGAAGAAGAAAAGATTGGAAAAAGTGCAAATTTGCCCTTAGCTTTGCCTATAAATAGCCTCTTCATTCCTCTTCATTTCTCACCAATTCACAAATCAATTCTAGAGAGAGGTTAGAGAGAAGTGAGAGCAAGGAGGAGCTCTGGAGAAGGAGTAGCGAAGTGCTGGGTAATTTCTTCGGTACCTAGTCTTAAGTCCTACTTTCGGTTCGGTAGTTCTTGAAGTTCTAGGGTAGATGTTGTTTTGATCTTTAGTCTTCCAATATATTGTAGATATCATGTTTTAGGTTTAAATATGGTATTTATTTCGAAAATATGTTGGAGAAAGAGATATGGCAAAATTTTGGAAGATTAGAGTCAAAGTAACGAAGTTCTGGCGAAATTCCGCCGATTAGTAAAATCAGGGGTAAAATGGTCATTTATGACTAAAATGACTGTTATAATGTTGATTAGTAACAAATACGCTATTATCCTTATAGGATCTCTGTGATCACGTTCCGATCGTCACACGTACCGTATATCGTCAACGAAGGTACGTTCGCGTACTGTAACACTAACTCTGATGGTTATTGTATGCGTATATGTGCTATGTGTATTGTATGCTTATCTGAGGTAGCTGATAGCTCTGTGGTATGTTTATGTACGGTTGTTATGACTATGTTTCTTTGGGTATCGGGATACGCTCGTTAGTGGCCTAGGTGCTGCCGGGGTATGCTTCAGAGGGAGGCCTAGGTGCTGCCGGGATAAGCTTCAAGGGGGCCTAGGTGCTGCCAGGGTACGCTTCAAGGGGGCCTAGGTGCTGCCAGGGTACGCTTCAGGGGGCCTATGTACTGCCGGGATACGCTTGTTTGTATGATACTTGTGTTGTGTGCTGATATGATGTTAATGTTATGAATGTCCGTAACATATATATTGTATATATAAACATGAGGTTAACTGTTACCTGAGGTCCGTATGCATTGGACCTCAGCTCTTAACATAGCTTCAGGATCAGGGGAAACAACAGCGGAAGAGAAGGGCAAGCAGCACACTTAGAGTCTCGCGGAAGACTGTCTTTTGTTGCCACGGCGTGGGAATCGCCAGAGAGACACTTTTTGTTGTTATGTAGTTACGTTTGTGTTAGACACTCAGACCAATGTAACACTAGTTGGCATTTTGAATATAAGTATCAGTTACTCTCTTGCTCCGATGCTCTACTCTGATGTTTTAATGAAAGAAAAAAAGTTATACTGCTTTTGAAAATTGGATGTTACATCCGAGGCTCTAGAGGCCCGGTCCTGTTAGGCCCTGGCCCTTCACGAGCCGACCCTAATTCCCAGCTCTAAAGTGAGATTGGTCTACTATATAATAAATTCTTTAAGGTTTATTTATATAGAAAGCTACATTTTTAGGGTAACAGAAAATAGGAGAGAACTAGCATCTAGGTTCGTATAATATAGGTTATAATAACCTACTCCCTCCTGTCTTAATTATTTAACCGATTTTATAAGGATTAAGGATAGGAGTTAAATTAGTTAATTTTATTCATTTTCTGAAAATCAATATTTATTTAATAGTTATAAAATACTTCTTTCTTTCTTTTTTTCCTTCTTGCTCATATTTTTTAAGCGATTCCGGTTTCTGAATTTTTCATATACACTATGTTACTATTTCATATTTGATATGCTTGAATTTTTTTTTATAGATAACAAATATTTTAAATATATAGTATGCTTATAAACCATTGTTTAATAGTATATTATTTTTTTCCTTATCCTTATTTTTTTTATCTGATTATTCAATTGGTCTAATTTTAAAATCCACCATCTTTTGTTTTCTTTGAACTAATATTTTAATCATTAACTATTTGTTCTTTAGGCTTTTATATTATTTAGGGAAAATCTTTCTGAGAGCCCAATTAAGCAACAAAATGTCAAAAATGGCTCAAAGATAATTCACATGTCAGAAAAGGCTCTTGAGCATAGTTGTTAGTATCGCACGATACGTGATACCTATCATGCGATCCGATACGATCCGAGGGAAAAACGATGCGAACCGTGAAACTGAATCGTTTTTCATATGTATCGCAAAATTGAATCGTGAAATCGCACGATTTGGAACCAAATCTTGAATTGGAGAAAATTTCCAATTCAAAGTTTTAAACCCATGATAGGCACGACACTTGAATCGGTGAAGAGAAGAAGAAGAGAGAAACTCTCACCTCGTGGCGCTTTGTAGCTCTAGATTTGTTTCTTGCCTCTGCCCTTGGTTCAGTCCGGTGGTGGGTGTTGGTGAAGCGAAGGAGGAAGAAGATGATGAAGGAGGTGTGACCGAGAAGCTCGTTCTCTCCCAGTTCCTCAAGTCTCGCAGCGCTACTCCCTCTCGGCCTCCCTCTCAGCTCGCGTCTCTGTTTCTTTTCTTTTTCTCAATTACCGCCATCCCCGTCTTGCATCTCTGTTTCAGTTTTTTATTTTTAGGTCAGGTAGCTTCCTGACCAGGGACTAAACTGCAAAGAATCTTATTATTGTAAAACTCTTCATCTATAAGAATTTCCACATTATATTTTAGGAAAATTATTGGTTTTAGATTTGATTACTTATGTATTTTGGTATTTGGATTTTTTTTTTTTTGGATTTATATAATATTATACATTTTTACATTATTTTTCATTTATTTTTGAATCTTTCGATTCGATATGATTCACGATTCAAAAAAGCAGTCAAACGATTCACAATTCGTATTGCGATTCAACAACCTTGCCCTTGAGCCTTTTCTAGCATACAATTGTAAAGTGAAATGACACAAAAACCCACCACTGGCTCTGAAAAAGGAATGGAGGGCAATTTCAAAATCATTCCATCTCTCTCGTCCGACTCTCTTCTCTCTGCTCGATGCTCAATCTAGACTCTGACGCCATTTGCGCTCATGTGGGAAAGGTGAAATCGTCAGCCACTATCGACCCTCTGAACCTTGTGTGTGTCGCTGTCGCCAATTCACCTGTGGCAGTCATCCGTAAAGAAAGGTAGGAAACAATTTGGGGATTAGGTTTTTCCGTCTCTATCTTTCTTTTGCTTGATGATTGATGGTTTCTATTCTTCCATTGATTTGATTTTCTAGTATGTCCTCTCTCAAGTTTCATTGTTGGGTTATATATTTAGCTCCATTATCAAACTTTTTTTGGCCCCAATTACCACACCAATTTAATGATTTATCTATGATAAGCCAACAACTTTGGGTTTTGACGCTATCTGGGTTGCAATCTTTAGAATTCATTGTGTTTTTGAGCTTCAACTCCAGCTTCCTAATGCTAAATCTCCCTGTTTTCAAATGGGGAGAGGGGAGTGTGACATCTTGCAAAGAATGAATACCGAGAAAGCTGCTCCCTTCTCTTTTGTCTCGACTCAGCTCTCTCGCATAAAATTATAATGTATGAAATTGCAAATGTATTAATTTAATCACGAGTATATCAAATGCGGTTCGACTTCAGAAACCTTGAATAGGTGACCCAATGCTCCGTTTTAAAAGCATTGGCTCCTCCTTTTCCTCCTCTCTGGTGTAAACAGAACCATGGGGCACTTTGAATTTGGATGTAGTGAAATGAATGACTATTTCTGTCTTCCTTTAAGTTACAGGCCTTCAATGGCTCTTTTTTGGTTTATGACTTATTAAAATTATCAAATAACTATTTTGTGAGACCATAAAAATTATTCCATCAGTGTTAGTTTTACTAATTCACTATAATGATTAAATGAGATACTTTCAATTTATCAAATTGAAAAATGAACAGTGTGAGTTGCTTTACATGATAAAATGAATTAATACAACATAGAGAATCAGAGTGTAACACCCCGTTTTTGTAAATGTTTTCATAGCGTTTTGAACAGAGTTGAGCGTCGGTTTTTTTTCTAAAATAAAAAGTAATTGAATAACATTGTTTGCAGTGTATCTAGTTGTTCATACGGCAATACATTCATCTGAGAGTTTAATATAATAAAACATACATCAAACTAATAACGTCTCCTTCTGGTTCTCACGCTTGCTCCTTACCCTTGTCCTCGATCCTGAGTCCCCTGGATCCTGAAGCTAAGGTAAGAGCTGAGGTCCAATGCCCATCGGACCTCAGGTAACGGTTAACCTCATGCTTATGTAGACAATATATGAATGACAGTTTATCATGACATCTCAGCAGTACATAATCACATATGTAAAACAATAACCACACATAGCCATCGCACATGCATGTTATCCTCGTCTGCACTCTTCACCAGTGCCACGATGTACATTCGTGTCCTCAGCGCTAGGAAAACTTGACGACATTAAATAACCATAACCCGTATATAGCTGAATGTATAATGAATCATCTAAGACAGAGTCTTAGTCTATGAATACAACTATCATATATAAACATACAACAAGCATAAGAGTTAAGGTTACAGTACGCGTTCGTACCTTCGTTGATGAATACGGTACGTTTGTTGGTCGAAATGCAATCACAGATATCTTATAAGGGTAATATCGTATTTATTAATTCATAAATAATATCCTAACAGATATCTTAGTCACAAATGACTATTTTACCCCTGGGGTATTTATTTTTCATTCATTTTCCCTTAAATTTCTAAAAACTTTGTAGGCAGCATTTGAACTGATTTTTCGCCTAACTTTAAAAAAATCATAATTAATTCTACAAATATCAAAACGATGATCCGTAAAATTCCTTGAAATCCTTAGGATGTCTAGTTTTTAAGAAAAATACTGGTTCCCAGATTTTAAGGATAATTCCCAGTTTTCACGTGTTCATCCTCTGCCCAGAAAATTTCCAGAAAACGTAGCCCAACCTTGGACATTTTTTATCTCCCAGCATAGAACTTGAAATAATTCACTCTAGGTATATTTGAAAAGCCATATATGTCTACTTTAGCCATGAATTTTCTCAGAATTTTAGAACCTCATCTTCAACATATTATACAAGCATTTTTACCCTTGACTTCAGGAATCGCCAACCGATATAATTTCGCCAGATCTTTGCTACTTTGATCATAATCTTCCAAAAATTATTTCCTACCATGTTTTTACTTCGTCAGGAATCTTTCAATGCAATGAGGCTTAAAAACAAGAGTAAGAATTTTATTTCCTATTTCCTAGAATAAACTAGCATTTATACTAAGAACTACAAAAACTAAAGACTAGAAACTTAAAAGCTAGAGATAAAGAACTTACCTCTTGAAGACTCTTGTTACTCCTTCCTCCTCCTTGCTTCACCACCTTGCTCCAAGAACACTCTCACTCTCACACTCTTGATCAAAGGATTAGAGGTGATTGTGTTGGTGTGAAGAATTGAAGAGGCCAAGCTCCTCTATTTATAGGAGAAGGTGGAGGACACAAAGGGTATTTAATTTTCCCAAGTTTCATCCTAGCCCTTGGATAAACTTTATTGAATTTAATCCTACTCCTCCAACCTAACTTAGAGTACAAGTTTTATTTCTATTTTTCTTCCTTTTTCCTTCACCAAAAACCGCCCCCCCCCCCCCTTTGCTCCTTAGGTTATTTGTTTCAATCCCTAGTTATACCAAGTGCTTGTGTAGTTTAGTTGAAAAGATGGTAGTCATTTGTGACTACCATCCTACACCAATCAAGCTCCACATATTTCTATCCATAATGAACTACGTGGGTTTTAATCCCTTAAAAGGGTACGTAGGTCAAAGTCCAATTGTGTAAATAAATAATTTTATTATTCTTTATTTGTTTTTCTCCTCTTGTAAATAATTTTCTTTTGTTTATTCTTATTTTGAGTAATTATGATAAAACTAAAAGGTTATATACATTTTTAAATAATTAGCTTAAAGTAATCATTCTTATGGCTGTCAAACACCACCTTCTACACACTACCGACCCCGAACCCGTATAATTTTCATTTTCTTTAAAAAAAAAAGATTTCTAAAATTATGCTTATTTTAAATATTTTGATGGCAGCTCCATATTTTCTAATATGTTATCCCTAGGGCAGAGCAATGGACGGATTGGGCAACCCGAGGCTAAACCCATAGCCCGCCCATTTAATTTTAAATGGATATTGGTTATCCCATACCCGTACCTCAACCCATTTAAACCCATATAAATGGGCTAGCACATAGATGGGCGGGCTAACCGGGTTTTGGGTAACCCATTTACATTTGACTTGTTTATTTTTTTAATAAAAAAAAACATATATAAGCATTAAACTCCATCCAAATTTATCATTCCAATTTCTGAAATCTAAATTTTCAAAGTTCCATGATTACAATTCACACAAAATAACATAAATTTAGACAAGTATCATCGTTACATAATCTTGATGTTCAAACTCTAACTTTTAAATTGAAACATTACAACCACTAGTTCATAGATTAACAAAATAACATGCTTCCATTGAATCTGCATGCTTCAGTCTTCATCATCTTCAAATTCACTTAAAAGAATCTTGTATTCGACCCCGTACTAAAAAGCTAATTTTGAAGATACTATAGATACTAGTATACCCAACAAATCACATACCAACAAATTTAAAACTTAATACTTGGAAGCATTCACTCTCCACCATGCTAAAACGCCAAATTTTGGATCACGAAAGCCAACTAATTTAGTTTGAAGATATTCAACCACTTCTAAAATATTCTCTACATGGAATGTAGAGTCAATAGCAGCTCACAAGTTCGAATAGACAGAGCCATAAAGAGAATTGATGGCCATTATGGTTATAGATTAGAGGTGGTTGAATACTCAAATAGGAAGGGATTTAGGGAATGTTTTGCAATGCGAAATGAGATAGGTAATTAATAAAAACATTTCACTAAATGGGCGGGTATGAGCTGCCCATAGGTATGCCCATAACCCGCCCATTTAAATCCTAAATGGGCGGGTTTTAACCCAATCTATTATAAAGTTTTTTTGGGCAGGCTCCATATGACTCAATTACGCTGGGTTTTAGGCGGGCTCATGGGTTATGGGTTTCATGCTCAGCCCTAGTTATCCCCATAATTCAAACCAATTCATGTGTGAAAATTCGCCTATATATTTTACTTTTCACATCTCCAAATGGACAATTAATGTTTTGTATTCAAGAACTAATTTAATAGCTATTAGTGAGAAAAATTATTTATAATTTAGGTCTATGGAGTGATCTTCCAGCTTCAACACATTTATGCACTATATATTCTATTAACCCATTTCATATATTCAAACTGAATCTTAACTAATTCAGGTCCAAAAAAAATAATTAATCATAACAATTAGTAAAGAATGTTTCTTTGCTCTTTGGTATCGTAGAATGCAAAGGTTACATATTTCCTAGGAACCACAAATTTATCAATCAAACTACTCTTGATGTAGCTGAATCTTTGGAATTATAATGTTGGGAAAAAACTCTCAATTAGATTGTGAGAAGTGAGCAACGAACGGGTTGTACGCCCCGTACCCAAACACTTAACCCACCCATATAATGTCACATGGGTATAAAAACTCATACCCACACCTCAACCCATCTTAAATGGGTTAGGACTTAGGACATAAACTGGGGCGGGTTAAAAGGGTTATGGAAAACCGATTTTAATTTTGACACATTAAAAAAAATAAAAAATTAATATGTATTAATTCATCATTCTAAATTTTAAATCTTCAAAGTGCAATTATCACAATTCATACAAAGGAACTTAAATTTAGACAAATACCAGAGTAACATCATTTTAATGTTTAAACCTCAACTTTCAAACTGAAACATTATAATAAAGGGTTAAGGAGCAATTTTACACATGAGCTTTTCCCCTAGGAGCGCCCAGCACCACGTACTTTTTTCTGGAGCAAAAGTACACACGTGGTTACGTTTTAGGAGCGCCTTAAAGGCCACAATGATTAGTTGACCGTTAGTCAACCGTTAACTTGGATGGAGCGCGCGCGTGGCGTGACATGGTGCTTATTTGGACGACACGCCGACATGGACGCCGCGTGGATGCCGCGTGGAGCGCGATGGTAGGAAAAAAAAAGAAAATTACCATTTTGCCCTTGGTTTTAAATGAAAATTACCCTTTTGCCCTTAGTTTTAAATAATAAAAAAACTAAAAATACCCTTCCACCACCGGCCCCACCACATGCCGTGGCGACCACCACCATGTAGGCGGTGGTGGTGGGCCGCCGGTGGTGGGGTGGCCGTGGTGGGGCCCACCAAGGAGGGTATTTTTAGTTTTTTTAAAAAAAAAACTTAGGGCAAAAGTGTAATTTTACCGAGTTCTTGTTCATTTCATCCAAATTAACCGTTGACTAACGGTCAACTAACTGCAGTAGTCTTTGGGCGCTCCCAAAACGTAACCACGTGTGTACTTTTGCTCCAGAAAAAAGCACGTGGTGCTGGGCGCTCCTGGGGGAAAAGCTCATGTGTAAAATTGCTCCTTAACCCTATAATAAAAGTTCAAAGATTAATGAAATGGCATATGTCCATTGGATCTTCATGCTTCATTATCATCTCTATATTAATAAAAAAAAACAGAAGAATTCCCTACCAGAGCAGGGGGGAAAAAAAAAACCTTCCAAAGTTCTTGCATAAATCATCGAAACTTCCCAGTACGGTTATACAAAAAATTCCACAGGTCAACAATTAAAAAATAAAATCACGCGAAGTACAAGATCAATTTGGCCTTCATTGATCAAATGGGAGGAATATAATAGTTTCTTTAGTTTTAATTTATTTTGTGTACTACATATATAAGGAAAACAAGACAGATCCCAAAAACCCTAAGAGCATTTCCAAAACCCTAACATGACACAAGCCCTTCTTCCTAGGTTCACTACCAGCATCACCATTTCACGCCCCCAAATCCTCCTCCAGAATGCAACACGACTACCACTCCCAATGCAAAGCCTTCAGCTGAGTAGGAGGTTATCAAACTTCACTATCCACCTGAAGAATAGGGACAATGAGGTATGACCCCATTCTTATCCCTCATGTTTTCTCCAAGTATCTGGGATAATTTCAAGATATGAGTGAGCGATACTATCTGTATTACTGTGTAATATATCTTACTTCCATAACTAGGTGATTATTGGTTAATAGTTATCTAACTTAGACCTATTAGGAGAGAGTTTGTCCGAGCATATATTTGCCATGCGTTTGGTAAAAAATCCCCAAAATCTCCGCTCACTTAATTGTTTAATATTGCGATCTTATTTCCCTCTGCTTAACTGTTTGCAATATGAATCAGAAAATAAAAACCTAAATTAGAGGGACCTACATGATTTGGAGCTCATCCCCGTCTTAATTAGCCAGCTAGTTATGTCAACCTATTTGAATAGCGAGTAAAATCCGAGAACTTGGTGTGAAAAGGGGAGGTGAAATGAAACGAAATAGTGTCTAGCTTTTAGCTAAATTCAGGGTCAACACGTTTTCTAGAACCAAACAACAATTTTCCATATTATCTGGAGGGAAGTTAAAGGGAGAACGCATCCATGAAACAGGGGATTTTTTCTTTTCTTTTTTTTAATTTTTTTTAAATGGCAGTTATCCAAGAAATATGAAAACAATGACAACTGCTACGGCAACGGTGACAGTCACAACGGCAACAGTGACAAACATGACAGCAACAGTGACAAACACAACGGCAACAGTGACAAACACAACGGCAACAAGGAGGTATGAACCATTCTTGACAATTGGCTGTTATGACTATTTATAAAACGTGATTAACCTAGGATCCAGTTTCCTGACACCTTTCATTGTAACTTGCTATAAGTGGCAATAATGCCAAATTATTGATTAGTTTAATTGTTATACTGCTAATGATTATCTAAGATGACAAAACACAAAGCAGGATTTGTATGTAAAGGATATAACTTGGTGGTTAAGCTAAACATTTACCCAAAAGATTTAGTTAATTATTAGATTCAAAGACACTTGATCTTTAAGAAATATTTTGATCTAAATTTGTTTATTAAAATTATAATAATACAATGGAGTCCTCAAATAGTCAGGGAGTCCTCAAGTCAGTGTTTCTAGTTTTCCTAGAAATGTTGTGTGTTTTACAGGGAGCAACACACACACACTGACAAACGATCAAAATTAGCACCAGTATGTGCATAATGAAATTATTGTATTGTAATTTAAAATTATATAGGATCTGAAATATTAATTAATAAGTGTGATGTGATTAGAGTATATAGAGATATATAGGAAATATATTTAATCTTAGATTTAATCTTTTGTATTGTTGAGGAAAAGGATTTCCACCGACAGGGTTTTAGTGACAAATGGCTGTTATGTCGACGAGGAATTGTATCCATTAAATGTTTGATTGTTTTTTATTGCCAGGACTCATATGATGAGGATTACTACTACAATTTGATTGACAAGAAGGCAAAAGACGATATGAAGAAGGCAGAAGACAAACTGGAAAAGCAAAAGAACATCCGAGATGGATTATCTGATAAAGAGAAGGAACCACTGTTACTGTTATGCAGCCAGTGTGAGGGTTACATTATTAGGAGGACAAGAAAAAGAGCAGACAAGTTTCCGATAAAGATGAGAGATAGATGCGAGAAGTGCAAGGAGAAAACCATATTTATAGAGATGTAGGTAGTTTACTTCAGTTATTTATAGTTCCGTATCTAATATGTTACTTTTGTGCAAGAGGGATACCAAATATATAGAGATAGGGAAACAAAATTTATAGAGATTTAGGTTCGTTGCATTAGTTTTATTTTAAAGTCTGTAATTGAGACGTTAGTATTTTTGGTACTTGCAGTTGAATATCAACATGTAAAACTTCAAATGTTGAATTATTTAAATGCTAATTATTCAAACTAGCCCTAACTAACATTAATACTTAGATTAAAATTATATAATCTGTAATTGAGACGTTAGTATTTTTTGTACTTGCAGTTGAATATCAACATGTAAAACTTCAATTATCTAAATGCTAATTATTCGAACTAGCCCTAACTAACATTAATACTTAGATTAAAATTATATAATCTGTAATTGAGACGTTAGTATTTTTTGTACTTGCAGTTGAATATCAACATGTAAAATTTCAATTATCTAAATGCTAATTATTCGAACTAGCCCTAACTAACATTAATACTTAGATTAAAATTATATAATCTGTAATTGAGACGTTAGTATTTTTTGTACTTGCAGTTGAATATCAACATGTAAAACTTCAATTATCTAAATGCTAATTATTCGAACTAGCCCTAACTAACATTAATACTTAGATTAAAATTATATAACAATAACCTGGAAAGGAGGATGATATAGAAGGAGCAATTGGGCCATCTCTATCAAAAACAATTGGGCCATTTCTCTAAAAACATTGGAAATTGGGCCATCAATCTGGGTTCGGGTTGCTGGGGAGACTACAGCGGGGACCTAGGGCTAGACTACAGGAAATTGGGCTATCTATCTGGGGTCGGGTTGCTGGGAGACTACAGCGGGGCTATTCTAAAGACCTAGGGCTAGACTACAGACTACAGACTGAACATACATACCTGACACAAAAAAAAAAATCTAAAAAGAAAGAAGGAAAATCTAATAAGAGAGAGAAATTGACTTATCATGTAAGTTGAACATAAGATCAAAGGAGATGCAGATCTGCCGCCGCCGTCGGGATCTGAGCTTCTACCCGTTGATCGGCAACGAGAACGGCGCCGTCGGAAGCTCTGAGTTTTATCTCGGAGAAGGAGGAACTGTATATGTAGCCAGCCAGCCGGGTGGGTTGGTGTTGGGGGCTGAGGCGTTCCATGGGGCTGAAAGGAAACGAGAAAGTTGGGATCGGGATCTTTGAGGAGGAGATGCAGATCTGGAATGGACAGGCGCCGTCGGAGACTCAGAGTTTTATAACGGAGTCTACAAGAAGAAAGAGCTGCGGGATGTTGAGAATGAGTTGTAGATCTGGAAGCCGCCGTCGGGATGTCTGTGTCTCTTCTGTGAACGGAAGTTGAACCAAGAACGTGAGAGGATTAGCGTGGACAGGCGATGATAGCAAGCCGGCAGAGACTTCTCAGTTCTCACGCATTAGAGATGCGAGCAACCAGGCAAAAATTTGATAGTAGGGTTTTTTAAATAAAAATGAGTGATACTACCGGGCTTCAAATGGGCCTCCGCCAAAGCCCAATGAAAATAATTCATAATTTAAATAAATATTCAAATATCTTTTTTTTTTTTTGCTCAGAATAAATATTCAAATATCAATGGACACACGTTACCATATTTTCCCACGTCTCTTTCCATATTTAAATATAGATTGCTGTTCACATTTTCCCAAATCTCTTTCTTTTTTGAACAGCTTTTCACTCTTCCCCATAACCCCAGCACACGCGTTACCATATGTTTAACATACTAGTACTAATATAATTAAGGGTATGTTTGGTTTGAGGGAAGGGGAGGGGAGAGGGAAAAAAAAGGAGAGAAGAAATAATTTTCAAAATTGAGTGAAATTTTTCTCCCCTCCCCCTCCCCTCCCCCTCCCTCCCCTTCCCTCAAACCAAACATACCCTAAGTGAAAGAGAAATCCAAGGAAGAACCGGTCAAATAATAATACTACAATATGATGATGCCGCGTGGCAGGGAAGAGGACAAAAGAATGATGTTCCGTATCACTGAAGCCTGCCATAAGCGGCATCAGCGATGTCGCGTCTCCATCAACCCCCTCCGGTCCGGTCCCACCTTCCACCCCACTTTTGCCTTTTCCCTTGTGACAAATCTCCTGCAAAATTTATTCCCATTAATTTTAAATTTTGTTTAAATTCAGTTCAAGATAAATTCAAAAATTCAAAATGTATTCCCATTAATTTAAATTTTGATTTATTATTTAAAGAAGCTGGTCAATAGGTGATGTGTGTATTGTATAGTAGCAGCAGAGCACTATAGTCTGAAACATCACATGCCTTCCTGAGTAATTTATTGCCTAATAGTCTGCAACATCACACTGCCTTCCCGATTCATGGAAACTCTCGACTTCTTCTCATGCTCATGACTCATGAATTGGGAAAAAACAATTTTTTATTTTTCCACCCTAAAATTTTAATTACCTTAGGGACAAAACCGTATTATATAGACTTGAAGAAAATAACAAACAGACAAAAAGACCGTATTATAGTCTACCATCTGTTTACTTAGATCATTAACTTCATATTTTAGCACTAGCCTTATAGAAGACGTTATTGCTTCGTGTTCGATGTCTTCCTATTAAGATAATATTTTTTTTAAAACACAAAATTAAAAAGATAAATCTGGACGATCTACAGTGGACGAGCTCCTCCAGCCTATCCAGCGAAATGGTTCTGATTAATCTAATGTTCTACAATTGAATAGTGCAAGCCATATTTCCACCCGACATTAAATTTTCAAATAAAATTCGTCAAAATTAATTTGCTTCTTAAAGCTTCCAAACAATCAAGCAACAAACCTCTGAACTCTCAAATCAATAATCTTGTCTTGTCTCATAACCTACACACAGAACATCGAACAAGAATATCATTAATTCGCAGCTATTAGATTACGTACTCTTCATCATATACTAAAGCTGCTTGCTTTCCCCCTAATGTGGTCCGTATTGATGTGGATGAATCGATGCGTCAACAACATCAAATGACTTGCGGGGGAATGATAAGAAATGTTCAGGGTGAATGGTTGACGGGCTTCTATAAAACCCTTGGCTTTAATACTGTTATTGAAGCTGAAATTTATGCTATCATGATAGAGTTACAAATCGGACTCCAGATGGGTTCTTAGAGAATCATCATCTACTCCGATTTCCTAAATGCCGTCAATATCCTTATGAGAGACTGTCCTATAGATCACCCTTTTCGAGACATTATTAGGGAGACTAGAGATCTTTTGTTCTGAAACTGGGACGTAGAGTGACATCTTACTCCAAGAGAAAACATTTCATGTGCCGACTATATGGCCAAAGAAGGTCAAGGTGTTGCTGCTGATGCTGATGTGATTTTGATTCCAACAATACCTAGAGGATGACTAGAAATGATTCTGAGAGATCATCGGTCTTGTTACATGTAGTTCATTTTCTATTTTGTTGTATCAAGGACTAGATTCCCATAATCTAGTCCCTTCTTATCTTATCAAGCTTTGGCTTGCCTGTATTGTTCAAAAAAAAAAAAGCTGCTTGCATTAAATAGTTCACTTACTAAGAATGAATTAAGTTAACTGGATAAATGGTGTGGCTTCAAACCAACAAAAAAAGAAAATCCCCACTTATTGGCTTTATGGGTCTGAGCAAGAAGACAGTTCAAGAGGGAATATTTTTTATGTGGTCAGGGGAGAGCATCAAATGCTCTCCATTTGATCACTCAAAAGCCATGTTATTTTCATCCCCATAAAACATAAAAGGCAACAAATTCACCAGCAGAGAGGGTTTCTCACAATCTAATTGAGAGTTTTTTTTCCCAACAATATAATTCCAAAGTTTCAGCTACATCAAAAGTAGTTTGATTGGGCCATTGAATAACCGTACGAATGGCGAACGATCCGAAAAAACTCTCTGCAACCCTGGTTCCACCGTCATCGGAAGAGAAGGATCTGATCATTAGAAGCTCAAAGAAGATCAAGAACGATGGTTCCCCAATTATGGAGGAGGAGTGGCCGAAGTTAGGTAAGGGATTTTTTATCCCTTGGGGTTCCGGGCAATCCTTCTTAGAGAAGCTTCGAGGCTCAAATGCTGATTCAGAGGTTGGAGCTGATGAGGGTGGTAATGCTCTGTTTGAGGATTCTAACTCCCTTGCGGATTCAGAGAAGGAAGATAGTGAACCCTTGTGTGTGATTCAGGAGGATCCAGGTAGAAATTTTCCTACGTTTTCTTTTTCAGAAAAAATGAAAAAAAAAAGGCTTTATAAGGCATGGGATAGAGCTGTTATTGTTAAGCTTCTGGGTAAAAGTATTGGTTATAAAATGCTTCTTTCAATCCTACAACCTTTGTGGGCTAAAAGAGGTGTTATTAGTCTCATCAATGTGGGGAATGGTTTTTGTTGTTAAACTCTCTAACAAAGATGATTATCTCAATGCTTTGACTGGTGGTCCTTGGATGATTTTTGACCATTATCTGACTGTTAGACCTTGGGAGCCCCTGTTTAATCCGTTGAGGGCGTCCATTGAGAAGGTGGCGGTTTCGGTGAGATTGCCTAATTTAGCTTTGGAATATTATGACAAGGAAGCTCTCACTTGGATTGGGAATAGATTAGGAGATACTATTAAAGTGGATCTCAATACCTCTTGTCAGCTTCGTGGCAGATATGCTAGGATATGTGTTCTTCTGGATTTAGAGAAGCAGTTAATGTCGGGATTTACTCTGGACGGGGAGGATTTCTCGGTGGAATATGAAGGGCTCCATGAGTTGTGTACAGGTTGTGGTGTTTATGGGCATAAAGCTTGTGAGGGTAGAACAAGGGCTAGTTCAGGCAAGAAAGCTATGGCGGTGAATGATAATTCAGGAGGTAATGCCAGTGGCAATGTGGGTATGATGGAGGGCTCGAGCTCTGATGTAGGTGTGTGGAAAGTGGTGCAACGTCCTCGGTGGTCAAAACAAGGTGCTAAGGAGAAAGCCTCTGGAGCTAGGATTCAATCTGATAAGGGGTCCAGATATGGGGTTTTGGCAGTTGATGAGAAGGCAGTTGGTGAGAAGGCAGAACTGGTGACTGATTTGGTGGTGTTTGCTGCGACTTCTAGTTAGGCTGAGGTTGGTGGCAGTGCAGAGGTTTTGGAGGCGCCG
This sequence comes from Acacia pycnantha, assembly GCA_025563575.1. Lineage (NCBI taxonomy): Eukaryota > Viridiplantae > Streptophyta > Magnoliopsida > Fabales > Fabaceae > Acacia > Acacia pycnantha. The sequence continues at coordinate 843,494 of JAMWYP010000153.1, forward strand.
AGGATCATTAATGAGGGTACGTCTGTCAGGAGTAAGAAAGGGGGTTTTGGAGAAGAAAAAACAAAATAGGGATAATCTTCTAAAGGGGACAACTAGCAGGGAAATTAGGAAGGAAAAACGCCCTCGTGTATTGACTCTGTCAAATGTGGAGAATACTGAGTTATTGAGTGAGAAATATCTTTGTGTGTCTGTTGATGAGAGGAATAGGAAGGATGATGGAGGGATTGTGGTTCCCGCGGAAGTCCATATGGAAAATGTCGTTTGGGCTTCTAATAGCCAACCCATCTTGATTCACAACCCAGGGGATAGCCCTATGGAAGGTGGGCCTTCGGGGCGTTTTTGGGCTGGAGCATATCAGTTTGAGGATGACGGTTCGGTGGTCCCAGAGACAGTTAGTGAGCTGGTAAGAGAGGTAGGAGGTATTCAAATCCCAAATTTAATAGTTTGGATTGTGGGTATAGCTTTTGTGTTAGCAGCCCGATGGCGAAAGTAATATACTGGAATTGCAGAGGTGCTTGTGGTCGCAGATTGTTGCAGAACCTCAGAGTTTTGGTAAGGCGACATCATCCTTGTTTGCTGATTTTTGCATAAACAAAGTGTGAAGACGAATCTAGGCTCAAGTGTATCGAGTCTTTAGGTTTTGATGGTTTTTCCTGTATTCCAAGTGTGGGTAGATCGAGAGGTCTGGTGGCAGTGTGGAGGAGCATCTTTATCACAGTTTCGGTCTTGGATAAAGAGCGTCAATTTTTTCAGTTGCATTGCTCCTTTCGAAGAGGTCCATTCTTCTAGTTAACGGCGGTTTATGCGTTACCGGATCAGCTCTCTAAACAACGATTATGGGTTGATTTGGAGCATTTGGCGTCGGTCTTGGATACTCTGTGGGTGGTGTTGGGCGATTTTAATGATATCTCTTCGCCTTCTGAGAGAACTGGAGGTGTAGGGGGCGATGAGGCGAGATGCCGGATTTTTGCGGATAGGATCGGTAGATGTCGCCTATCTAATCTTGGTTTCTCTGGCCCCAGATTCACTTGGAGGGGTCCCATTTTGCTGGGAGGTAGGAGACTTTTTGAGAGGCTTGATCGTGGGCTAGCAAATAATTCCTTCATCTCGGAGATTGCGTCTGCCTCAATTCAGGTATTCCCGAGTTCCAATTTTTCAGATCATAATCCAATTTTTTTGAATATTGGGGATGTGGGAGTTGGTTTAGGGGGTTCTCGTCCCTTTCGTTTTGAGGCTATGTGAATTCAGCATGAGAAGTTTACGGATTTCCTTTCTTCTTCCTAGCCAGTGGGGGTCGATCTTAATGAAACCTTGTCTAATTTTCGGTCTGCCTTAGGGCTATGGAATAGTAATGTTTTTGGTTGGTTAGAGAAGGAGAAACAGATTATTTTGTCCAGGCTAGAAGGAATTCAACGATCGCAGGACTATCCTTTCTCATTTTTTCTTTGTAACCTTGAAATTGATCTTCAGGAACGACTAGAAAGGCTTTTGAAATTGGAGGAAATCAAGTGGTTTTAGAAGTCTCGGTTGATTTGGATTGAAAAGGGTGATCGTAATACTAGGTTCTACCATTTGAAAACTAAGATGCGTAGGCAGAGGAACAAAGTCCTTATGTTGAAGAATGAGCAGGGGGTTTGGATCGAGGACGAGGCGGTTTTGAAATGTATGGTTGTTGATTATTTTAAAGAGCTTTATTGCACTGATCCTCTGGCATCTACGGTGCTTGCTACTCAGTCTAATTTCCCCTCTATTGATCCTTTGGTGTTAGCTGGTCTATCTAGAACTCCTAATGATGATGAAATCAGGTCTGTCTTATTTTCCATGGGTTGTTACAAGGCTCCTGATGTTGATGGGTTTCCTCCCATTTTTTATAAGTCTAATTGGAGTATTGTGGGTCCTTCGTTATGTAAATTTGTGAAGGATTTTTTTCAAGCTCTATTGATGTTATGGAGTCCAATAAGACTCTCATTTCACTTATTTCGAAGATGGAATCGGTTGAGTTGGTCTCCTACTTTCGTCCAATCTCTTTATGTTCGGTGCATTACAAGTGTGTCACTAAGTTGATAGCGTGGCGGTTAAGAGGTTTGATGGATAAGATTATTTCTCCTTTTCAAACGAGTTTCATCAGAGGGCATCATATTCAAGATAATCTTGTAGTGAGTCAGGAGATTTTACACATCATGAGCAAGAATAAGAGTCGGAAAGGGCTTATGGCATGGAAGATTGATCTAGAGAAGGCTTACGATAGGATCAGTTGGGGCTTTTTGAAGCAGGTTTTATTGGATGTTGGGTTCGAACGTGTTTTCGTAGACCTTGTTATTAATTGTGTCTCATTTGTGTCATATAATGTGTTGTGGAAAGGTTCGCAAACGGAATTCTTTCGTCCTTAGAGGGGATTGAGGCTGGGTGACCCCATATCCCCCTTTTTGTTTGTCTTGTGTATGGATCGGTTATCTCACTTAATCTGTGATAGTGTTGAGAATGGAAGTTGGAAGCCCATCTTTGTCACTAGAGATGGCCCTAAGGTGTCTCATCTTATGTTTGCAGATGATTTGTTGTTATTTGAAGTCGCCACTGAAGCACAATCTGAGTGCATGTTGAGTTGTTTAAATAAGTTTATGAGTGCGTCGGGTGGTAAGATTAGTCATTCCAAGTCATCCATCTTCTTCTCTCCGAAGGTGCCTTCTCAAACTAGGCTGAGAATTCAAGACATGACGCATATGCGGATCTCAAGTGAGATTGGGAGATACTTGGGCTTCCCTCTATTTAGATGTAGGAGGAGGAGGAATGATTTTCAGTATATTATTGATCGGGTTCGAGCTAAACTGAGTAATTGGAAAGCTAATTGCCTTTCTATGGCGGGCAGGATAACTCTAGCCAAGGCAGTGGTGAGTGTTATCCCATTGTATCCAATGCAAGTGGCTAAATTACCTTTGAATGTTTGTCTTGAGGTGGAGAGACTGCAACGTAACTTTTTTTGGGGGCATGATGAGCACAAAAAGCATTTTCATGCCATAGGGTGGTCTCAGATGATGAGGCCTAAGGAGTTTGGGGGTCTCGGGTTCAGGTGGCTTACTTCGGTGAATAGGGCTTGTGGCGCCAAATTGGCTTGGAAATTAACTATTGGGGTAGAGGGCCTTTGGGCTGATATTTTAATGCATAAATATATTATGCGGGAGGATGATTCTGTTGGAAATTATGCCCTAGGGGCAAGTCATTGTACTTATTAACGATCCCCATATGAATTGGGTAGTCGCAATGTCTTGCTAGAGGCCGCTTGCGACTTGTGGGCTGGTACAGTATTGGCCCGCTGCCAATCTCATGTGGGCCTGCAGGGTCGCACACAAGAATGACCCAACACGAGCAAGAGTGTCCAGATTCATTGAATCTTAAATGTGTTTAAGATTTAATGAATACTTATTTAATCTAGGATGTGTGTGTATATATATATATATACACATACATATATAAATATATTAAATTCGAAAATAATAATGATATTATTTATTGACAATAATAATATTATATATAGTATTTAATTTATTTGATAAATTAAATAACTATAATAAATTGAGATATTGTATCTCAGATTTAATTTTGAGTAAATACCCTTTTAGGTCCCTGGAAAAACACGCTCTACCCATTTTAGTCCCTGAGTAAAAAAAAATGTCATTTCGGTCCTTTTTAGGGACTAAAAATGATTTTTTGGAATTTGTGAGGATTAAAATGCCCACAAAAATGACTAAAAGGACTAAAATAGACCTTTTTTTTACTGTTTAAGGACTAAAAATGACATTTTTTTTACTCAGGGACCAAAATGGGTAGCGCGTGTTATTTCAGGGACCAAAAAGGGTATTTACCACTTTAATTTTCGAATAAAGATATTGCATATCAGATTTAATTTGAACTGAGATATCAGATCTCATTTTAAATTAAATATAACGATATCATATCTTGATTTAATATATATATATATTAAATTCGAAAATAATAATGATATTATTTATTGATAATAATATTATTATATATAGTATTTAATTTATTTGATAAATTAAATAACTATAATAAATTGAGATATTGTATCTCAGATTTAATTTTCGAATAAAGATATTGCATATCAGATTTAATTTGAACTGAGATAACGGATCTCATTTTAAATTAAATATAACGATATCATATCTTGATTTAATTTATAAATATAAGAGTAAATACCCTTTTTGGTCCCTGGAAAAACACATTTGACCCTTTTTCGTCCCTGAGTAAAAAATGTCATTTTGGTCCTTTTTAGGGACTAAAAGGACCTTTTTGGGAATTTCTGAGGGATTAAAATATGTAAAAAAATTGATCAAAATGACTAAAAGGGGCCTTATTTTTCCATTTTAGGGACTAAAAGTGACTTATTTTTTTTCAGGGACCAAAAAGGGCATCCGTGTTTTTTCCAGGGACCAAAAAGGGTATTTACTCTAAATATAAATTAAATCAGAAGGCTTTTAATTCAAATTAAATAAATAGATTTGATTAGATCTATCAGATAGATTTAATTAATATATTTTTTAATCCAGATTAAAAATTTGTTTTGAATATAATACGCCGGCTAGGTTTAGAAAAAAACCTACGGGACTTTTAGTCGAGCGTATTAGAAAGCCGCAAAAAAACCCTAGAGCGAAAAAAGATAGAGACACAAGAATATTGAGGCGCTAGCACGCTGCCGTCAGTGTTGAAGGCCGTTCGTGTGGATACCGGTAGAGGGAGGGACACGCGTAGTCTGCTCCTGTCTGATCGAACAAGAAGGCGTTAGCCCACCAGTTCAAATTGTTTGGCATAGGTATGATTCGGAAACCCTAAATCCAGACTTAAACGCTATTGAGCGATTCGCCTAAGGGATTCGTTAAAAATTTTATTCCGCTGCGTGTACGAATCCCAACAGTGGCATCAGAGCCAACTCAACGTGCGTTTAAATAAGGTTTTACGTATGCTTTATATATGTGATATATATGGTTTAAACCGAATCTTGCTTGCTTAAAATCGAAATATATGATAAAACGATTTTGAAGAATTAATCTTTTATCCAAAAAGATCATCCTTTTTCGAAAAGTTTGCGTTATGAATACGGTTGTTTCGCGTTAGGGTTTCTACGGATTCCAAGTCAGACAGTGTGGCTGATTCACATGGATCTGAAACGTTCAGATCCGATGTCGATCAGGAAGCTGAGATCGGAGTTCGAGTTCGTGCGTCAGTTGCGTTCTGAATAGTTCGGACGTTGCTCACACTCGAACGACAGCCATGTTCTGAATCGTTCAGTTCGTGCGACACGTTAGGGTTTGAAATTTTCGAGAAAAAAAAAATCATTTTTTTTGGGAAATTATTTTCGAAAACAATATTTTATTTTGAAAAAAAAATTTCTAACGCCGTGGGACCCTGGCTGATTATTCGTAGCGCGAGAATTTAAATCATGATATGATATTATATTATGATATAATATAATGTAAATTAGAGAATTTAAATCATGATATTATATTATATATAGTATATAATATAATGTAAATTAGATAATTTAAATCATGATATTAATTTTATAATATTTATTATATAATATAATATAAATTAGAGAATTTAAATCATGATATTGTATTATATATAGTATATAATATAATGTAAATTAGAGAATTTAAATCATGAATATAAATTAGAGAATTTATATCATGATAAGTTTAATCAATAATATTTTATTGCATAACTGTATGAATTAAATATATGGTGTGATTTAACTTGTTTGGGTATGGTGAACAAGATGGTTCTAGAATTTACAAGTGTTGTATTTTTTAAAATATGGCCTGCGAGCCATGCCTATCTCTAAACATTCTCTATGTAAATTCTCATCTCATCTCACTCCCCTTGTATGTTGAAACGAGGTTTCTCATGAAGTATTTTCCTTTAATTTTATCTAGAGAAGTCCTCTCATTGGCTTGAGAGGATTTTAGGTTAGGTGAGCCATGTTGTGTCACAGTCCTATTCTGTTTTGATTTTGATCATTGCATGATTTAATTTAGTGATTGTATGAGATACAATAGGGATTGCACTCATATAAGCATAATTAATAGGATTAATTAGATTAAATTAAATGATACCCTCTAAATCAAATCTTAAGTCCTAATGCCGTCAATTAATGAATGCTTGTCAAAACCTAGATCACCCATTTGTATGTTCCACCAAAGTGGATGCATCTGAGTTATCTTGGTGAGACGAGAGTGAGTAATGGTGATACTCAATATTCATTAATTGTCTTGACTTAATTGAGATCATCAAAATGGTTTTGGATCTCAAGGCATTAGATGGGATTAAACGTGCTGGTCATATGATGATCGAATCCCATAAAGATCTAAGAATTACATTTGATGTAATTGGCAAGTGGTTTACCTACCTAAATAACTTAAATTTAAGCGTCCTGCCAAAGCGGACTTAATTTTAAGCCAAATATGGGTCTTAGCCCACTAATTATAATGAGGGTTGTTAATTCAGTGGGAGATTATTAACTTTGCATATTTTTTTACGCATAGAATCATTACGCATAGTAACACCGCAACGCTATCACTGCGATCTATCCTTGAGAAGTATAAAGTTAATGGGACAAACTTTCTTGACTGGTTTAGAAACTTGAGAATTGTTCTCAAGCAGGAAAGAAAGATTAATGTCCTTGATCAACCCATTCCTGACGAGCCTGCGGCTTATGTTCCAAGAGCTCAGCAAGATGCTTACACGAAGCATGTTGATGACTCTGTGGACGTAGGATGCCTAATGCTTGCCACTATGGTTGCAGAGCTCCAAAGAGATCTGGAACATATGGAAGCTTTTGGGATGCTTGTTCATCTCAAGGAAATGTTCCAGCAACAGGCAAGGTAAGAGAGGTATGAGACCACAAAGGCCTTTCATTCCTGCAAGATGGCTGAGGGTGCATCAGTTAGTCCTCATGTTTTGAAGATGAAGGGCTACATTGATCACCTTGAGAGGCTTGGATTCCCCATGTCCCAGGAGTTAGCTATAGATGTGATCTTAAACTCACTCCCAGGAAGTTATGATAACTTTGTCATGATTACAACATGAACAACATGGAGGAGTCAATTTCTGAACTGCATGGGATGCTCAAAAGTGCTGAACTGAGCCTTAAGAAGAGGCCCAGTAATGTTTTTTCCGTTCAGAAAGGACGGGGTATGAAACGGAAAGCCAAGAAGGCAAAACCTCCGAAGGATAAAGTCTGCTTCTTTTACAATGAACTTGGTCATTTGAAAAGAAATTGCAAACTATACCTCGAAGATCTGGAGAAGAACAAGAAGGATAGCGGGGCTATCGCTTCAAGTATCTATGCCATAGATATTTGCTTTTCTACTTCCTCAACATGGGTATTGGATACTACATGTGGATCTCACATTTGACTAAATGTAGGATCTCAAGGACAGTAGAAAATTGAATGGACATATCTATGACATAACTACTAAAAGGATCAAGTCAAATGATTTGAATCCGACCTATCTATGGCATTGTCGTCTAGGCCATATAAATGAGAAACGCATTTCGAAACTCCATAAAGATGGATTTCTTAACTCATTTGATTTTGAATCATTTGATACATGCGAGTCTTGCTTATTGGGAAAGATGACAAAGGCACCTTTTACTGGACACAGTGAGAGAGCCACCGATTTATTAGGCCTCACACATACTGATGTGTGTGGACCAATGAATACATCTGCCAGAGGAGGTCATTTGTACTTCATTGCATTTATAGACGATTTTAGTAGATATGGATATATCTATTTAATGAAACACAAGTCGGAATCTTTTGAAATGTTCAAAACATTCCAAAATGAAGTGCAAAATCAACTTGGCGAAACAATTAAGACACTTCAATCTGATCGGGGTGGTGAATATTTGAGCCAAGAGTTCATTGACCATTTTAGGAGTTGTGGGATCGTCTCACAACTTACTCCTCCAGGAACACCTTAATGGAATGGTGTTTCTGAGCGGAGGAATCGAACTCTATTAGATATGGTTCGATCTATGATGAGTCAAACAGATCTTCCACCTTCCTTTTGGGGCCATGCCCTAGAAACAGCTGCGTTCATACTCAATCATGTTCCGTCAAAGGCAGTTGAAAGGACACCGTATGAGAAATGGACTAGGAAGAAACCCAGTTTGTCATTTCTGAAAATTTGGGGATGTGAGGTTTATGTTAAACATCAAGCCTCTGATAAATTATCATCCAGATCCTCAAAATGCCTTTTTGTGGGGTATCCTAAGGAAACTAAAGGATACTGTCTACAATCCCACCGATCACAAAGTGTTTGTTATTCGATATGGTGTCTTTTTGGAAAAAAAGTTTATCTCTAAAAGAACTAGTGGGAGTAAGGTGAACCTCGAAGAAGTTCGAGAGTCGTAGGACAATGTAGAACCACAGATGGAAACCGGAGAAGACTCACAACAAGTTGTTGAGCCTACTCACGTAACACAAGACCCACGAAGGTCCGATAGAACACGGCTACAGCTTCAGAGATATGGATTTCTGATTACTGGAAGCCGTGATGTTTTGCTCATTGAGCACAATGAGCCAACTACCTATCGCGAGGCCATGGTGGGACCCAACTCCGAAAGATGGCTTAGTGCCATGAAGTCTGAAATGCAATCCATGTATGACAATGAGGTATGGGCCTTAGTCGATCCACTGAAGGTGTAAAAACCGTTGGGTGCAAGTGGGTTTTCAAAGAGAAAACTGACATGGATGGCAAAGTAAATATCTTCAAGGCACGACTGGTTGCAAAAGGATTTACTCAAACTCATGGTGTGGACTATGATCAAACCTTTTCCCCAGTTGCAATGGCCAAATCAATCAGAATCCTTCTTGCCATTGCTTCATATTATGACTATGAAATATGGCAGATGGACGTCAAAACAGCATTCCTTAACGGAAAGCTCCTTGAGGATGTGTACATGACACAACCTGAGGGTTTTGTGTGTCCAGAGGACTCTGGTAAAGTTTGCAAGCTTCAAAGATCCATTTATGGATTGAAGCAAGCATCTCGGAGCTGGAATCATCGTTTTGATGAAGTAGTCAAAGAGTTTGGATTCATTTAAAACATAGATGAACCTTGTGTTTACAAGAAGGTTAGTGGGAGCACAATTGTATTTCTAGTGCTTTATTATTGATGACATCCTACTCATTGGGAGTAACTTTCCTACCTTGCAGAGTGTCAAGTCTTGGTTAGGAAAGTCTTTCTCAATGAAAGATTTAGGCGAAGCCACTTACATCCTTGGGATTAGGATCTATTGAGATAGATCTAAGAGGCTGATAGGCCTAAGTCAGAGCACATACATAGACAAGATACTGCATAGATTCAGTATGCAGGATTCAAAAAGGGGTAATATACCCATGTCTCATGGTATCCATCTTAGTAAGAATCTGTGTCCTAGTACACAAGATCAAAGAGACCGCATGAGTAAGATTCCATATGCCTCCGCCATTGGATCTATCATGTATGCCATGTTATGTACTCGACCAGATGTGTCATTTTCCTTGAGTATGACTAGCAGATATCAACAAGATCCCGGTGAGGGTCACTGGACTGCTGTCAAGAATATCCTTAAGTACTTAAGAAGGACTAAGGGCTTATTCTTGGTATATGGTGGCTTGGAAGATGAGTTCTGTGTGACTGGTTACACAGATGTGAGTTTCCAAACTGACCAAAATGATTCAAGATCGCAATCAGGATATGTATTCATGTTGAATGGTGGTGCGGTAAGCCTGAAGAGCTCTAAGCAGAGCACTGTAGTTGATTTTGCAATAGAAGTTGAGTATATAGCAGCATCGGATGCAGCTGAGGAGGCCTTTTGGATTAGTAAGTTCATTAATGAACTAGGGGTGGTTCCTACCATCTCAAATCCAATAGACTTGTTCTGTGACAATAGCGGTGCTATTGTGCAGACCAAGGAGCCTAGGTCACATCAAAGGACCAACAACCATATACTCAAGCGATTTCATCTTATCAGAGAAATCAATGATAGAGGTGATACAAAAAAAAAATTATTATGCAAAGTACCCTGAGAAAGCAAGTCATTATACTTTAGACGATTAAAGTATTCACCTTTTGTTATCATTTCCTATGCATGTTTATAGTGATAACTGATCCCTGGATATATTTAATAGATTATCCTAAATGTCCCTGGTCGGTCATCTACGCGGGAGCGAAGATGAGATAAGACCAGTATGACTTTGATGAGGTATGGAGATACGAATCAAAGTCATAGGCACTTGTAAGAGTACAAGGTGTTGGACCGACCGCTGTGAGAAAGCTGCATGAAATAAGTCATAAGCTTTTCTCATGTATAACCGCGTCACAACGCCCTTTGACCTGAGATCATCATGGATTCCTACATGATGAGTCGTTGGTCTTTGACTTAGTCAAAAGTCACCTTTGACCGGGTGATGATAAAGGCTTGGATCGGGATCAGTGGTTTTCATGCAGAGGAATGTGAATGGTCAAGATGGAATTTGTCCGTCACATTTGTAGAGAGATAATCTTGGCCCCTCGATGAGTGAGTCTGAGAAATGTATGGCCATACTACGATGGAAAGGAGTTTCCATCTCAATTGTTAGACTACTCAAGAATCGAGAAAGTAATGGTCAAGAACAGGAAGTTGACATTTTCCATGCCTCAACCTTGACCAAATTATCTCGTGACAAAAGGGACGTGACATGGTTGTACGATAGGTTATATCGCATAAACAATGACGTTGATCCTCTTACTAAGCCGCTTTCATAAGTAAAACATGAGCGTCATGTTAGGGCAATGAGAATTAAGGTAATTAATGATTGCACCTAGTGCAAGTGGGAGTCTGTTGGAAATTATGCCCTAGGGGCAAGTCATTGTACTTATTAATGATCCCCATATGAATTGGGTAGTCGCAATGTCTTGCTAGAGGCCGCTTGCGACTTGTGGGCTGGTACAGTATTGGCCCGCTGCCAATCTCACGTGGGCCTGCAGGGTCGCACACAAGAATGGCCCAACACGAGCAAGAGTGTCCAAATTCATTGAATCTTAAATGTGTTTAAGATTTAATGAATACTTATTTAATCTAGGATGTGTGTGTGTGTGTATATATATATATATACATACATATATAAATATATTAAATTCGAAAATAATAATGATATTATTTATTGACAATAATATTATTATATATAGTATTTAATTTATTTGATAAATTAAATAACTATAATAAATTGAGATATTGTATCTCGGATTTAATTTTCGAATAAAGATATTGCATATCAGATTTAATTTGAACTGAGATATCGGATCTCATTTTAAATTAAATATAACGATATCATATCTTAATTTAATATATATATATATATATATATATATTAAATTCGAAAATAATAATGATATTATTTATTGATAATAATATTATTATATATAGTATTTAATTTATTTGATAAATTAAATAACTATAATAAATTGAGATATTGTATCTCAGATTTAATTTTCGAATAAAGATATTGCATATTAGATTTAATTTGAACTGAGATAACGGATCTCATTTTAAATTAAATATAACGATATCATATCTTGATTTAATTTATAAATATAAATTAAATCAGAAGGCTTTTAATTCAGATTAAATAAATAGATTTGATTAGATCTATCAGATAGATTTAATTAATATATTTTTTTAATCCAGATTCAAAATTTGTTTTGAATATAATACGCCGGCTAGGTTTAGAAAAAAACCTACGGGACTTTTAGTCGACGTATTAGAAAGCCGCAAAAAAACCCTAGAGAGAAAAAAGATAGAGACACAAGAATATTGAGGCGCTAGCACGCTGCCGTCAGTGTTGAAGGCCGTTCGTGTGGATCTGGGTAGAGGGAGGGACACGCGTAGTCTGCTCTTGTCTGATCGAACAAGAAGGCGTTAGCCCACCAGTTCAAATTGTTTGGCATAGGTATGATTCGGAAACCCTAAATCCAGACTTAAACGCTATTGAGCGATCCGCCTAAGGGATTCGTTAAAAATTTTATTTCGCTGCGTGTACGAATCCCAACAGATTCTTTGCTGAATTATAGACCGGGAGACTCTAAGTTATGGAGATTTATTTGTGCTCAGAAGGACGTAATTGAGCAGGGTCTTAAGCGGCAGGTGCGTGATGGTCAGTCTACTAATTTCTTTTGGGATTGTTGGGTGGGAGCTGATTCGCGGCTTAAGGATTTTTGTGCAAGGCCGTTGACGGAAGAGGAGGATCTCTCATGTGTGGGGGATTGGGTGAAGGATGGCAGTTGGGATTTTGTTCGTTTAGCTAGTGTTTTGACTATGGCCGGTTTGAATAGGCTAGCCCTTGTTTTGCCGTCGAGACTTGGTTCTGGTCCTGATTTTCTGGTTTGAGGTAGTAGTGGTGATGGGTGTTTCTCAATTAGAAGTGCTTATTTATTAATTGAGCCTAATTTGCCTCAGCAGCATGATAGTTTGTTCAAGGTCATTTGGAAATGGGGTGGCGTGGAAAGGATTAGAATTTTTATGTGGAAAGTTCTTTTGAACAAGCTTCCCACCAACCTTTGGAGGTCGTCTTGGTCGAGTTCTTCCTCCCTATGTGGTGATTGTCAATCAGGGGTGGAAGACATTTTTCATATCCTTAGAGATTGTGATTATGCTCAGAGTTTATGGAATAAATTTCTATTTTGCAGGTATGCTTTCTCCTTTTACACTACAAAAAAAACGACAATTAGTAGCGGTTAAAATGACCTATTTGTAACGGTTTTAGGCGCAACTAACGACATTTGTAGCGGTTCAAGAAACCGCGACAAAATTCACTGTGGCAAGCTGATTTGTAGCGGTTAAAAAAAAACCGATACTACATACATATAAACCGCTACTACATCTGTTGCGGTTAAGAATAACCGTCACTAAATGAGCTGGGCTGACATGTGTTTCGAGACATTAGTCACGGTTTGTAACTGCTACAAATACACTTGTAGCGGTTCTTGTAGCGGTTACATAACCGCTACAATATAATGTTTTGATAATTTTTGCCGCCATCAATTTTTATTATTTTGAATATTTGTCGCGGTTCCTAACCGCTACAAATTTTCCCGCCATTTTTGCGCAAAAAAAATAATTTTCCGCCATGTGAATGTTTGTAGCGGTTTGTAATTGCTACAAATTTTCCCACCATCAGTGTCCTTTTGAATCTTTGTAGCGGTTTAAAACCGCTACTAAAACCGCTACAAAATAATCCCGCCATTTTATTTGAAAATTAGTAGTGGTTAAAGTAACCGCTACAAATTCATGACGGTTTAAAAAAAAATAAAACTATTATTTATCGGCGTAATTAAGTAATTATTAATAGTTTATCTTTTTAATAAAAATAAAAGGTATTAAATTATGAAATTTAAATATATAAGGTGCTTGTATAGATACAAAATAATAAGATTATGTAAGTAGAATAAGTGCTAATAATGAGGTGATTAAAACAATACTGAATGTTTAAAAATTATGTGTACAAATCATTGAATAATGTATGTGAAAGAATAGGGAAAGTTTAAAAATATATTCCGTTCAACTGCAAAATAACAAGCTTTAATTAGTATGAGAACTTTAATTAGAATTGATCCGGTTACACGGCACTTACCCCCTTCAAACAGTTTATCACTATGTTCTGAAACGTAAAAATATTTGAGAAGACGGAGAAAAAACGTGGGTAGAAAATAAACTGATGCATATTAAATGAGGTTGGGTGGGGTATTTATGGTGGTGTCTGCGCAGCATTTTGTAGCGGTTGGTGTCTCACTTTTTGTAGCGGTTATTATTGTTAGTAGCGGTTTGTGGGCGTGTTTGTAGCGGTTACTGTAGCGGTTGGTGTTTGTCGCGGTTATGCAGTGTTTGTAGCGGTTATATAACCGAGACAAAGTACTTTATGGATTTTTTTTAAAAAAAAACTTAATAAAAAACGATTTCATATTACAGCATAGGCATTAAGTGTTTCTCTCAATCTTCTTCGCCATCCCTACAAAGAAAGTTTGCATAAAATGTTACGCGTGAAGTGAATACGTTTGAACACAATTAAAACTTTAGTTAAATGTTACTATTTCATAAAGCGTAAATTGAAAAACGTACCGAACTATAGGTAAATTGTCATCGCCGTCTGGGAAGAAGTCTTCAAAGCTGGCGGGCTGCAATGGCTCACAATCGTAGGCGACGTTATCACCGTCGCCCATGTCGTAAAGGTCCCGAGGCTTTAAGTGAACCACCATATTCCAATCCTTGTGCCTCTCATCGGCGACATAATAAACCTGATGGGCCTCTGAGGCAAGAATATATGGCTCGTCATCTTCAGACTGACCACTGTGAATAGGCCGGGAGAAATTCACTGATATGATGCCTAAGTCGTCAGTCGTGAGTCCCCTGGACGTTGTGGTATTCGCCCACAAACACTTGAACAACGTCACGGTGAAAAGGCCTGTGTAACTTATCCTGACCACATCAAGCAACTTTCCATAATACGGGACGTCACCGAACCGCATGTTTCTGTCACTACTGCTCGCATAACTCCTCGTCCCAAACGTGCCATATACACCAGAGTTTTGGGTAAGCAGTCCCTAATCTCGTGCGACGGTGCAAAACTTAAAACCATTGACATTGTATGCCGTAAATCTTAGGGCGTGATCAAGCGGGCCTAGCGCGAGAGCTCTGAATTCTGGTGAGTGCGGGTTGTGGTCGTTCATTATTCTCCTCCTAAACCAACCCTGGAATTCTCTATGGACCTTTCTATCAATTTCGGAGGATGTATGTGTACAGATCCTCAGTTCACGCTTCACATGACTCCTGAATTCCCTGCAATTAAACATGCAATGACATGTGAGTATGTATAAAATGTAAGGAAATGTGAATATATATATGTATGTATGTATGGATACATGCATGCATGCATGCATGCATGTATGCATGCATGCATGTATGTATGTATGTATGTATGTATGTATGTATGTATGTATGTATGTATGTATGTATGCATGTATGTATGCATGTATGTATGCATGTATGGATGTATGCATGGATGCATGTATGCATGTATGCATGGATGGATGTATGTATGTATGCATGGATGTATGTATGCATGTATGTATGGATGCATGTATGGATGGATGTATGTATGTATGTATGCATGCATGCATGGATGTATGTATGCATGTATGTATGTATGCATGTATGTATGTATGCATGCATGCATGCATGCATGCAGGATGTATGTATGTATGTATGTATGTATGTATGCATGCATGCATGCATGCATGCATGCATGCATGCAGGCAGGATGTATGTATGGATGGATGGATGTATGTATGTATGTATGTATGTATGTATGTATGTATGTATGTATGTATGTATGTATGTATGTATGTATGTATGTATGTATGTATGTATGTATGTATGTATGTATGTATGTATGTATGTATGTATGTATGTATGTATGTATGTATGTATGTATGTATGTATGTATGTATGTATGTATGTATGTATGTATGTATGTATGTATGTATGTATGTATGTATGTATGTATGTATGTATGTATGTATGTATGTATGTATGTATGTATGTATGTATGTATGTATGTATGTATGTATGTATGTATGTATGTATGTATGTATGTATGTATGTATGTATGTATGTATGTATGTATGTATGTATGTATGTATGTATGTATGTATGTATGTATGTATGTATGTATGTATGTATGTATGTATGTATGTATGTATGTATGTATGTATGTATGTATGTATGTATGTATGTATGTATGTATGTATGTATGTATGTATGTATGTATGTATGTATGTATGTATGTATGTATGTATGTATGTATGTATGTATGTATGTATGTATGTATGTATGTATGTATGTATGTATGTATGTATGTATGTATGTATGTATGTATGTATGTATGTATGTATGTATGTATGTATGTATGTATGTATGTATGTATGTATGTATGTATGTATGTATGTATGTATGTATGTATGTATGTATGTATGTATGTATGTATGTATGTATGTATGTATGTATGTATGTATGTATGTATGTATGTATGTATGTATGTATGTATGTATGTATGTATGTATGTATGTATGTATGTATGTATGTATGTATGTATGTATGTATGTATGTATGTATGTATGTATGTATGTATGTATGTATGTATGTATGTATGTATGTATGTATGTATGTATGTATGTATGTATGTATGTATGTATGTATGTATGTATGTATGTATGTATGTATGTATGTATGTATGTATGTATGTATGTATGTATGTATGTATGTATGTATGTATGTTATGTATGTATGTATGTTATGTATGTATGTATGTATGTATGTATGTATGTATGTATGTATGTATGTATGTATGTATGTATGTATGTATGTATGTATGTATGTATGTATGTATGTATGTATGTATGTATGTATGTATGTATGTATGTATGTATGTATGTATGTATGTATGTATGTATGTATGTATGTATGTATGTATGTATGTATGTATGTATGTATGTATGTATGTATGTATGTATGTATGTATGTATGTATGTATGTATGTATGTATGTATGTATGTATGTATGTATGTATGTATGTATGTATGTATGTGAGTTTGAATTTCTTACTCCCGCCAACTGCTCTACCAACACGAGGGATTAACAACTCTGTTGCCTCCGGCTCTAGCTCAGGCTCAGGACAATTCTCTACACGAGGCGGTCGGTTGAATGACGTCTCAATGTCATTGAAGTACCTAGAACAAAAATACAAGACCTCATCCCCGATATAACCTTCTGCTATTGAACCTTCAGGCCACGCCTTATTCCTCACGTAAGATTTAAGTTTCCCAAGAAACCTATAAATTAGAGAAGGAAAAATTTCGATGCATCAATGGTTAAACGTGCGACTAGGGAGTAATGCTAAAGTAATTATTTTTAAACAAGTACCTCTCAATAGCATACATCCATCGGTCTCGAGGCCGGGCCGCAAGCTTTGTCTCGTGAACAAGGTGTCTTGTCGGGTGAATCATGACCGTGAAAAATGACGGAGGAAAGATCATCTCCAAATGACACAGCGTAAGAATGATTTTCTGCTGCAGCTGGTCGAGCTCCTTCACTATCAAAACCTTTGAACACAACTTCCGAAAGAAAGTACAAAGCTCGACCAAAACGAGAGACACATCGAGAGGCAGCGTATTTTTCATGGCCAGCGGAAGTAACTGTTGCATAAGCACATGTGAGTCATGACTCTTCAGCCCTGTAACCTTTCGAGCCTGCACGTCAATACATCGTGATATGTTGCTCGAATACCCGTCAGGAACTTTTATTTTCTTCAAGGTCGCGAGAAAGATTTCCTTATTTGGTTTTGTCAGGGTGAATCTTGCCGGTTGAAATCTGTCATGCTCATCCGGCCACGCGTCTCCACGAACGTCCATCTCCCGTAGATCTTTCCTGGCCTGTAGATGATCTTTGGACTTGCCTGGTTCATTGAGAATCGTGTACAACACATTGTCACACACATTCTTTTCAATGTGCATGACATCCAGACTGTGTCGGAGCAAATTATCTTTCCAATACGGAAGAGCGAAGAAGACGCTTACCTTTCGCCATTGTTTGGGCGTAGAACCGAAGCCACTGCGATCTTTGTCCGGCCCTTGCGGGATCGTCTTTTTCCCATACTCGCATCAACATCCCGAAGTTGCTCTATGATGTCTTCGCGATAAATTCCGAGGAGGTCCTCTTTTTCCGTTGCCCATTAAAGCGATTGCGTTGCAACCTAAACTCCGTGCGTACCATCAAGAAACCTCCGATGACCCATGAAGCACCACTTACGACCGTAGGGAAGGCGCACCGAGTCGAGTCAAAATTGCAAGTCGGGCACGCAAGGCTGGTATGCACATTCCACCCGGATAATGTCCCGAGGCCAGGAAAGTCGCTTATCGTCCAAATCAAGGCCGCACGCAAGTTGAAAATTGTCTTCTCATGCGCGTCGTACGTCTCCACACCTACATTCCACAACTCCACCAACTCCTTGAGCGGTTGGAGATACATATCGATGTCATTTCCCGGTGCCTTCTTCCCTGGAATGATCATGGACATAATGAAGGAGCTTTGTTTCATACACATCCACGGGGTCAAGTTGTAGGGTATCAACATAACTGGCCATATACTATAGCTTGTGCTAAGATTCCAAAACGGATTAAAATCGTCGGTTGCCAAAGCAAGACGAACATTTCTAGGGTCCGCCGCGAAATCTGGAAAGCCTGTGTCGAACGCTTTCCACGCTTCAGCATCACGTGGATGTCTGAGTTTACCATCTTGATTCTTATCATCTTCATGCCACCTCATATGCTTAGCTGTCTTAGACGACATAAACAATCTTTGCAAGCGAGGTTTTAAAGGAAAGTACCTTAGAATCTTTGCGGGTTTCTTCTTCTGCTTCTTCTCTTTCCGAATCGTCTTGAACCTCGAAGTGTGACACTTCTTACAAGTCTCCCTCCGATCGTCCTCTCCCCAATAAAGCATACAATGTTTGGGCGGGCATCTATTTTTGGTAGTTCAAGCCTAATCGTTGATTATCTTCTTCGCCTCGTAGAAGGATGAGGGAATGTCCGCGTCGGGGAATGCATCTCGAAGTAATTCCAGGAACATCGACATTGCCTTATCAGTGATCCCACACATGCACTTGATATGGTACAATTTGATCAGAAAAGATAACTTTGAGTATTTCTGACAACCTTGATACAAAGAACGATCGCTCTCATCCATGAGGCTGAAAAATTCCTGAGCTGCATCATTTCTGAAGAAAGCAGGTTCTGGACCCTGCACTTCTGCTGTGAAGTTGTCGTCCTGAACACCAAAAGCATCACGAACAGCTTCATTAACCGGATCATCTTGATGTACTTGATTTCCTACTTGTGAGGTTCGAGGAAGATGAAGCCCATATCCCATACCACGTTGCTCACCATGAACCTCCCAGAATGTATATGCTTTTGGGAAAGGCTTTACAAGAAGATGTTCCAAAGCACAATCTCGTGTTTGCCACTTCTTAAACTTGCATCGCAAACAAGGACACACGATCTTGCCATTAATGCTAGCGTGAGAGAAGGCGAAATCTAAGAAAGTGTTCAATCCCGCTAAATATACAGGAGAACTACGCGGCAGCTTGATCCATGACTTATCCATATGTAACAAACAAATCTAGGATGGAATATAAATGTGGATGCAATGTTTAATTACATTCAAAGCAGAACTTGGGATCTTTAAATGCATGGAATGTTTTGTAGCGGTTACAAAACCGCGACAAATTTGAATCCATAATCCCGCCAGAGTTCTGTCGCGGTTCTATAACCGCGACAAACACCGCTACAAACTTAAATTTGTAGCGGTTTTTGATAGAAACCGCGACAAACCTTGGCACCCTTCATCCATTTGAAAATTCATTTTTGTTGCGGTTAGCTTCCACAGAACCGCTACAAAATGATGACCGTTGACGTTTGTAACGGTCTTATAACCACGACAAAATATGGCGCCTTTCATTCATTTTAAAATTCAAATTTGTTGCGGTTTATCGATATGATCCGCTACAAAATTTAGTTAAATTAATTAACTTTAGGAAATATTTTTGAATACATTATTTATTTTACAGTATCTATTTTATTTGACTATAAGTCACATTAAAAACGTAATATAAATGAGTTATAAGTTTTGAAATAATGTACCAAATTTAACGATAACAAATATTTAACTAAATCAAAGGTTAAACAAACCAAATATTTAAACTAAAGTAAACAAATATCCAGCGGTACAAAATAAAGTGTTCAAGATAAAAACTAAATATTAGGAGCATGATCATCAAGTCCTGTCTGAAGGGGGTCTGTCTGAGGGGGGTCTGTCTCAGGGGGGTGGTGCACGACCAGAGTCGACAACGTCGTCGTCATCAGTAGCACGTGGGGGGATTCATCAAAGAGGAACAGAGGGGGAGGCTAAGGAGATGGAAGCCGTTCGCCAGGTAACAGCTTATTCAGGGCCCCACAAACAGAATTCCAGTTCGAGCAATGACGCTCGTACCAACGGTCGACGCTCTCCTGCCTGCACCTATTCCTGGCCTCCTCGTCGGCCCCCCGTGCAGCCTCATGTGCGGCAACCTGCGCAGCAACCTTCTCAGCAATGATCGAATCAAAAGCACCCGCTGGTGGCCTTCTTGAGCTGGAGGGTCCGGTCGCAGAGGAGGAGCCCTGCCTCGGGTACACCATGCTAGGCCTGGCGCCAAGGCCCATGCCCCTAACGCGGCCAGGATGCTCGACTGGGCCCACAGCAGCTTTCAATGGGGCCGTAGGATTCACAGCACTCGTGACTCAGGGTCTGCGACGCCGTAGCTCGCCCCGCTCTTCTCAATCCGGGCATGACCCACAAAGTTCATGAACCATTAATAAAATAATGGACGATCAATTTAAATATACAACATTCATTATATAAATAATGTTTTTAACTTACTATTATCTCCTCTGCTACCTCGGAGGTCGGCATCCCATCTGCGTGTCTATGGGTGCGTGTCCACAACTTCCCATAGTCTGTCTGTGTGTTCTCCTCCTGAGCCTTCTGTTGCTGAAAGAATTAAAACAATATAAACTTTGTTATTTCAAAAACAAAAGAATCATCATGTTAAATAATAACATACCATCTCACTGTAGGTCACAGCAAACGTCTTGGTCCCTATCGTGTGATGGACTCTCTGCTGTGCCCGGCTTCTTGTGTTCCTCTGCGACAAAGCCTGCAAGGAGGAGGAAACAAAATGTTTTAATTTAAACCCTAAACTCAATTTAAATTATCAACTAAGTGAAACTATTAATTAAATTAAACCATATGTAAACTATAAATGAATTTAAATTACATTTCAAAAAATTAATTTAATCTATATGTAACCTTCAAATTAACTAATGTTTACACAAAATTAAACTATAATTAATTAAAAAAGGTACCTGACCGTCAGCACCCCTCCTATATTGGACGAAACTCGCCTAGTGATCTGGTTCTACGCCGTCTGGGACTTTCTTGATCAGCTGCTGCAGAGGAATAGTGACGTCTCCATTCATACGATTGTAGAGACGATTCCTCCGGCTCTTTCACCCTTCCCCCACTTTCATCAGAACGTACCTCTTGTGCTGTTCGCACAGTTTAAACTTTTCTGTATCATAATTTCATTATTAATTATTAATGAATTAAGAAATAAATAAGGAAAGAAATAAACTAAAACTTATAACTATTAACATGTAAAATTTAATTAAACAACATTGACTACCTGCAGAATGTCGGCAAACTCCTTGTCCTTTGTACCCTTCGTCACTTTCTTCCAATCCTTGAAAAAAATCGGGAACCACGCCCAATTTCCGCCAAACTCAGACAGGAATCGGTTCATCAGGTGACCACCGTTGCCGATCGCCTGGTCTGTGTGTTCGTTCCACGGGACTACGACCCAACACCCGGCCATCTCCCAGTCCGTCTGAGTAAGAGCGGAAACATCCAGCGTCCTCCTGCTGATGTTCCCATATCTATCTGCAATATTACAAAAAAAATTGAATTAAACGTACCGAAATTAAATTAATTTCTCCCAAAAAAACTAATTACATATACCTTCGACATCTACTGTAAATCCAGTGGAACGCGAAGACGCCGGTCGGGGGTTCTCGTGGTCCCGCTAGTTTTCCTGGTCAATGAACTGCTCCACCTCCGCTATGGGAATATCAAGACGGATGTCCTCATTCTCGTCTAAGTCGTCCAATGACAAACTTGCTTCTCGATCTCCCCCTACGGTCCCCGTGTTTGGAATTTCTTCATCGGCGAAGAGCTCGGCAAACTCGCCCAGCCCCTGAGAGGGCCGAGGTATATGTCGGGCCCCACGCCCTCTCGTCTGGCCCCCTCTACTACTACTGCCCCTTAAACCCCTTCTCTCTGAGACACTTGCTTTTCCCATTCCCTTATCTTGTCCAGAATCTATAATGTTGAAAGGTAGAAGTTTAACAGTAAAAGTTTAAAGTTGGGTTGAAAGGTAAAAATGTTGAAAACTCAAAACCTAGAAGTTGTGACGGTTAAAATGAGAGTGTACGGTTTATAAACCGATACATTTTGTAGTGGTTTCCCTAAAAAACCGCTACAAATGTAAAAAATTTGTAACGGTTATGTAGTAACCGCCGCACAAACCGCTACAATTATGCCTCGTTCTTCGTGATGAGTTGTAGCGGTTACATAACCGCTACAAAACAACTGACCCTTGAAATTCTATAGCGGTTACCTAGTAATCGCTACAATATGTCCACATATTGTCGCGGTTATTACCTATAACCGCTACAAAATGAATTTTTTTCCAAAAAAAATCCCAAACTAATTAGTTTGCTTCATAAATTAGTTTATGAATCAAACTAATTAGTTTGGTACAAATATTTAAAAACCAAACCCTCAATTCATTTAATTTTTTTCTTTAATATTTCCAAAAGTGTCCACAGTAACAAATTACACATAATGAAGTAACCGACAATAGTCCAACATGTCCGTGGGGATTTAGACTCAGTATAGCCGCCGATCTCCCACGAAAAACTCGCTGAGTCATTTTCAGTGCGAGAAAGGTGGCTATAATGGAACCCAATCTCCAGTCGCATGTTGGACTATTCTCGGAAGAGTAGAAGTCAATAGAAGTATTCACAGCAAAGAAATGAGCAAACCTTGACTTGTGACTGAACGAATTGCCTCGCAAGGATGAGAGAGGCAAATATCTGCTGCCCTGATCACCTGAGATAGGAGATTAGGGCAGCAAATATTTGCATTTCTTCGACGACCAAGCGAGATAGTTCATTCAGTTACAAGTCGAAGATTTAGTAATTCCTTTAATTATTATAATCGATGTACGGACCACAAACCTTATTTATAGAGTGAATATTTGTAGCGGTTGTCCAAGAAACCGCTACAAACATGGAGCTTTTGTCGCGGTCTATGTCACTCTTCCTTGTGACCGCGACAAAATTGTGACGTTTCGTTTATTTGTAGCGGTTTTTGTGATGTAACCGCTATAAAATCACCGCAACAAAATTGGCGCCAACGTTGGCACCAATTTTGTAGCGGTTATACTCAATTAACCGTTACAAAATTCCCGCCACAAAGTTTCCTGCCTTTGCGTGCCAAGGTGGCGCCAAATTTGTTGTGGTTTGTTTTTGGTCAACCGCTACAAATTTCGCAGTAGTTATGTCGCCAGGGCTTCCGTTACTGTTTAGTGGCGGTTTATGGATAAAACCGCTACAAATTTGTAATTTGTGACGGTTATTTTGAACCGATACAAATAAACTGCGACAAAATCCGGTTTTTTTGTAGTGTTATTCTGCTGATCTTACGTCGTGGATGAGTATGAATTTGAGGAAAAATATAGGGTATAATGTTGGTGGTTGTTGGAACCTATTCTTTGGTGTGGTTGTTTGGAAAATTTGGGAGTGGCGTAATAGGTGTATTTTTTATGCTAATTTCTCTAAACCTGCAAATCCTGCTGCTGCCATTCTTGCAATTATGGGTAATTTTTGTGTTTTCTCTAATAAGGGAGTTTCGGAAATTGGTATGAGCATTCTCCGTTGTAATGGGTGGGTAAGTCCTCCGATGGGTTGGGTTAAGGCCATTGTCGATGGTGCTGTAGTGCTGAGGTCTTCTCAGGCAGGTTGTGGTGGAGTCTTTAAGAATTCTATGGGTTCTTGGTTCGTGGGTTTCACGAAATCTTTAGGGAGTTGCAGTTCTCAGGTGGCGGAAGAGTGGGTTGTTTATGAAGCTCTTTGTCTTGCTTGGGAGCTGGGGATGAGAAGGGTAATCCTTGAGTCTGATGAAAATGTAGTACTTCACTTGATTTCTGATCCTGGTTACAATAGTGGCAACCTTCTGCTTGTGGAGATCAGGAATTTGTTGTTTCGGGATTGGCAAGTTAAGTTGGTGAGTATTAATAGAATGTATAATAGAGTGGCCGATGCTTTAGCTAAGATAGGTATTTCGAGTTCGTCTATTTTAGATGTGTGCCCCGCTAGGTTGCAGTCTTGGGTAATCCAAGAGAGTTTGAGATTTATTTCCCCTCCTATGTAATGTTCCTTGTATTTATTTCTGGCTTTTAGCCTCTCCTTTTTATCAAAAAAAAAAAAAAGTAGTTTGATTGATAAATTTGGGGTTCCTAGGAAATATGTAACCTTTACATTCTACAATACCAAAGAGCAAGGGAAACATTCTTTATAGTAAAACAGAAGGAAATACATAATTATAATCAGAGGTTTATGTTATGATTCTGCTGCGTTTGGCCGGGGAAATGAACTAGCTTTGCCCACAACGATCTCGCTGTTGTATAATTCTACCATATAATACAAGAAGAATCATGCTGCACCAAAACTTCCTGTTTACCTGAAACGCAAGCAATGCACAAACAAACCGATACGGCAATAAAAAATCAGTACAACTTCTGGAATTTGAAGGAAGTCAAAACAATTATCTCTTAAATTCAAAGCTAGTTAAATACGAGTATTATAGAATCTGGAGTTACCTTGATGAGCTTATTCAATGGAAAGTATGCTAATAATAATAGAGCGACAAGAAAGAAGCCGAATGAGAAAACAATGAAAATGATACTACAAGCCATGCTCAAAGTGTTATGCCCCAACAAAGTGTTGGATTTTAGGATCTAAATCCCATGGGTTATGAATAAGAAGTCCCATTGGTTGGCCACCGCTGGTCGCATTGTTTCGCCACGGTCGCGTCAGTTCACCAATGGGTATCCATCTGATCATTTCTGTCATCTATAAATAGGATGGGTTAGTAACAGAAAATCTAAGAGAGAAAAACTAGATCTAGAATTAATCTCAATCATTCCTCTCTGCATATTACATTCTATAGACATAGTCTGTGCGATTCTGAAAGCAGACTCGTTGGATTCGCTTGGGCTTCAGATTGAGAGAGCCATCATTCTGAAGACGAATAATCCGCTCTATCCTGGGAGGCAATTGCTCAGAAACCTTTGGCATCCGTATTGAGGGAGCAAAATTGTCTTAAGGAAACAACGTATGTTGGGCCCGGATTTCTTCATAGTTCATTACCATATTCGGCAGTCTTGTGAGTTTTTTACTGGTTTTCTTTATGTGCAGAAGTATTGTATGTTTACAAGATTATGCATATTCATTACACAGATTCTTATTTTAGTGATATTACTATCTTGAAAGTATTTTCTACAACAATCTTAAGACAATTTTTATGATTGAAATCAACTTAGATAAATTTATATCATTGTTGATTTCATCTATTGGTAGTAATTTTGTTGAATCTGTGTTTAGTGAATCTGTGTTCAGTATCTGAATTGATTCCTGATTTTAAAAATCAATTAATATGATGTTTTTTTTGCATGATCGTTATGATTTCTGTGGGTGTATATGATATGTGATATACATATATATTTGAATTCGTTATGGTATATGTCTATATACTTTACTGAAAATATCTCTAGTTCTTGTGTTTTGACTTTTTGTATGATCGATCTGTATATGTGAATGAAGATATAGCATATAAAAGTTTAAAAAACGAGAGATAGGAACTGCTAAAAATGACGTGAGTTTGGGTTCTATAAAACCTGAAGTTTTAGGGATAAAAGTGAATTTCCAGAATTGCGTTTGCATTGCTCCCTCATATACGGATTAAAATCTTCGGTGCATGAGGAAGCAGAATTGATCTTTTGTAGATTTGAAATGTGAACTATGATATATTTTGAACTCAAATTTAAGTCGTTAGATTTGTAACTGATAGTAGCAAATTATGGTAGATGAAACGTTGTGCAAATAATGAACGTTTCTGGATCTCTTCCTCGGTTGTCTGTGGTTTTTTGAGATTGGGTCATGAAAAAATGGTGGTTTTAGGCCACAAAAATGGTGTCATTGCGTAGAGCTCGAAAAAGCGAAGAGATAGACACCAAGAACGTGGAAAAACGACGTCGGAAACGCCGATTATGAAGGGTAGAAGAGTCGGGTCCGACGGACCCGACCTCAGATCCAACCGGGTCAAATCGACCCGGATGGAGGTTGAAGATGATACCCCAATGAAACAGACGTCTTTTTATATCGTTGGAGTCATCTCCTTTAATTGAAAAGCCGTCTGGCTCAACTGGCACAAGGCCAGCCTTCAGGCTTTGCACGCTCGTACGTCCCGAGTTCGAATCCGTTCGGTGCCATTTTGTGAAGCGTTTTGTTTCATTTTCTTTTAAAAAAGGAAAAACCACAGAAACGCGCCTTGTGGGAATCGAACTGGCGACATGCTGCTTCAGTAAAAGGTGCCTTGACCACATAGCTACAGGCGTCAATTTGCTTTTATACGGGACAAATTAAATTTAAAGTATATTATGAGTAGGGCTCAATTATTGGGCCGGACAGGTTTCTGTTTGGGCCGAACTGCAATTATTTGTTCCTTGTTTTGGGCTCCACGTTTTTTAGGCAGTATTTTTTCTTTTGACTGGAAAAAAAGAAAAAAAATTTGTTGGGTCAAATTTAGTCAAAAAAATAAATAAAATAAAATTGATATAAATTAATAAATCTCCTACTTATATTAATGAGGATGAAATTAAAATTAAATTAATAAAGTGAAGATAATATATATCTTATACATTAGTTTCAACAGGAGATTATATTGGTTTTATTAATTAATATTTTGGATTATATTAATTATTGTATGGAGATGAAATTTTGATATGATACGTGTTATTTTATTATTTAGTTTCTAGTTACAGAAATTAAATATGTTTAACAGTTAAATGATGAACTTTAATTAAGAGTCCTAAATTTTAGGATGAGAGGGGAATTTATTCCCGTTTAAGACTTTAAGATCAATGGAGACATTAATTTGTTTGATATCTCCTATAATCTCTCCTAAAATATTGTGAAGCTTTTTGAATTAATAATGACTGAATAAAAATGGTGATATTTATGAATATCTTAGCCATTATTTAATTTATTAAGAAGGATTTATTATTTTCTATTGAAACTAAATGTGGTAAATTATCAAATATTTTGTGTGACAAGCATATGGTAGTGATATGAAAATTTAATCATTTATCTAGTGTAGAGATAAATGTGTTCTAATTTTTCATAGTATTATTATTTCTCTTCATATAAGCATGCATGGTTTCATGAATTGGTAGAAATGCAAATATAGCCTTAATTTTATAATTATGGATGATTTTGTGACTATGATTTTATGTTTTTTAAATATTGTGAATAGCAATTGAATAAATGCAAAATATTTAAATTTTGGAATTAAGTATGGTGGATTTATTAATCACCAAAATGGTCAATTCTTATGAATTATTTTTCCAAATATTGTGATGATGTTTGATTATCCATAATCTTGATGCTATGATGTTATTAAAGTTTGTTATAACAAGGTGTTTATGGATTAACCCATAGGTTAATTATTTGTTTTTATAATTATTGAACATAAATGTTGGTAGTTTTATTTAGACACCCAAAGATGATAAATATTTCTAGTTGGGGTATGCATCATACCAAATTATGTGAATTCTTTATAGCATCATTATAGTTAAATGTTGTATATTAGTGAAAAAATCATACATTGAAAGAAAATGATGAATGCAATGTTGATTACGTCTAGTTTACCACAGAAGTTGTGGGGGGAGCCATTTTAAATGGCTAATTTTCTAATTAATAGAATGCTCCACAAAAGGATACAAAGTATACCATACAAAATATGGAAAGGAAAGAAATATTCCTTAAAATATTTGAAAGTGTGGGGGTGCTTGGCTAAGGTCGCGATTTCTAAACCCAAAAGGTTGAGAGTTAAACCTTAGACAATGGACTGTGTTTATTGGCTATGCACTTAACAATAGTGCATATCAGTTATTGGTCTGATGTATCAGTTATCCTGGTTAATATGGTTATTGAGTCCAGAGACGCTACATTCTTTGAGAATGTATTTCCGTATAACAAGGGAAGTAAAGCAAGTGGTAATAATGATAACAATACTGTGATACTGTGGGATACTATGAGCAGTGATAATCCTGTAGAGGAGGAACTTAGACGTAATACTAGGCAAAGGACTTCAACATCCTTTGGACTTGAGTTTCTAACCTTTGTGTTGGAAAATGAGCCTCGAACACATGGAGAGGCTATGGGCTCTCCTAAAGCACCACTCTGGAAAGAGGCTATAAATAGTGAAATTGAATCCATTCTGTCAAACTACATCTATGAATTGGTTGACATTTCTCTTGGCAATATGCCTTAAGAACTAAGTGGGTCTTAAAAAAGATGAAAGCAGATGACATTATTGATAAGTACAAAGTTAGGCTGGTAGTAAAAGGCTATAGACAATGTGAAGGCCTAGAATACTTTGATACCTATTCACCTGTTACCAGAATTACATCCATTCGGACGTTAATCGCATTAACAACATTGAATGGGTTGGAATTACATCAAATGGATGTAAAAAGAGCCTTCGTGAATGGTGAATTAGAGGAAGAGATTTATCTAGAACAACCTGAGGGATTTGTTGTCTCAGGACAAGAGTGGAAAGTTTGTCGCATGATCAAGTCACTTTATGGACTAAAGCAAGCCCCGAAACAATGGCTTGCAAAATTCGATCAAATGACTTTAGTATTAGTGAATGTGACAAGTGTGTCTATATTCGAATACGAAAATGGTGTTGCCATAGTCTGTCCTTATGTAAATGACATATTGATAACATGTAGTAATAATCAAATGATTAAAGCTACTAAGCGGTTGCTTACCAAGAAGTTCAACATGAAAGATATGGGTCTAGCAGATGTTATTTTGGGAATTAAAATCCATATAACATCTGTTGGGTTGGCTTTATCACAAGAATATCTATATTGCTAAAATTCTTGAGAAATTCAAGAGTTTAAACATAGCTCTTGTGACGAACCCTATAGATTCCAGTCTTCGTCTGCTGAGAAATACTGACAAAGCTGAAAATCGAAAGGAGTAAGCTAGAGTACTAGGCTGTTCTATATATGTTATGAACTGCACTAGACCTGATATTGCCTACGCAGTAAGCATGTTGAGTCGCTTTACAAGTAATCCAAACGAGCTTCATTGGAGAGCTATGATAAGAGTTTTGGATTATTTAAAGCAAACTCAAAACTCTACTTTGCATTATGACAAGTACCCTAGAATGCTAAAAGGGCATTGTGATGCAAATTGGATCACCAGCTTTAATGATACATGATTGATAAGTGGATATGTATTCACCCTTCATGGGGGTGTTGGATCTTGGAAGTCATTCAAGCAGACTTGCGTTGCAAGATCAACTGTGGAAGTAGAATTTATTACTTTAGATGAAGCTGGTGAGGAAGCTGAGTGGCTTCATAATTTTCTTGAAGACATTTCTAATTGGCCAAAGCCGGTACCAACAGTGTGTATACACTATGATACTAATAGTTAAGCAGCTACTAGTAGGGCCAATAATGTCATGTACAACGACAAGTCTAGACATATATGTCATAGACATGATACCGTTAGACAACTACTCTCAAATGGAATCATCTCAATTGATTATGTAAAATCAAAAGAGAATATAGCGGATCCATTGACTAAAGAGATTCCTAGAGAGTTAGTTAAAAATTTGTCCAAAGGAATGGGTTTAAGGCCGATCCATTGTTGATTATTGCGGTAACTCTACCTAGAAGAGTGGAGATCCCACAAACTAGGTTCAAAGAGACAACTAAGTGATGATCGACTGTTAACACTGTGGAGTTTTAAACTCATACTCATTCCTAGACAAGACAGTGAATATATATAAGGGTAAGCTTTAAGTTTTTAATGGTTTCTTAATTTGATGTGTTCAGATGATATATGTTGACTTACATCACAAGGAATCACCTATGTGAGTGTGAAGTGCGGGCCGCTTCTATGAGAATTTAAAACGGCCGATTCTCTAGAACACTCACAGAACCAGGTGGTGTCCAGGGCCAAAATGGACACAGCATGAGAACCAACGATGCTAGAGGAGCAACTGTGTGACTCCTATGGTCTTGGTATACACTAAAAGGTCGACGGTTCAAGACAGCGTCCACTGATTGACCAAGATATCCGATAGGTTTTTACTAGAGAAGGTTCAAAGGCAACCCCTACCTTTCTCGATGCAGTTGTTTCTCGTAGAGGAATCGCACTTTGCATACATGATCATTTGCATTTGGTCATGATGGACTAACTTCTTATCCATGTGGGGGATTGTTGGATTTTAGGATCTAAATCCCATGGGTTATGAATAAGAAGTCCCATTGGTTGGCCACCGCCGGTCGCATTGTTTCGCCACGGTCGCGTCAGTTCACCAATGGGTATCCATCTGATCATTTCTGTCATCTATAAATAGGATGTGTTAATAATAGAAAATAAGAGAGAAAAACTAGATCTAGAATTAATCTCAATCATTCCTCTCTGCATATTACATTCTGTAGACATAGTCTGTGCGATTTTGAAAGCAGACTCGTTGGATTCGCTTGGGCTTGATTGAGAGAGCCATCATTCTGAAGACGAATAATCCGCTCTATCCTGGGAGGCAATTGCTCAGAAACCTTTGGCATCCGTATTGAGGGAGCAAAATTGTCTTAAGGAAACAACGTATGTTGGGCCCGGATTTCTTCATAGTTCATTACCATATTCGGCAGTCTTGTGAGTTTTTTACTGGTTTTCTTTATGTGCAGAAGTATTGTATGTTTACAAGATTATGCATATTCATTACACAGATTCTTATTTTAGTGATATTACTATCTTGAAAATATTTTCTACAACACAAAGTGCCACCAGTGGCCTCTAGAAGCACTTCCTGAATCATCTCCTCGTCCATCTTTCTTGCACTGATAAATTAAAAAGTCACGTTAAGGATTCCAGATAGCATGAAAATATCAAGTGATTGGCATTAAACAAGCGCGCTTACCAAAGAGTTTAATCCAGCATTCTCTATCTTCTGAGGATGAGAATATACGTCCTGTCCGCCGTAATAGATTGATGAACTAAGGCGACAAGGTTGAACCCTTTGCTCCTGATAGATTGAGCTCATATCCTTATTTGATGTACTCCGATTTTCATCCTCATTTCCCTTGATGCTACCATCTGTACGGAAATCAGGTATAAGGCAAAAATGTAAAAATACTTTCACAAACTAATCCGCAGCTAATAAAGAGCTAGATGCTCGCCTATAGATTATAATACTTCATACAAGCAAGGATATAGCCAAGGTAAGGTTTAGGGTAATCAACAGGAAAAAACTGGAAATTACAGCACGAGTCAAACCAAATTTTGTTTCACCAAAGATGACCCAACATCGCTTCTTTTTTTGGGCTTCCGTTCAACAATTGAATCACTTCTCCTATTTATAAGAAACAAATGTAAATAGGCTCGGAGGAAAAATGTAAGAGGTAATCACCAAAAAAAAAAAAAAAGGAAGAATAAGGCAAGAAGAGGCTTAAATAGAGTCAAAAGGTTCAAGAAAAGTTTCAGCAATTTTTTCTCTGAATATAGATATGAGTGAACCCAACTTCAGGATTCAAAGCAAAACTTGCATAACTAGATGGATTTAATTTTCAACTCTTTGTTAATCCATAGGTGTGTAGATGCTCATTTCCTGTCAATTTTAATTTCTTTTTCTTTTTGTTCTCTTTGGGCAAGCTGTGATTGGATTAAAATGGTGAGGGAAATCGATGGACAAAATGTAGAGAATGAGTTGAACTAGAAATAATGCACGAGAAAAACTAAACAGAGAAAGAAGCTCTTTACCTTACATGATGAAGGAAACACAGACTCGAAAATCCCAGAAGACGAAGAAGGGGATGGATCCTTAGAACCAAAGAGCTCAGAAGTGAAGAAGAAGACGACCCAACTTGATTATTTCCTTCCATTATGTGAAATCTTTCAACTGGACACATCAAAGAAATGGCAATTCAAATCCCACTCAGATAGTACACCAAGCAAGGTCTGGCTAATAGAATCTTCAATGAGAAAAAACCCAAC
The DNA here is from genome assembly GCA_025563575.1 of Acacia pycnantha. Classification (NCBI taxonomy): domain Eukaryota; kingdom Viridiplantae; phylum Streptophyta; class Magnoliopsida; order Fabales; family Fabaceae; genus Acacia; species Acacia pycnantha. The sequence continues at coordinate 875,596 of JAMWYP010000153.1, forward strand.
AAGTTATTAACTTCTCCTTGTTAGGAAACAGAGTGAAGGAAGGAAGGAAGAAAAGAAAACGAAATATATGAAAAAACACGTGAAAGTTTCCCTAACGATGGATTGAGAGGGAGAATAGGGAGTGATTCAAATGAAACCGTAGTTCATGAACCCATTTATCAGGCAGATAAGACGGCTGCCAAGGTAAAAGTTCCAATCTTGGAAGATTAGCACGCGTCTGGTTTCTCTCATTGTCGCTTCTCTGCCCATCCCTCTCCATCTCCATCCTGGCCGTCCAAATCTTGATCCAAGGGGCCAAAATGATTTTTCAAAAAACCGCATGCGGTATTCGTACCGCATGCAATTTTTTGAAAAATCATTCTGGCCCATTGGATCAAGATTTGGACGGCCAGGATGGTGGATGGGGAGGGATGGGCAGAAAAGAGATGGGGAGAGTATCTCCTCCCGATTAGCACTAGAAGAGATAAGTATAGTTAGAGATAAAACGGGAGCAGATCGCCTCGTGAAGCTGCTCCTCCTCATCTCTCATAAGCCTTCATCCCACTGCTCATTCCATCGAATCATTTGGAAAGTGACACATGACGAGTTAAAAAAATTGCATTCCAACACTTTCAAAACAGAACCAGATTATCTCTCTTCTCGCAAAATCATCATGGAGCATGGCGGGAAACTTCACAATCACCTTTTTTTTTTCCTGAAAAACCAAGAACGCACAGTGGCTCCCAATTCAAAGAACGAAAATCAAAAGAGAATTAGGTATGAGAATATCTTTACAAAATGGAAGAGAATATGGCTCCCGGGAAACTTCCATTTTTCTCTTTTAAAAAAATGGAAGAGAATTTGGTTGCAATGGTGATTTTCTAAAAGTGGTTGCTATGAAAATCAACAGAATAAGATAAAAATAAAATAAAAATTATAAAAAGATGGTTGCTATGATTTTGTAGCTCTTGTTATTTCAGTGCTGTGTGGAGAGACGTTGGGTATTGGGGAAAGACGTTGATAATTTTTATTTTTAAACGTTGGTTGCTGCAATAATTTACAGCGAGCCTTAATTTGGAGTCTGCGAAATGAAAATGATGATTAAAATATAACTTCCAGTTGAGCTTTGTTCTTGAATGGCTTTTATGATTTGCTTCCTTTTTATTGTTCCTTTATCTGACATTTTTGTTTTTTCTCACCCTTTCTTTCTCAAATCGTACAATTATTCAAGTTTATAATTTTTTTTAAAATTCATATCTAATGTCGTTCAATGTTGTTGGGGAAAGTTGTTTGATTTGGCTTTGGCTATTGGGGAAAGGCATTTCAGTGTTGTGTGGTCGTTTTATGTTATTTGTCATAAAAAATTTTGCTATGATCTTGTAATTTCTCATTTTCTAATGACATTTGTAATGTGTTGCATAAATTTACTCTTTCAGGTTTCAATAAATGGAAGCTCATTTGGCTTCTAGATTAGGAAAAGAATTTGATAATCTAGAGGAGGCATGGAGATTTTGGAATGAATATGCTTGTAAAGTAGGCTTCAGTGCAAGGAAAAATGGGTTGACAAAAAGTAAGAAAGATAAGAAGACAATTATTAGCTATAGATACGCATGTTCAAAAGAGGATAAAAGAAGACCAGATAAAAGGTGTACCCCAACCACCAACCATCGTTCTGAGATTAGGAACGATTGTTAGGCTGGAATGACAGTTAAATTAGTGGAAGGTAAATTCAAGATCACCTACTTTATAGAAAAACATAACCACCCATTACATCTTCAAGAAACAGTGCATATGATGAGGTCTCAAAGAAAAAGAAGTAATGCACAAGCTGATGAGATTGACTTGGCTAGGGATGCTGGACTTCAACAAAAAGAAACTTATTGCATGACTTCAATAAGTGCATTTTTGCTATTGATGACAAGTTAGAATTTGAAGAAACATGGGCTTCTCTAATATCATCATTTGATTTGGAGGACAACTCATGGTTGAAGTCTATGAAAGCGGAGTTGAATCACCAATAGGGGGGTGAATTGGGGGTTCTGAAAATTCTTTTTGAAGTGCTCTATTTTTCGGATAATAAAAACAGGGATAAACAGAGTATAGAGAAGAGAAGCAAGACACAACTGGTTCGGTCCAATCTCTTGACCTATGTCCAGTCCCCAGACTCTCTGAGATTTCTTACTATCACAATTGATTACACACTCTGCAACTCAAGAGTAATTCTCTCACTAGAACTTACTCCCTCTTACAAGTTGTAATCAATAACCCAATCTCCAAATCCCCTTGACTTGAGATTCTTTACAATGAATGATTCACAATTAATGAACTCTCTTAAAGAGTGGATAAGATAAACACTGAAGTACAAATGTATCAAAAGATACTTCTCACAAGAAAACTCAAAGAGTAATTGAAACTTGAATGATTTCGTTTTCTCACAGATTAGTTGTTGAGAAGAATTGAATGCATCTCTATTTATAGCAAGAGATCATTAAATGACCGTTGTAATTCCTAATGTAACCGTTGGAAACATTGAAGGTGGATTAGTTGAAGGTTTGGTCTTCTTCTCTCTCTACTCTTTGGTTAATCCAGCTGCACAGAAGTTCAGGCTTGACTTCTTGACTTTTAATCCATTGGAAGAGCAGCTACTGGATGTGGAAAGGTAACATTAATCCCTTTGAATCGTGTGGAGAATGATTGTCCAAAAGAATGCAAGTTTTCTGGACTTTGCATTTAATGTTTTGACATCACTTTATGCTTTTTGCTAATCCTTCATTTAATCATTTCTAAAAATCATCTGAAACTCACTAACAAACTGATTAAACATAGTTAGGAATAGTAATGAGTGATGATATGAAGTATTAGAATCAAACATAAAGATTTCGCAAAATCGTTCATCTTGAAATTCAAATCCAGCGATACAAACTCGAGTTTGTTTATCCAAACTGGAGTTTGTCACTGTGCTCAAAGTGTAAACTCGAGTTTCCATTATCAAACTCGAGTTTCCTTCTTACAGAGAAGAAAGTCGTGTTTTGAGTTTAGAATCATACTTTGAGCGCTGAGGCAAAATTCGAGTTGATTAATGACAAACTCGAGTTTTGGACTATTTAGTGAAAACCATGATTAAGTCCAAAACCTCAAAACTGGAGTTTCAAATAGTAAACTGGAGTTTTCAAAACATTGAAATAAAGCAAAGCTTTCTGCTTGGTGCAAACTCGAGTTTTCAATACTAAACTTGAGTTTTCTCTTTAAGTATAAAACATATGAAAAATTCATGCCAAGTCAAAGCTGGAGTTTCCAAATACAAACTGGAGTTTTCTCAAAGTGAGCAAAAACCGTGAAGACTCTTTGTCTTGTGGAAACTCGAGTTTCCAAACACAAACTCGTGTTTCCTCATAAGAGAAAACTTTGATAAATATTCTGTCAATTGAAAACTGGAGTTTTGAAATCGAAACTGGAGTTTTCATAAACTCAGAAATAAGCATAGCTCTTTGTATCTTGTAAACTCGAGTTTACATAGCCAAACTCGATTTTCCAAATAACTTTGAAAAACTCAGAGAACTCTCTGTGTTGCCCAAACTCGAGTTTCCAAATGGAAACTGGAGTTTTGCTTAGTTCAAAAACTTTGGTAGTTCTTTGTGTGACCAAAACTCGAGTTTGCCAAATGCAAACTGGAGTTTTGTCAACTTGTGAAAATTGAGCTATTCTCTGTCAAGCCAAAACTCAAGTTTTCAAAATTAAAACTCGAGTTTTGTCTTAGTCAGTAAGTTTCCAACTTTTCAAAGACAAAACTTAATCTTGAGTTTACAATTGTCAGTTATCATCAAAACCAATAGAGAACTAACAGTCTATATATGATATCAAAGAGAAATGGGCATGGTGTTATATGGAGCACTAAACAACTCTTGGTATGCGTAGCACACAAATAAGTGAAAGTGTTAATTCAAATATCAAAAGTATTACAGATCCAAGTGTTAGTATTGGAGAATTCTTCAAAAGTCTTGAGCGGGTTGTTGGAGATAAGAGGTACAACGAGATGAAATGTGAGTATGAAGCAAGGGAGAAAAATCCAAGATTGATAGTCCAAAGTTCACCTATCTTACATCAAGTTGCTGAGATTTACACCGCTTGTAATACCCAATTTTCGATTTACCGAAAATCCTGTATTTTAAGAATATGTTACCATAATAAATTGGTTAACATAAGTGACTTAGAGTCACATAAAATAGTGGCTATTTCAAGAGAAATAAGCCATGGAAGAATTATAAAACACTTAGTCAAATTAAGTGTTAATTAGAAAATAATAGGCAAATTAGCTTGCAATTAATTAAGATGAATGACATAATTCTTCTATTTAATTAGAGACAAATTAAAAGCATCAAAAGAGGGCTAATTATATTTGGAAATAATTAAGCCAAAGAGAATGAAATGATACTTGTCTAAATAAGCATTAATTGCCATTATTAGCTAACAAATAAGTTATGCAATGGGATATGTAATTAGTGCACCTATAAACACTTTATTAAGGGAATAAATTGAGCTTCTTAATCAGCCCCAAAGTGCATAAAAACGTGCAGCTGAAATGAAGGAAAAGATGAGATTACTAAAGCATAAAGTTAGAGTTGAAAAGTCAAATAAAGCAACTAGCCAATTAGAAGCTTAAGACATGGGATATTTTGCTAATGAAAAATCACATTAGAAGGCTGAAATTGGGGGCTGGATGTCGACCAAACAGCTGATGGTATACTTAATTAATGAAAAAGAACATTAAATGGCAAAGTGAAGAAGCATGTCGGCACACAATTGAAGGAAGTTTTGGATAAAAGTTAATATTAGATAATCTAAGACATTTGGAAATTAAAAAATATGCATGCAATAGTTAAAGAGAAGGAGACATGTCGGAAGCCCTTATGGAAGGATAAGATGAAGTTTCATAAAGCTCTTTTTGATCTAATGGCAATTGGGACACAAATAATTACCATAGTTGCCATACAATTTTTCTATAAATAGAGAGCACTTCTCTTCATTCTTCACACCAAAATGAGTTCCAAAACCTACATATAGAGAAGAGAGAGTGAGTGTGGAGAAGCTTGAAGGAGTAGAAGCAAAGTTCTTGGTAAGTTCTTGAGTTTTGGTCTTTGGTTTATAGTAAAAGTTGTGCTTTGATCTTGATCTTCAAAAGTAAATTTGTTTTCATGTTTTTGAGATTAAAAATGAGTTTGGAACGAAATTTTGATGGTAAATATGCTGGGATATCATTTTTGGAAGTTGAAGATCAAAGTAGCAAAACGTTGGTAGATTTTTGGTTTTCTGTTTTCTGGAGTCAGCCACATTTAGGCTATTATTTTATGTATGAAATGATCTTTAAAAATCACCAAATTTTACATGAATCAAGTAGACATGTAGGCATTTCCAAATATATAAATTATGAAACTTTTTGATCTCTAGTCAAGGAGATATAAATTTTTGAAGATAAACCTTATTTTCTGGGATTAACTTTGAACAGTGTTTGAAAATGAAAAACCTGGGAATGATTTTTGATGTTCTAGCTTCTAGGAATATTTTTCCTTGTAAATAGATATGTCAAGGGTCATGAGGATTTTTGAAACACTCAAAAAATATTTTTGTAGAATTAATTATGAGTTTTTTAAGTTAGTGAAAATCTGGGCAAAATGCTGGAGATTTCGTTTTTAATAAAGTGTAAGGGTAAAAATGGGATAAATAATCCACTAAGGGTAAAAAGGTAAAAATAACCCTTTAGGATATTATTCTAAGAGATATGATATTAAGTGTAATATCATATAAGTTATGGAAAAGAAAATAATCCGACGATAATGTATAGGATATCCAGGGATCAAGTCCAGAGTCTGATTTGAAGGTCGGGCAAGTTGGTAAATACACGGTGGAAGGTACTTCAAGCAACTCTGATGGTTGGTTAAAGAAGAAAACCAAGGAAAGACAGTAGTCTCTAAGGTAGTGGACTTACCCTACTTGCATGTAGTTGATATTATTGCTTATATGTATATGTATGATTGCTATGCTTGCTTGTTATGTTTAAACATACTTGAGTGATTGAAGCTCTGTTTCTGATTATGCTATGGCCATGAGTATGAGTATTAAACATTGAGCATGCAAGAGTATCATTATGTTGGCATGAGCCTATGCAAGGAAAGCACGTACATCATATACTAGCATTTATCTTGCATGCATTGTTTGGTATTGTTTGCTACTGAGATTTCCCAGAATCTCACCCCCACTACCAGTCAGCAGGTGTGCACTAGGAAGAAGTGCTACACTTAATCCTGGAGGGAAGATTGCTTGAAGACGAACCAGCTGTTGGGTTTGATTAGTTTTGATGATGTCTTATATAAGTGCCATTCTTAAAGATAAAAAGTTGATTGATATATTTATCTCCTACATTGACTAACTACTATGTTTAATGTAGATTAGTTCAAGTTGAATTATAGCTCAAGAAGGAGATAAGAGATTTTAGAAAGAAAAAATTGAATATCAAGTTCAAGAAGAATAAGACATATTGGAGAATTAAATTATGAGTATGATCAAGAGAAGAAGAAAAGAAGAAGAACTTACTAAATTGAATGATCATCATACAAGTTGTTAGATTCTACAAGTCTCCACGGTGATATGGAAGTTGGAATGGCTCAAATCGGAGTTAAAATGATCAAATACGAGCTTCAGGATTAATTGCCTCTAATTTCCGTCTATACCCGAGTATCAGGCTTCAATTGCTGATTATGTGACTTCAATACTCGAGTATGTCACCTATATACCCGAGTATGGCACATAAACAACTCCTTCGGCACTTAAATCCCGACAATACCCGAGTATGGATCATCAATACTCGAGTACGGATCACTCTGTTCAGCTCTGGTTCACGTTCAGCTTCAGGCGACTTATGGTAATTCGATGATATCTTCCTAACTAGAGATCGGATTGAGGTGAAACCAATTTTTTTGGAAACTAGACATCCACACGGTTCTAGTCGCACACGATTCAAGTCCAAAGGTGGTCATATGAGAGAGTTATGAATTTTTGAAAATGAGAGTGATATCACCGTCACATTGCTGACCAAGCCTCAATGTTTTGAGTGTAACTCACAAACTACAAATCCAATTAAGTTGAAATTTGTGGCATATGAAATTAGACATCAAGATCTTTCCAGGGATATATAATATGCCAACTTAGGAGTTTAGACCATGGAGATATGGCCCTCGAAAATGGATAGTCTGTTCAAAGAGGCTGCAGAAACGTTGGTTGATGATAACGGACGAACTACAAAAAGTTTGGAGCTGATTGTTCTTGCATTGGAAAGAAGGATTTAAATAGTTTAAGTATTTGAATCAGAATCAACTTGTTTGCATTGAAATCAAATCAAGAACGATAGAAGCAAAAACTGACAGAAGCAAGAACACAGTGTATAGCGCGGTTGAAGCATTTGCTGGAGCAAGAAAGCTATGGTTCTCGAGAATGATTTTAGATTCTCGAGTATGCTATTACTGTTAATTTACGAATTCCATTCTCCGCCTGACTCTCGAGAATGGATTATGATTCTCGAGAATGCAGTTGACCGAACGCTTCTGTTTGCTTCTCACTACATGCTGATTCTCGAGTATGGCATTGGATTCTCGAGAATGCCTTTGCCTAAAGTCATGCTCTGTTTTCTGTAATTTCTGATTCTCGAGTATTTCCCTGATTCTCGAGAATGCCCTGAACAAATATTTTTCTGCAAAACGTTGATTCTCGAGTATTGGCCTGATTCTCGAGAATGCCCTGGACAAGCCTTTCTTCCTGCCTTCTGCAGAACATAGATTCTCGAGAATGGAAAACTGATTCTCGAGTATGGCCTGTACGATCACTCTGCATTCTTTCTGGAAAACAATTGATTCTCGAGTATGAAATTTGATTCCCGAGAATCAACGAGGATTCATTTCTGGATTCATTCTATTTCTCTGTCAATTCTCGAGAATGCCAAGTGATTCTCAAGAATGCATTTCCAGGTTCTTATGTTGTGATCTGATGAATGTTCAATTACTTCTGTTAATCATTGGGTTATTTTCTAATTATCATTAAACATCTTCAAACTCATTTATATCATATTTAATCATCTTCTTGAGTGATTTTCAGATGTTTAGACAGGAATTTGAATTATGCCAAGGTGTCACCAAAACTGACAGAGCCAACAGTGAAACACAAAAACTGACAAGAAGCAGAGTTGACACAATACAGGATGCCCATACTTCCTTTATCGATATTCTAAGCCACTCTTCGACAGAGACCACACGAATAACATTCTGCAAAGAAACCCAAGATCATGGCTTGGCAGAATGCGCAGATATCTTCAGTCAGAACAACGGTTCTGCAAACACCATTGAATATTTAAATCAGTTGAAATGAAGCTCCTGTGCAACGACTATCATCCAGAGTCACAACGGAATCATCCGAGCTTCACCAACGGGCATATACAAATGCTCAACAAATATTCAAACACTAAAATGCTCTCAAAGTGGGACTCGTACAGAAATACTCAGAACGGCCATGGCCTCCACCGAGATCAAAGCTTAATCTATCTCCAACGGTCATCTCTTCAAATCAGAATAAATAGCGGAAGATTTGAAGTCTGCAAAAAAAAGAAGACATTGTACAGAACGCATACACACAGAACATATACAGAGAACATACATACAGAAAGCAAGTAGTAAGCTGAACGCACAAACAAAAGCTTCATACGAGAGTTCAAGCTTTCTTCTGTTTCATTAGATATCTCTGTTATCTTAGAGCTTCAGTGTTTATCACATATCTACTCAGTGAGGAGTTTTGTTAATCATTTGATTATTCATTTATCTGTAAATCTTAAGGTTGAGGAACCTTAAGTGTGGGTTAGACAATTACAACTTGTAAGGGGGAGTGAGTCCGAGTGAATGATCATCTTACAGAGTCTGTAATTGTGATTGAGAAGTCCTAGAGTGTGTCTAGGCAGGGAGAAATCCTAGAGTTTTTCTAGGTGGTGAAAATTCCCAGAGTGTTTCTGGGCAGTTGTAAAATCCTAGAGTGTTTCTAGGTGAGTTAGTGAAATCCCGGAGTGTTTCTGGGGACTGGACGTAGGTCAAGATTTGGACCGAACCAGTATACCTTCCCTGTGTGAATCTTCTCCTCTCCTTCTCTACTTTGCCTTAACTTACATCTGTTTGTGTGGGTGACCAAGTTCTTGAGCAATCAGCGAAAGATTTTATAATCACCTATTCACCCCCCCTCTAGGTGATATTCCGCTCTTCACTAGCAGATGAAGTTGTGAAGAGGCACCGATAGACGGAGCCGTGCAAAGACACCGGTCAGGACAAAAGTCTGAAGAAGGACAATCAGAGCATAGTTTCTGGCATGAATTCAGTAAAGTTACTTCAAACAATTTGGTGTCTAAGGAAGGGTTGGTCTTGTGGTTTAGTCATAAGTCGCCGTGAAAGACGGGGAGACTTCCACTTGACTAACATCCGTCCTTAGCCCCCTAGTTTTTTTGTTTTTGTTTTTTTTTTTTGCTCGAAGAAGATACTTGTATTACCATAAGGTCAACATTACATTAGAAATAATAAGAAAGATTGCAGCAGTCAATTACCAATATTACAGGGAACATAACAACAAAGAAAAAATTCCAACAGGAAAGGAAACAAACTAAAAACAAAACAGGAGTTAACCCTCCTCAAATACAGAACTCACCCCCTAGTTTTTCAAGTATGCTATTTTATATGAATAATTCGTATCCTATTGAAGTAAAAGAAGAAAGAAACCTACTATGATCAGTTAGAAGATATGAGAAGTAAGAATTCTGGCATCTCATCTTAAATGTATAGTCAACCACAAATAAATCTCTAATGTCATTACTATGTAAACTATACATCTGATAGCTTCTGGAGCTCATTTCAATCTTTGTATATCAAAAGACCAATGATCAACATAGAATCAAGTCCAAAGTCAGAAGATTTTCCTTCAAGAAATGAGATAAATAGACTTTACCAAGAAAAAACACCATTGGCTTCAAGAGAGTTCACAATCACACCATCATAGCTGCAAAAGACACATTACTATCAAATGCAATTATTATTTCATAAATTCAACCAAGATACAGTACTTTTCTCTACCATGAACCTATTAAGAAACCAACGTAAAATACTTCACTCTATCAGTAAAACAATGAGAAACCGCCCGAGGTGAATCACATGAATTGAATGTGGAATCCCATATACACTAAACTTCAATACCCAAAAACAGAGGAAAATGACTTTAGAAAAAGAGAACTAAGGGAATGCAGAAGATTGATTAAGGAATCAGAGCTGCAATTTGGAGAAATTGGCGATAATTTTCTACTTAATTATCATCATTAATTGAGTTAGAAGCAAGATAAATACAAGGAACATCAATAATAGGAGGGTAGATAGATCAGTTAAATTCAATTCTGTTCCAAAACGCTCATCAATCACACACCTAACATTGAATCGTTTATACTGGAAAAATCCGGCAATCAAACCCCTATCGACTTTGACCTAGGTGTGCAGCTTCGGTTCACTGTCTGATTTCGGCTCAGGCTCAGAGTCTCTGGCTTCGGACCTCAACAGAATTAGAACTCAAATTAGGCAAAGGGAAATCGAAATCTGACAGACCCGCTCCCATATTCGAGCAGGTTACCACTACGACCAATGCGAAAGAGATGAACAAGCTGGAAATGGCAGCAGAGCAAGAATTTTCGAGAGTCTCTGGCGTCGCCGTGTTGATGTTGTCCTGGGGGACCTCAAGGGAATTAGGACTCGAATCAGGCAAAAGGAAATCAACATGTGGATTGGGGATCTGAACGGTGACGAAGTATGAATCACCGGCGACGTCTATGCTCACCTGCTAGCACAAAATTGCAGAAGAAGAAGGTTGGTGTTTTCATGGTCGGGTTGTTTTAAATTATGAAGCAAGGACACTTCTATTTTTTAAAAATGTGTGTTGGACATTCTGACACTGTTCGACACTCCGACACCTTCCGACACTCCTCGATACTCCTATTTTTAAAAATAAACATGACTTTGAATATTACTAAATTGATTATGAATTTTTCTTTTATATTTTTTTTAAAAAAAAAGGAGGCAAGGCTTTTATGATGAGGCCGAATCTAGGATAAGCTAAAGTTGGAGGCCAGGATTTTATGGAATATTGAACTTAAATTATATATATGTATATACACACACATACATTTAATATCAAAACGTGTCCAAATTTAGATTTTCTTAGGATAAACGTGTCGGAGTGTCAAGTCGTGTCGTATTTCGTGTCTCGTATCAGTGCTGATGCAACATAGGTTTTAAAAGTAAACAAATGAAAGGCTGACTGTGTTTTACAATTGGACGGACACGATTAAAAGGAACCAACCGTCATGATGAGATTATGAGACAATAGCTTCTGAGGCGATTTGCTCCCGAGATAAAACACTGCTGCAAAAAGACATCACAATACAGAATTGGGCCATGATCAATTGTGGTTAGGGAGGAGAAATGTCAGCCAATAATTTATGGCAGGCCGAATTAGAAAATTCATGGATCTTCAGTCACCACAACTCCTACATGACACCACAACTTTAGGAACAAGATAATTCATAAATTAGAAATCTAAGTATTTAAAAGCTGAATATTCTACCTCCAAAAAAAAAAGAAAAAAGAAGCCCTTATAGATGAACAACCATTTCCGGGTACAAAGCTAGAAGATTTGCAGGTCTTGGGTAACAACATGCATATTGATGAACAAGTACACACCCAAAAATGAGGGATGTTGATAGAGTATGGATTAGCAAAAGATAATAGAAGTTGCGGAAAGTTAAAGATTTTAGGAATTGATATTTAATTAATTAAGTCTCTTAATAAGAGGAATATCTTATTAGATATTATCCTTTATTATTATCTTTAGGAATTAGAAAATAAGAAGAATATCTTATTAGATATTATCTTTAATTATTTTTTTAGAAATTAGCAAATAAGAGAAATATCTTATTATATAAGATTTAGTTGTTAGAATTTATGATTATTAGATTTAGATATATTTTTAGATTTCATATTTGAATTTTGAATAGAATATACTTTTTGTAAATCATTATAAATAAACCTAGTACCTAAGGTTATTAAACTCGCGAGTTTAAGCAAACATGTGATAGTGACGTAAACTTGTATTGTAAATTCAAATCGTAAACTCATAAGAGTTTACTTTTATTATTAATTAAATAGGTATTACTAGTGTATAATTAATAATTAAAATATAAAAATAACAACAATTTGATTTAAATATATTTTAAATTCAAATAGTTGAAATTAAATCCATCAACATTCATCATTTATCATATTTAACAAAGAAATTTCTATAAAATTTATATAGAAAACCGCTGAGCATTATCAAATAAAAAAAGTTAACACGAGTTTAAGAGTAAGTTAACGGTTTTGTAAGTTAGAAACGTAAAAACGGTAAACTCGAAGAGTCAACTCGCGAGTTTGACAATGCTAATGCCTCATCAATAAAGTGTCGCATATTTTAGAGAGTAAATCAGTATAGGAGATTCTCTTAGGCTTTAATAGTCCAATGAGTTACAGATTCTGTCTCATCTTTCTATTAGGGATTTAGGCTGTTCTTATAGAATTAGTGAGATATTCGCTTATTCTATAAAACAGAGGCTGATCTTAGAGAGTTGGTCTTCTTAGAGAGCTAGTGAGATCCTTCCTCCTCTTTAAAAACAGAGTAAATATCATAGAATCCTCTTGGGCTTTAGTAATTGGTTAAGTTACATATTCTGACTTACCTAATTATTAGAGATTGGTTGTTCTTATTGAATTAGTAAGGTTATTGCTTTTTCTCTAATATCAGAGTTTGTTCTATCAGAGTTCTCTTTACGTTCCCATTGACATTTAACCTTCCCATCAACTTACCCTAATCAGTACCCTACCAGCTATCTGCTAGAAATCTTCACTCACTCTCAAATGTAACTCCATAATATAAGAATAAGAATAATGTTTTATATTGAAATTTGAGAATTCCTTAATCCAATAGTTAAAACACTCAAAACAGAGGAAAATAAATATACAACACCACTGTTAAAAAAGAAAGAGTTCTACTAATTTAGATATACAACACCACTTCTTTTTTTTTTAAAAAAAGAGCTCTACTTATTTATCTTCTTAAAAGAAATGTAATAAAAAATCACCATACACTACTTATTTTGAATTGCAATTTGCGTCTTGGTTATGCATAATTTTCCTTGAAATCTTCCATGTCTGAAGTGCCTATGACCACAGCAGAATAACTTTGTCAATATCTTATTCGTCACTTGATAATAAAGCCGCAAAGTTAGGTAAACTTCATGATCTAGAGTAACTGGATAACAACAAAACCAATAGGTTTCTAACTGACACAGCTCAAAGTTTAGATTAACATCAAGTTCCTAGAAAGGATGATAATCATTCAGCTAGCAATCTAGGTGATACAATTCCTTGTGAGTAGGTCAAACTGTCCTTTTTTCTATTGTAAATTACTCCATGACACCTATTTGTATCACATAGCGTGGGGGCTATACAAATATAGCTTCATTTTTCCCTGTGAGACGATCCTACTAAATCTGCCCATACAGTTCCTTAAAAAGAAGACAAATCTTACATTTTACTATTGTGCAAGAACTACGATGTTTTTCAATCACCATGAAGCTGCTTGTTTTTGTGATATGCAAAATAAAAAAAAAAGGGGATTTTTATGCATTTGTTTGGACTGAGTGACTGACAGCTCTATGGAAACCGTGGAATACTTTATACAAATGACCATGGCTATCATTTGTATCACTCTAAGTTAGTCACACCAGCGACAAAGTTAGTTAGCCTAGCCATCGTGCAAGTGCATACAACTCTTGACATAAATAAACATCCAAGGAAAAACAAAATATAATTCTTATAATACCGAGGAAAAAAAATCAAATACACGTTACCTACAACTTTTTTCAGACTTTCAGCAGAGCATACTGAATCACTCTGCAAAAATATCAGCATAATGAATGACTATCCAACATGAACTCAAGTTTTGACAGCTTGAAGATAGTTTGGCAGTGCACAGGAATGGTCTGAGGACGCCAAACTCATAATGAGTTTACAACCTAACAACTTTAAAAGCTAACTAATTGTTTTGCCAAACCTAAATAAACTATTAAATGATGCTAAAAAGCGATATAAGTGTATAAATAAATGTCATATGTGGCTCTTTCATGTATGCGTCATTTTGTCATTCCAGACAGGCCTCAAAAGGACGAAAAGGAAAAAAAGAATGCTCGAACCAGCAAAGATATTATATTAGAGTGTGAAAACGATCTCACATTAATGTTGTTTTCTGCAGTAAGAAGGGCTGTTCCATATAGTTGGTTAACAATAATTAAGGTATACTACAGTCATGACCTGAAGAAAAAATAAGGATGTTGTGATGCATAATTAAGATAGCCTTTTTCAGAATTTGTTCCTAATGACTGCAGAATTCAATGAGAACATGTTTAAGGAATATGCACAAGCTACATTTGTAAAAGATAGTTCCATAAGGCAGGATAATGTGGATGCAACACAAAAATTTATAACACAATGACAAAATAATATTGGCAGACGTGAAACTTACAAAAGTAAAAGAAAATGTGGCTGCAACACAAAGAGCATTCACATAGCATTCACATAGCATTCACTTATAGGGTATATAAGAAAGTGCGTTCATTGCTCACCGTTTTGGGGGAGGGGGAGTACAGAAACTAAAACAAACTCATGATAGGAATTTAATTTGCAGAAACCTCATTAATCACTTCAACAGAAACTATTCCAGTCTCTTGACACAGTTCCAGAGTGGCACCAGATATGGGCTCTTTACCAAAAACCTTCTTCAGCAGAAGCCTTAGTAATCACTTCAACGAAAACTACCAACTAATCAGAATGCAAGTGTCAGAGGGGAAAAATGCAATAATCAGATTGTAATCAGTATCCCTGTACTTTCTATGGCATGAAGAACCTTCTTTCATGAGAAATGCGGAGGTGGGCAGGAATGTAGGAGATGAGGACACAAAATTTTGTTGGAATAACTTAAGTGTTAATAAAATATTAAATCTTCATCATACTTGAGAAGAAGGGAAAAAAATCTACAAGTGGGTAAAAAGTACTTCAATTAGAAATGTAGAACAGTAGTGAGTAACGGAGCTAAAGCCAGTAAGTACATGTAAAGTTTTTGACAAATTGTAATGGATAATGAAAAAGTAACAACACATTAGTTCAAATCCAACTCAGGAAAAAGAACTTAAAAATTAAAGAAACAAATGGTCATCAACATTTCATTACTTTCTTAGAGGTATGCAGGAATGTAGGATGATGTGGAGTCAGGACACAATTTTGTTGGAATAACTTAAATGTCAATAGAAGATTAAATCTTTATCATACCAGAGAACAAGGAAAAAAACCTATAAGTGGGTGAGAAGTGCCCCAGTTAGAAATGTAGAACAGTGGAACAGGTAATAACAAGCTATTTGTAGTAAGTACATGTTAAGTTTTTGACAACCTGTAATGGGTAATGAAAAATGTGTACTTTATCCTGAGGAGCATCCAACACCAAGTATTTTTTTTTTTAAAAATGTAAAAGTACACATGTGGTTATAAAGTAGGTGCAAAAATATCATTTAACCACTAAGTTTGACTTTTTTTGCTGACTGGATGATGACGTGACTTTCAAAGATGTAAAAATACACATATGATTTGACAAAAAGAGCGCCCAACACCATTTTTTTTAATTTAATAATTTTATTTCAATTAAAGGAAAATTGTTATTGGTATAAACCTTGGGAGGCCAAATTTTGCAAAATGAACAGATTAATCCAAACTACAAAATAAGTCTAGCTAAGATTCATAAAAACAAAACAAGTTTATGAACAGAAAAATAAAATTTTGCAAATTGAAAAGATTAATCCAAAAGCAAATCATATATGGAAAAAAGATTCTTGGATAGAGGGGCTTTGGAGCCATTGTCATCGAAGAGGGAACACAGCCACCAACCATCAACAATAACCCAAAAACAATAATAAGTATGAAATCAAATCTAAGAACGAACCTTGATTTCTTTACCTATCGTTGCTTAAATTCAAATCTTGTAGCTGTGTCTCTTCTTTTAAGGGTGTGTAACCGCCGAAGATTGCTCATTTCACAACGATCTAAAAGCTAAGAATGAACCCTCGGTTATTTGATCTTCGTGTTCTGGACCTAGATCTTGTTGTCACCATGAACTTGCTCTGTTCACACTAGATTCAATCAGAGGAACGTCATTGGTAGAGGACCGTCGCATTTTCACAAAATAATTTTAAATTTTTTGATCTAAAAAATTAAACAAGAAATTATTTAAATAATTTTTCAATCAAAACTGAACAATATTATTTATTTTATTTTTTTTTGCATTAAGAAATATGTATATAAATGTTTGCACCTCTAAATGAGTTATTTCTATTTATATGATAAATGAAAGTAAATCAAGAAATTTTATAGACTTATAGTTATAAAGTTTACTTTTTTTAAAGTAAATAATTTATTTTTTGATAGAATAAATGAATTATATCTTTAACTATTTATTTTTCAAAAAATTAAAATTATTTTATATTAAATATAGTATTTATAATATCAAATTTCAAATGCATAAATATTCATTTATTAATTATTAATTAGAAAATTTAATAAGGATTTAAAAATTAAAATAAATTATGGAAATAAAAAATTCGGCCTCCCAGAATTTATACCTTAAGAAATAATAATTTTCCTTTAATTGAAATAAAATTATTAAATTGAAAAAAAAGAACTTTATGTTGGACGCTCTTTTTGTCAAATCACATGTGTATTTTTGCACCTCTGAAAGTCACGTAATCGTCCAATCATGTGTGCAAAACAAGTCAAACTTAACGGTCAAACGGTATTTTTGCACCTAATTTTTAACCATGTGTGCATTTTTGCACCTAAAAAAACATTTGGTGTTAAACGTTCCTTTGGTAAAACAGATATAGATTTTTACACTCATATATATATATGTTCAGTCCACTCTAATCTGATTATCCAATTGGCTACCATTGTCATGTTTGTAAATGTTGTTTATTTGTTGTACTTATCTTAATCTATGACGTGTCTTGTAGCACGTCAAACTAAACAGATAAATATTAAGTATCTCACATATAGTTAATAAGATTGTTTAACATCTAAATTATCAAAATATAAAATCAGTTTAAATAAAACTCATATGATAGTCTCAATTTAAATCCTTAAAATATTTTAGTATATAAAAATAAAATACAAAAATGTTAGGGTCATGGCAAATAAAAACAGTATAACATGTGCTCCATGAGCACAAGAGAGCTTTTAAGGCTAACTTTATAGGTGCTTTCTCTTACTTCCTTCCTGCTAGAACAATCACCTGAAAAATATTAATATAAAGAAATGAGATTCAAAGTCTCAGTAACCATTGAAAGCTTCTACCGTATACGAGCAAATCACATATGATTTGAAAGAGAGAATTGATTACATATATTTGCATATATTATAACCAAACCGTCCTATCAATAGGTTATAAGTAGCCATTTTCCGCGGATTGAGACAAAACTCTTTTTACATACTTACCTTGTAAATCGTAAAAGCACTTTTGAAAAGTCAAAAGAAATAGGCACTAAAACGATTTCAAATTAATCATCATTAAGAAAACCTCTATTCAATCATCCATCCTTATTTCGCTGACTGAAGTCATAAGTTAACTCTTAGTCTAATAGAAACTCATCAATTTGACTGGATTGTCCTAAAGCTCACCAATTTTTAAGATGTACCTGGCTAAAGATGTAGAGTTTAAGTATAAACTATGACTGCCCACTTTAAAAGAACAAAACATAGGAGGTGTCATATGTCTTACAGCTCCAATGCAATCCTAATCAAAGGAAAAGATGGAGGAAGGGGCATTGACAAGTGTCATTTACTATGTACTAAGTGATGACATACCACGTTGTAAAAGATCTCTCCATACAGAGTCCTCCTCCTTACTTCAACTCATCACAAATGCAACCACCATAACAGTTATTGTAACATCCCAAATTTTTGGATTGGGAATTAGAAATTTGGTATGGAAATTTATGATGGAAAATTTAGTCTAAGATAATTATGAAAATAATTATTAGAATTTAAGGATCTATTTTCTTAAGAAATTCAAAGAAAATAATTGGAGGTTGATTTATAGCTTAAGATTTTTAGAGAAATTACTCTAAGGGTTAAAGAAGTTAAATAAGGAAGAAAATCCTTACAAAACATCAAACATCAAGGATTCGTTGCTAGCATTTATTTGATAATTAAGCAATAATAAAGAGATAAGAGAATAAAAAAAAGAAAAAAAAAAACAGCAAAACAACAAATCAGATATGTTTAAACCAAACCATTGAAAACAATAAGAAAGCCACGTGACCATAATTCTCCAATCTCATTCTTGACCCAAATCAACCCAACCCAACCCAAACCAAACCAAACCAAACCGCATCAGTAGGAATTAGCAGCAAAAAAAAAAAAAATAATAAAAAAATAATAAAAAAAAAATAAAAAAAACGTGAACCAAATCAAAAGATCAGCCAGAAAGCATTTCCCATATCAGGCACGCAAGCACAGCGAAAAAAAAACGAAGAGAAGACAGAAACCTCAGCTCTCCCTTTCGGCGATAGACTACACACGCAAGATCAGCCTCCACATCTCAAGCCTCACCCAGTGGTTGACCGTTGGTTTTTCTTCCTCGGACAGGACCTTCCTTTCTCTATATAATTCATGCTCCCTTTGCTTCCCTTCATTCATTCATTCATCAAAGAGGAACAGACAATGGCGGACCTAGGAAGTAGAAGGGGGGAGTGTCCCCCCTAAATTTGGGAAACTTTATAAAAAATAAAATAAAAATACATGTTTGAATGATTGCATGATTGTTTGGTGCTTACCCTTAATACATTGAGATTGCACTTTGTAATCGGACATGAGATGAATGGTTGAATAATTGTTTAGTATCTTATATTGAAAAAGATGTATTTGATAGCATTGATAATAAGAAAATTATGATGAAGTTACAAAAAATAAAACCTAGAAGGATGACATTGTAATTATTTTTATTGTAATATACTTTTGTTATTAAAATATATGTACTTGAACTTATTGAGTGCCCACCCTTCGTTGTAATTTATATAGCTGCATTTCTAACAGCACTTAGGCTTACTTTTCTAAATAACAGGTTTTAAAATAATTGTCTTTATTATTACATTATCAATATTCATTTGATTTCATAAATATTTCTTTTTCTTGTTTATATTCTTTTATTTTTTAATGCATTTAAAAATTTCCTTAAAAAAAATTTTTCGGGGGCGCTGCACCGAACCCCCACATCCCCTCACCAATGATGCCCCTCACTATTTTTCTGGGTCCGCCCCTGAGATAGAGGTAGGGAACCGTGAGGGAACAAGAAAGAGAAAGATGAGAGGCTGAACAAAAAAGAGAGAGGGTCGAAAGGTGAGTGAGCTGTGATCAACCATTGTTCCTCTGCACTTTGTGCCAAGGATCAGGGGAGTTAGGGGCTATCCGAAATCACAACGATCAAGCTTGGAAATTGAGGTAAGTCATCGGGTCTTTACTCCTTGTATTGCCATCTATGATGCACAGAAACGCAAAAATTCCAGCCAAGAACGTTTCGGAAACGCGACTTTGCCCGAGACGCTGGGAAACGGCAAATCAACGAATCGAATCTGTGAAATTTTCAAAATGGCAGTTTTGTAATTTTCATTTAAAGCGAAGGGCATTTTGTACCTGAATTTTTGAAAACAAAAATGCTGAGTCTCTCCCCCAAATCGACATTCGACTTTGAAGTCTGATTTTTGTTTCGGTTGTTGTTTTGTATTCTGTTTCGTATCGTTTCGGTTGTTGTTTTGTATTCGGTTTCGGTTTGGTTTTGGAAAAAATGGTTCAATAGGAAAATTTCCATTTAATTCGTATCTTGAAAGGACTTTATGACTATGGAGTTCCCTTTCTTGATTTGGTTTTTAATGTGATTTTGTTTTTAATGTGATTGATAGAATGAAGTCAAACACAAATCAAAGCAATAGTTCAATAAACATACAATCGAACCCACGAAATGTGAACTCGAAATTGAAAACTTGGACAATACACTGTTTATGTTATAAATATTATTTAATACCAAGACGTTTCGGAACGTCTCGAAATATTGGTATTTTTGAAGTAACGTTTCGATGTCACGTATCGGCAACGTCTCGAAAATGCCGTATCGGTTTCGGTGCATCATAGGTTGCCATCATATCCCAATAAGTTTCCAAGTTTTAAGCCTATGGGAACATAGTCATAATTCCACTAGGGAGTCTCTGTATATAAAAGATGAAACAGGGGCTGTTATGCGTCAAATGAAAGAGAGAGAGGAAAAGAAAGATCACTGTGTGTACGTTCCTGATATGTTGTTGCATATATATAATATATATTAGATATAGTTTGAGTGTTGACCAAATCAAAGTATATACACACACACTAGAAATGCATGCCCTGTTTGTGTGTCTTTGAACAGAGATGTGGTCAACGTGTGTGTGTCTATAGTATATATATATATTGCGTGGTGTCTGGAGGGAGTTAAGCTAGATGTAAAGTATATAGATATATATTACTTTGATAAGAAAATATATATAAGTTAAAAACATTGCTATGCATGAAAATGATAGGAAGCTTGTTGAGTTGAATGGTATATATACATGTAAAGGAAGAAAATGTTACTGAGTGTGTTTAACTATATATATATATATATATATATATATATATATATATATATATATATATATATATATATAAGTTGCTGTTTGGTATAAAAATATATATACATATGCATGCGTCACTGCACTCAAATAAGGAGAGAAGAAAAACTTGATTTCTCTTAAAGTATATATGTATAATTAGAACAAAATAATAATAATAATAATAATAATAATAAATAATAATAATAATAAATAGATAATAAATAAATAATAATAACATGATGGTTGGTATTTGTAAGCTCCTTATCTAAAGTGTTTGGATAGCCTTTGAGAGTTCAAAACAATGGTAAATAAATAAATAAGTAATAAAAAAAGAATAAATAAATAAAAATAATAAATAGATATTGTCATTATTATTAAATAAAAAGAATGAATAATTAAGTGAATTATAATTAATAAAATATATTTTTAATTAATAAATAAATAAAAGGGGTATTATTTTTAAGGGAATTTTTAGGGATTAATAACCTTTTTTT
The DNA here is from genome assembly GCA_025563575.1 of Acacia pycnantha. Classification (NCBI taxonomy): domain Eukaryota; kingdom Viridiplantae; phylum Streptophyta; class Magnoliopsida; order Fabales; family Fabaceae; genus Acacia; species Acacia pycnantha. Next base: position 896,938 of record JAMWYP010000153.1, read on the forward strand.
TACCCCTTTAAAATTAATTCATGTAGTTAGTTACATTGCGACGCAAGAAGCGACTAACGACAATGATAAACGTTTATAGGAATACCTTGACACCTCTACCAATCCCAACATCTACCAGACCAGTTAAGGATTCAAGTTTGAGGTGGATAACTGTTATCTTATTAGCTTGTATATATGTATTCATGCATGACTGATCATGGTTGCTAGATAATTTGCATATGTGTATCCTAGCTATGGATTGGGGTTGCATGTTCTAAAATGGAGCTATGGATTGGGGTTGCATATGTGGATCTCACTGAGTTACCTCCTATCCGAGAAGTGGAGTTCAACATTGACTTGATGCCTGGCGCAGGATCAATATCAAAGGCGCCGTATCGAATGGCTCCTAACGAGATGCAGGAGTTGAAGAAGCAATTGGAAGAGCTTTTGAAGAAGGGGTTCATTCGACCTAGCGTTTCACCGTGGGGAGCCCCAAGATTTTTGTAAAGAAGAAAGATGGAAGTTTCCGACTCGCATCGATTACGCGAACTCAACAAGGTGATCGTTAAAAATAAGTACCCACTTCCCGGATTGATGATCTTTTGGATCGGTTATCCGGTTCCACAGTCTTTTCAAAAATTGACTTGCGTTCGGGATACCATCGATTGCGAGTTAAGGATGGCGATGTTCCCAAGACAGCTTTCAGAACCAGACATGGGCATTATGAATTCCTTGTGATACCCTTCGGATTGACAAATGCACCTGCGGTATTCATGGATTACATGAACCGTATCTTCCGACAACACCTAGACCAATTTGTGGTGGTGTTCATCGACGACATTTTGATATATTCTAAGAGCAAAGAAGAGCACGAAGAACATCTGCGAAAGGTGTTAGGCATACTCAGGGAGAAGCAACTTTATGCTAAGTTGAGCAAATGCGAATTTTGGCTGCGGAAGTGAAATTTCGGGCCATGTTATATCTAGCGCGGAGTTGCGTTGATCCAAGCAAGGTGGAAGCAAGTCTTTGGACTAGAAACGGCCGAGAGGCGTGACGGAGATCCGTAGTTTTATTGGTCTCGGGATACTACCGCAGATTTATACGGATTTCGCGTCTTGCCCTACCATTGACAAAGCTTACGAGGAAGAATCAACCCTTTATATGGGGAGATGATTGTGAGGAGAGCTTTCGTAGTCCGAGGGAGAGGTTGACTACAGCACAGATTGATTATCCCGATCCAGATGAGACCTATGTTGTCTACAGTGATGCCGGTGGGCAAGGATTGGGATGTGTCCTAATGCAAAGCAGGCGGGGTGGTGGCCTATGCCTCTCGTCACCGAAACCTCACGAGTTAAACTATCCTACACACGATCTAGAGCCGGCGGCTATCGTGTTCGCTTTGAAGATATGGAGGCATTACCCGTGCGGTGTAACCGTAGAAGTGTATTGTGACCACAAGAGTCCGAAATACTTGTTCGATCAACGAGAACTCAACATGAGACAACGTCGTTGGATGGAGCCGATTAAAGATTACACCACGGAGATCAAATACCATCCGGGTAAAGCAAACGTTGTTCTTTGATGCTCTTAGTAGAATGACAGTGCAGGTATCATACATGATGATACAAGAGCAGAAACTGCTGGAAGATTTCAGAGACCTGAATCTATCCAACCAAATCTGCATGGGTCAGCACGCACCAGCTGATGCCTATCTTGCTACAATTCTTGCGAGTCAAGGGGAGTATGATCTGAGAGATGAAGTGGAGAAAGCTCAGAAGCAAGATGATTGGGCAAAAGAGATACGTGAGAAGATCACTCGAGGTGAGACCCAAGACTATGACCTATCACTTAGTGGTTTGGTCACGAATCTATATACCGCCAGTTGATGAATTGAAGCGGACAATAATGGATGAGGCTCATAAGAGTAAGTACACTCTACATCCAGGCATGGTCAAGATGTACCAGAGTATGAAGTCTGAATTTTGGTGGCCCGGGTTAAAGAAAGATGTAGTCGACTACGTGGCCAAATGCTTGACCTGTCAGAAAGTAAAGATTGAACACCGTCAAGCCCCTGGTCTTTTGCAAGGACTAGAGTTGCCAGAATGGAAGTGGGAGAACATAACCATGGATTTTGTGGTAGGTCTGCCCAAAATCAGGAATCATGATACAATTTGGGTAGTTGTTGACAGATTAACCAAGTCAGCACACTTCATTCCCATCAAGTATCCACTATTCTCCTAACGATTGGCGGAGATTTATATCAAAGAGATAGTGAGATTACATGGTGTCCCTACGAGCATTGTCTCTGATCGGGATACGCGGTTCAAATCCCGTTTCTGGCAAGCGTTACACGAAGGTATGGGGACTAAGCTGAGGTTCAGTTCGGCTTATCACCCTCAAACTGACGGCCAATCTGAAAGAACTATTCAGACACTGGAGGATATGCTACGAGCATGTGCCCTGGATTTCAAAGGAAGTTGGGATCAACATCTTTCGCTAGCAGAGTTTGCATATAACAACAGTTATCATGCTAGTATACAAATGGCCCCGTTCGAGGCATTGTATGGGCGGAAGTGTCAATCACCATTGTCTTTGGATGATTCGTCTGAAAAGCAATTACTTGGGCCGAATATGCTTGAACAAACCTCCGAGCAGATCGCGTTGATCAAGAAGAGACTCCTAGCTGCACATAGTAGACAGAAGAGCTATGCGGACAAAAGGAGGAGACCCTTGACGTTCTATGTCGGCGACCATGTATTCCTAAAGTTATCTCCAGTAACTGGTGTCGGCAGAACGCTTAAGAGGAAGAAACTGAGTCCACGATACGTAGGACCCTTTGAGATTTTGGCAAAGCGCGGAGAAGTAGCTTATCAGATAGCTTTACCCCCGAACCTGAGTAATGTCCACAACGTTTTCCACGTGTCACAACTGAAGAAATACCAGCCAGACCGAGGTCATGTCATTGAGTACGAAGACGTTGAAGTACGGCATGATAATACCTTCATAGTTGAGCCAGAACAGATCATTGATCATAAGGAGAAACGGCTCAGAAATAAGACTATTCTGATAGTGAATGTGGTCTGGAAGGGTTTAACACCCGAAGAGGCAACTTGGGAAATCGAGAGTGACATGAAGGAGAAGTACCCAGAGTTCATGGCCTGAAGTTTAGTTAGTATAGATTAAATTTCGAGGGTGAAATTTTGTGTAAGGGGGGAGAAATGTAATACCCAGATATTTATCTGGAATATTATAAATAAAATTTAGATATTTCTGATAAGTGAAATTTCAATCTCCGGTCTTGTATAATTATAGTCTATTTTCTAAGTAGAATTGTTAGTTAGATTTAGGAAGTAGGTGATGAGATTCCTATTCTTGTTTTAGGCCTTGTTTGCATTGAAAAAATATGCAGAGGTAAAAACATAGTAAGGATCGAGTCGCCGAAAAGTTGAAGCTTTCGCAGTTTTTTCAAAAGTAAGGGTAGAATTTGTTAGAATAGCCTTTAAATTTCAAGTATGATTGGGTATCATATGGGAGGGCTATTTTAGTCATTATTTTCGAGAATCATAGTTGCGTCAAGTTCGGCAAAATTTCGGGAAGAAAATTTGTCAGAGTAACGAAGTGCTGGCGAAATTCCGTCAATTAAGGGTAGAAGGGCAAAATGGTAATTTTTACCTAAAATGCCAATTATAGTGTCAAATCACTAATAAGGGTGATATTATTCTTATAGGATATCAGAATCTCTGATTTGCTACCGTCACACTGCCCGACGAGCCGCTGCTTGAAGTTCACGTTTTTCCGTGAAAGTACGTTTCCGCCGGTAGTACCTAACGTTGCCAACGAAGGTACGGACGCGTACTGTAACACTAATCTTGTGTTCCTTAAATGCATATACATATGATAGATAGTTCGTAGACCGTTATACAGACAGTTTTCACGGGTTATGGTTTTGATAACGCCGTTATGTTTTCCTAGCGCTGAGGACACGACTGTACATCGTGGCACTGGTGAATAGTGCAGGCTGTTATTGTTTTTACATTGTGGGGCTTACATATTGCTTGTTGCTTATGTTTTGTCGGCATAATGATCATGCATCTGCTGAGTGCTTTTGTGATGATATACTGTTGTATTAGCTCTAGAATATCTGTTGTCTATATACTGTATTGTTTGGGTATGAGGTTAACCGTTACCTGAGATTCAATATGATGAATTGAATCTCAGCTGTAGCTTCAGTTCAGGAGGACCACGGTTCGGGGATCGAGGCAAGTACCCGGAGTAGGCGTGCAGCTGAAGACTATCTTTATCTTATCGTTTTCTGTTATTCTGTTACTCTGTTATTCCGCTATTTCCTTTCTAAACCTTAGGACTACTGTCTGTAATCTATACAATGGTTGATGTTTTGGCTGTGAACCGATTACTCTTTCGCTCTATTGCTCAACTCTGACTTTAAAAAAAAAAAAATTCCGCATTTCAAGTTGGGATGTTACACGTATTGTGAATAATTCCTCCAAAAGCGCACTTAGTAGTAGCTCTACAACATGCACCATCAACGTTCGCCTTTACCCACCCTTCCTTCGGTGGACGCCAACTTTCTTAAGTTGGAGCCAAAGTAAACCTTGGAACGTTAACCTAGCTAAACGATCGTTAGTAGAAATCATGCAATCCATCATTGCGCAAGTACTAGCGAGGATATGATCATTCAAGGTACATTTCTTCTAAAAAACAAACAAATTCCTGCGTCTCCAAATCCACCAACAAAGAATAGTGAATTTGGAGGCCAAATCTTTACTCGCTCCCTTCTGACCTCCAACATTCCACCATACCTAATGCGATAGATTCATATTGCAGAACGTACTCCCTCGTGTCATGGGCACCATCTTCCTCCATAGCAATCTCGAGTGAGTACAATCCCAACAAACATGAATGATGTCCTCTACTCCTACTCCGCAAAGGTGCAGCTTGGATCCATTGCCAAACCCTTCCTCTCTTGATTTGTATTCGTGAGTAAGCACTGACAAGCGACCAGCCAGATAAACGTCTTACATCTATGAGGTGCTCGAACTTTCCACAAACTACACCAGTCCCTCTTATGATCTATCATATCTCCTAAAAGAACCCTATAAGCATATTTCATTGAAAAACCTCCATGCCTTTCCCATTTCCATCTCACTCCAGAAGTATCGTTATTAGTTACTTCCCCCCCCACGAACTGCATCCCATGTTCTTTTGATTCCCATCCATACATTGGAACCAAGCCTTTTCGGATCGATGCGAGGGAGAAGGTCATCCCCACATTTATACTTATCCCGTACTACTTTGACCTAGAGATGATCCCTATGCGTTACAAGCCTTCAGCCCAGCTTCATGAGGAATGCTTGGTTGTTATACTTAGCATGCCTCAACCCCAAACCTCCCCTACTTTTAGCCTTACATGCCTCATCCCAGGCTACTAAGGGCATCCTGTGACTTTCCACTGTGTTCCCTCGCAAAAATGCTCTATTCTTCTTGTCCAGAGTATCACAAACATTCATGGGAAGATAAGAGGTTTGCAGCGTATACGTTGGAATAGCGAAAGACACCGAGGAGATAAGCATTGCCCTGCCAGCTAAAGAGAAAGAGCTAGCTTTCCACCTAGCCAACCTTTCCTCCACCTTGTCTATCATCCCCTGAAATGATTCCTTACCAATTCTCTTATGATGGAGTTGTACCCCAAGATATTTGTCGAGATCAGTCGTGTGAGAGAAACCAAGAATCGAGCTAAGCTATGTGCTCATGTTATGATTAATGTTCTTTGAAAAATATACTCGAGTCTTAGAAGCATTTACCTTTAGACCAGAATAGTCACAGAAATAAGTCAAACAATCTCGAACCATCTCCGCTTGATGAATAGAAGCTTCAGTAAATAGAATAATATCATCTGCAACGAACAAGTGCGATATTGGTGGTCCCTTCTTTGTAAGACAAATAAGCTTCCATTCCCCTGTCTCCATTCATTCTTGAATCATATGGGCTAACTTTTCAATACAAATAAAAAATAGATAGGGCAAAAGAGGATCACCCTGTCTTACCCCACGTGATGCTTTAAAACACTCCGCTTTATTACCATTCCATAACAGTTGCATCAGATAATATTGCTAGGTAGATTCAATTCCTGCAGACACTAGAGAAGGAACTTCCAATTCACCCTATTATATGCCTTCTCTAAGTCTATTTTAATTTCCATAAAACCCTTATTCCCTCCCATTGTTTTCATAGAGTGAATTATCTCTTGGACCACAATAACATTATCCGAACTATGCCTCCCTGGGACAAAGCTACACTGATTAGGGGCGATGACATGTGATATGAAGCATTTCATTCTATTTGCCACTATCGTAGTAACTAGCTTAATATACAACATTGCATAGGCTAACTGGCCGAAGGTCTCTAAACGTCTCTGGCTTATCCTTTTTGCGGATTAGGACTAAAAGAGTCCCATTAACATCATAGATCCTCTCAGGATAAAGAAACACTTGCTTCACAAACTGAACAATAGATCCTCGAACTATTTTCCATTGGTGTTGAAAGAACAATTCATTAAAACCATCCGGTCTGGGAGACTTGAGAGCACCCATATTGAATAGAGCATCTCTTATTTCAGCTTCTTCAACTACCCTTTGGCACACACATTCTTGAGCCTCCAATAACGTTGGATACGAGACACTGCATGAAAGGGGGGAACGCTCCACCACCTCCTCCTTAAACAGCGCCAAAAAATATATTCTATTAACCTATTTCATATATTCAAATTTAATCTTAATTAATTCAGGTCCAAGAAAAAAATTAATCTTAACAATTTATAGATTGTCTCATGGTATTCAGCTTTAGCAATTAATTTGATTTATTGTTTATAATTTAAGCATCTCTATTTTTTGCCCAGTAATTTAAGCATCTTTATTAAACTGACCGCCAAGCCCTATAACACATTTAGCACATCGGTGGTGGATTTAATTAATTCATTATGACTTCCCACAGTTTGTTTCTTTGTCAATTTTGTCTGGTCTAATTAAAAATAGGCCTTTTAAATACGTTTCTCACATTCACAGATATTCAAATTTGAGACCCCATATTTAAGTTATTTTGCAGAATTTTAAAATCAAATTAGGAAATTTATAATTGAACACTACGAACGACAATTTTACCTTGAATAATAATAATTATTTTAAAAATCAAAAACATAAAAAGGAAAACAGCCCAAAAGCGATCCTCCTGGTCCTAGCCATGGAGCTGAGCAACGAGCAAATTGGGTAACCCGTTCCCAAACTCGTAACCCGGCCATATAATTATATATGGGTATGGGAATCCATATTCATACCTCAACCCATCTTAAACAGGTTAGAACATAAATTAGGGCGGGCTAAACGATGATGGGAAACACATTTTAATTTTGACATATTTTTGTTTTTTTTTTTAAACATATTAATAAGTATCAAGTCATCCTTCTAAATTTTAAATCTTCAAAATTCAATTATCACAATTTATACAAAAGAACTTAAATTTAAACAAATACTACAATAAGATCATTTTAATATTTAAACTTCAACTTTCAAACCCCAACATTCAAAGATTAATGAAATAGCATATGTCCATTGGATCTTCATGTTTTATTAGTATCTCTATATTAATAGAAAAATAAGAATTTCCTAGCTACCAGCAGAAAAAAAAAAAAAAACCTTCGAGTTCTTGTATAAACCATCGATACTTCCAAGTACGGATGATACAAAGAATTCCACAGGTCAACAATTCAAAAATAAAATCACACAATCCTATAAGATAAATTTGGCCTTCATTGATCAAATGGGAGGAATATAATTGTTTCTTTAGTTTTATTTTATTTGTGTACTATGCAGTACATTTAGAATAAAGTAAGTGGACAATTATCTTGAATCTTTAATCCTTGTTAATTCAATATGCAACTAACAGAAACGAATTACTTCCCTTTGCTAATTTTTTTTTCTTTTAAAAAACTGCACATGAAAATCTATAAGTAAATAACAATAATAAAAAAATAAATAATATGAAAAAAAATTAAATGGGCAGGTTCCAAACTAGCCTGTCATGGGCCTTTTATAGACGGGCTTAAATAAGAAAAAAAAATTCAATGAGTTTGGGTGGGTATACGGGGTTGCGTGTAGCTTGCTTTGCTCTACCTGCCAGTAGGGCTGAGTATGGAACCCATAACCCATGAGCATGCCCATAACCCACTGTAATTGGGTCATTTTGAGCCCGCTAACCCGCCCATTTAAAACTTAAATGTGAGGGTTATGACTTATGAGCACACCTACGGGCTTCTTATACTCACCCATTTAGTGTTTTTTTTTTATATTAATTACTCATCTCATTATGCATTCTGGTATAAGGTAAAAGCGTTCCTTGATTCCTTATCCTGAATAAATTTATGTTATGATGATACTTGTCTAAATTTATGTTGTTTTGTGTGAATTGTGATTAGTGAACCTTGAAGATTGAGATTTAAGAATTTAGAATGATGAATTTGGATGAATGTTTAATACTTATGTATGTTTTTTCTCAATAAAATAAATAGATCAAATGTAAATGGGTTACCCAAAACCGAGTTGGCCCGCTCATTTATTGCTAACCCGTTTACATGAGTTTAAATAGGTGGAGGTACCGGTAGAGCCGGGAAATTGGGCTGGGCCGTTTAAGCCCTGGCCCTGTAGGACCCGGGCTTGAAAAATAGGCTAGAAATTTGAAATTTGCCCTACAGGGCCTCAGGCTTAATCGGGCCGGCCCGTTAGGCCCATTTAACTGTAGCTTTTTTTAAAAAAAAAAATTTATTTACCTAGACTTCCATTTAATGAATGTGTTTATTTGTAATTACTTAGATTTTTTTAGTTAAACTATAACCCTTTTTTATTTTTATTATTATTCTGTATTAAAACACATAATTAGTTATTATAAATTTTAAAGAAGTGATGTTTTCATATTAAATAAACACATACTTTGGTATTACAATATTATATAAGTAATAAATTATAAATATATTTTGAGTAAAATAAGTATAATTATTTTTACCTGTCAGTAAATTCATGCCTGAACCGAAGGAATTTGAAGACACACACAAAATTACAAGAGGGAAAGACATTTTGTCGTGGGCATACATAAAGCAATTCCTTTGTTTAATATTTTTTTAAAAAAGGAAAAAACATATTCTTTGTGTTTATTTGTTTTTTATTATGAATTAATGAATGTGTTTATTTGTTGAATGATTTATATTGTTTAGATATTAATATTGATAACATTTATTTGATAGATTATAACTTTAATGGTTACAATTTACTACTTATATTTTTTTGAAAAAAATCGAAGGAAAAATAGTTAAAATTTGGAATCGTAATTTTCAGCCCTGTAGGGCCGGCCTTGGCCCTGGTAGCTGGTACTATCTGGCCGGACTTTGAAAAACAAATGTTTTCCTTCCTCTAGGCCCTGTAGGGCCAACCCTGTTAGGCCAAGCCTTGTCGGGCAAGGGCCGACCCTGATTTCAAGCTCTAGGTACGGATATGGGCTAGCTCATATCCATTCAAAATTCAACGGAAGGATAGGCTCTGTCCTAGCCAATATGCATAACGACTAAAAACAATCAAATATGATGATAAATAGTCATAAAGTAAGGTGATCAAATTAAAATCGAAATCAAAACCGAACGGTTTTTGGTTCTAGATTCGCTTTTTATTTTTGAAAATTTCCTTTTTCAAAGTTGGATTTGGTTATTACAAAAAAATTCGGTTTAAAATAAAAGAAATATGAATAACATATTTATATTTAATTAGATACTATTTGATATGGGCAAATTTGTATAATTAAATAAGCATAAATTTTGAATTATATTAGATAAAATCTATAGATATTTTAAATCTATTTAATTAATTTTATATATTTCCTCCTTAAATCTAATCTTGAGGATAAAACATAATCTTTGTACAAAATATAAAAAAATTCAGTCAATTTGGTTATCAACCAAACCAAAATATTTCAGTTAATTTAGTCAATTAATTTCGGTTGTGTACAAAACAAACATTATTTTATTTTTTCGGTTATTTTCGTTTTTACCAAAAATGAAAATCGAACAAACAAATGCTCAGCCCTATCGTAAAGTATGGCATTTTCTAAAGTACTGGATATTAACAATGTTAGCAAATTAATTGTACCAACCAACTCTGACTTTAGAAGGAACATCATTTGGGTAAAGGAGAAAAGGGTTTCTGACAGAACCCAAACCCAGAGGAGGACACACAATATGATTAAGCAACAATAATCAGTTCCATGTAAACATTAAGTCTTAACAAAACATAAGTGGCTTCTACATTCTCCTAGTTACTATATGCAAGTGATGAGTTTTTGATGCACAACCCTTGCTTTTGACTTACATTTAGTCATATGCATAACTTTTGTAGCAAACCTAATATTTTAACCTTTCAAACAGAAGCAAATCTCGTAAAGGTAAAGTGTGCGGCCATTTACCCTATGTTTGGCGGGATGGAAAAGCGAGGGAAAATAGGAGGGAAGATGATGCTAAGAAGGAAAATTTCCCAAAATAGTAAAAGAATTTTGAGAGTTTTCCTTCCTAGTATTCTCTCCTCTCTAATTTTCTTTTCATCCAAACATAGGGTTAATCTTCAGGATATAAATACAAGCCAAGACCAATTCGAGCACAAGCTTTACAAAAAGCTAATTCCTCAGCAGCAGCTACTGGATCTCCAATAGGACCGTCTGAAGGATACACTGTCCTGTTGACGTGCGTATCAGCTGTTCAATTATATAAATAAACTGCATATCAATCACATTTTAATCGGAGACCAAAAGTGAACAAAACAAATCCAACTTTGCTCTGTATTTTCCGCAAAGCAACCCACATGCCAATTGTTATAGATATATACATGCTAATGCACAATATTTAAACACAACCATGTATATATAATATGTGTTTATTAATTTTAAATTATAATGTACAAAATTCAAATTACAATAAAAAAAATTCTGCTGCAAAAACTTTGTTGAATTAATTTGATGTCAACAGGGAAAAATTAACCTTACCCAACCTTCAACCTGAACCGCACAACAAATGCCAGTATTGATGCCCACCAAAAGGCATGATAGACACTTCATAAAATAGTAATTCAGGGATCATAAAACAATCCAAACAATTCATATGATCTATCATGAGAACTAGGATTCAGAAGAATAATCCATTATAGTGAACTCATAAAATTCTTATAGACACTTATTGCTTTTGGTCCCTTCATTGAATTGAAGTAGAAATCAAAGTTAGCTACTCATTGACAAGGGGGCCATATCTTGCTTCAGGAGAAGACAGACAATTCCAGGAAAGAAAACAGGGTAATACCAACATTATCATTTATCATGAAATATGAAAATATTGCATTTGATAAGAAAACATAAATTCAGTGCTGACATTATATTCGAGAAAGAATTCTACAATCATTCGGATAATCTTATAACAGACCATTAAGGATAAGAATCTTTTTATTGATCAGCAACTGCATATTTTATAACAACTTATTTTATTTAGACCGTATTATGCGGAATTAACAGGAAAAATGAATACCAAGTGTAAGTATACAAAAAAAATACGAGAAACTGGGGGAGTATAACGACATAATTAAGCAATCTAATAAATCTATGCAAACTTAATTTGAAAAATAAACAAATCACCTAAATTAAGAAAAAATGTTTTAAAAAAAAAAAACTCTGTTATGTCTAAGCAGAAAACAGATCAACCATCTGTTCAATATTTCTGTCTATACGAAGTGCTTGAGTATTATCAAAATACTCAAGCAATTTAGTTAATTTGCACAGTTCAACTATCCAATCAAATCAAAAACATATAAGTAACTCAAATGAAGAAATGCAGCTTCTAAAATTATCAACCAAAAAGAAAATGCAATTCCTACTATACTTTTGTCAATGCTAAGAACATGCTAACTATCCCATCAACTGATTATGATATTATTATTCTGTAAAGACTAGTTTTAACTCGAGATTATTCCTTCAGCATTTACAACTCAGTGAACTCACAACAAAACCCCTAATCATCACATTCTGTGTATTGTGTAATCTGACATGTTTTTGAAGTTGTCATATTATTTTATAATTTAAGAGATTACTAAAGTGTTTGGGATTCTGCTTGAGGGATTTGTAGGATTTGAAAAAAGACGGGTTGGGGACCCAATACAAACTCCCAAATATGTACTATAAGGGTTTTGAGACACCTTGATAACTTCAATCAATTATGAATGTCTTAGGTTATTAAGTCATAGCTTCACTTATAGAATTAAATGATGGATCTAATGCTTCTCAAACTCAAACTCAATCATCTGATTCCACCTTGTTTAGAGTTACATCACTTGCTACAAGGATCATGCTTTTGCTAACCTTGAAAAACAAAGAAAATAAATCAAGATTAATTGCTACTGATTGAGAGAAGGAATATAATGTTCAAATGGGCAAAGTTGAAGTGTGTAACGTTGTAGGATGCCATCAAGTGAAGATTCAATATAAATAAACAGTACACTGAAAAGGGAAAAAACCCACCTCTCCATCAGATCCTTTCACGGTAACAATGTATACCACAGTCACACTCCCATCGTTAGAAAATATGACATCAAATACTTCTCCGACCCATCCTGCAAGAGTTTCATAATGAGATGTGACAAACGTCAGGTCCAATTGGGCGGTTCAATCAAGCAAGATACAATGTGTCAATTTAAGATAGATTGCCCTCTAAAAACATGAAGCGAAAGGTTTGAACCCCAAAGATCTCAACAACCTTCCAAATTTTGATATCCACTTGATCAAAGAAGCATATTTTCCTAGATGCCCACGCACTATCTAATCAATAATGAATGAAAAAGTAGAGCATGAATTAAAAGGAAGGATAATCCGATGCACCTGGGGCGTAGAAGTTCAGCATCCTGCTGGCATGATACCTAGCAATCAAACATTACAAGACCAACAGAGATCAGATGTTGAGCTTTCGTTCTCTATGGTTACTTAAGTGTTAAAAATGTGTCAATATATACATGCAAGCGGCTGTGAAAGAAAGACTGGTTTTTAACTTGATGCATCGTATAGGGAGTAAGCGAGTTTTTCACTATCATTATGACTAGATTTGAATTTTTTTGGGGGAATGTATTCACTATCTACCAGGAATTTTCTTTAACTATCTATCTTCTACCCAGACTTTTGGATTGCATAAGATGGTCACTGTCGGGCTGTTTGTTAAAAATATTTCTTGGAGGAAACTAAAACGGAAAACAAAATAAGTTGACTAAATACAAGAACATATCACAATAACACTACCAGGGGATAAGGGGGTTTCCATGGACATCAGCTTTGACGATATTATCAGGGATTTTTTTATTTAGATCGCTAAGAATCTCTGCCAGAGGACGAGCTATATAGGATGGGTTCGAGGGAGTAAACGACTTGTCCAGCGGCACAACGTAATTGGAATTCGATACGCCTCCATTCTTCCCATCGCTGCTATCGCCGCCACTATTGCTTCGTTCCAGAGCACTTACGATGGACAGTGAGCATGGAAGGCCTGTTCTTCGAAAATTTCTCTGTGGGGGCGCTCTCACAAGTACTGCACCCACGGTAGGAACGTCATCACCGCATGAGAAAGACGGAGAAGTAGAGGGCCTATTTCCTATACAAATGAAGGAAATGAGATTACGACTAATTGAGGAAGCCATCGGCCGATGATCTCACCAACCACCCAGGCCTCAAGTATGCCTAACCTCCCAAGCAAGCGATGAAACACTTGACGACACAAGTCAGACTGTTAAGTATATTTATCAATCATCAATTAATCAATCAATCATCAATCATCATCGACTATAATTTTGTAAAAGGTAGAATATTGTTACTACCAATTTTGATCACTATTACTTTTTTGTCATTAGATCAAAATCGAGAGACAAATGATAAAGGTAGATGAGAGTATGATCTAACTGTGAAAAAGTGATAGTGACACTAGCAGTGATCAAAATTAATAGTGACAAAATTATATCCCATTTAAAAAATTTGTAATATGATGTAGTTAAAATGGCTCGATCCAATAATAAATAAATAGACATAATTCATGACTCATTTAAAATACAAATATAATTTACGTTATTTATTTTTGTTCATATTTGATTATTAAACAATCATATCTAAAAATGATTTGATTGTGTCTTAAATTTCCTAATTGCCTTTATATTCTAATTTCCTCAAAACTTGATCCATGATTTGATTGACTTCTCGATCGATTAACATCCTCAGCGGAAATAAGGAGAATCATCCGCCAAACATATTGGGATTAGGATTTGATACAGAAAAAATCAACAAAAATTAATTAGGAACTAAAACTAATAACTAACATATTTGAAGTTACAAATTCAAATTACAAAACATTAATCAGTTTACTTCTCCTCGTAGGATATTCTCACTACCTTCTTTTCTCACTACCTATTCACTACCTATTTATCACCATCAGATCTGTTTTTTTATCCAACGGCCCTGATTTACCCTACTTAATCCCTTTTTCATTCTCCAATTTTTTCCCTCTTTCCCTTCCGATAATCGCTTTACTTCTCCCAACGATCACCGCCATCTTCCTCCTCTGCGCCCCTCCTCCTCACGCTGTCGTCCCTCCTCCTCCCAGCGATCGCCGTTAGTCCTTCCACTCCTGGACGCCAGCCCTTCCACTCGAAGAAGATCAAATCTAGGGTTTGCGAGGTTAGTTCAGTTTCTCAAACCCAAAACCCTTACAATTTCCTTGCTTCGCACATCGATCAGAGCTTGATTGGTAAACACTTGACTTTCATGTTCTCTGTGATTTCTGATTTCTTGGTTTGAACAGGCTCGTTCTACATTTCTCCCTTTACAGGTTCGAACTATGGTTTCTATGCTGACCTATCCCAAATAGTAACGATTTGTGATTTCTTGTTTTGTTGGATTTCGGGCATTTTCCATGGTTCTTTTGATCTCAAGTTATAATTATTTGTGTCAAACTCAGTATTTTCTCATTCCCCTTTTGTTCTTCAGATTTGAGTTTCTTCCTCAACTTTCGGACTTTTTTTAATTTTACAATTTGAAGGAAGACGTATGTAAATCAATTAAAAGATGGAGGAATTCTTCTTGCTGCACTCAAATTGAAGCAAGAGATTTTTTTTTTTGGTACGAAACGGGGCATAGCCCTTCTTAAATCAGAAGCAAGAGATTCTTTACGGTATGTTATATCATTTTACATCCTGGAATTAAACTTCGTATTTGATAATACTATCTTATGTATTTAGTTGTGTAATTGATAATTAATGTTTTTATTGAATATCATGTAATCTGCTTAGAAGTAGATAGTAGTTTCTGTTGTCTCTGCTATTTTAATTTTAATTTCTGGTTGAGCCATCATTTTAGTAAGACAGAGCCCCCCATTCATTAACTAACATGGCTTTATCTTATGACAGATCAGATTCAAATTTCATGTTCATCGTTTTTTGGCAGCCTTTCATGTTCATCGTTTTTTGTCAGCCTTTCATGTTCACTGTTTTTGAAGAAGCGTCAAAGAATACTAATATTTGTGGAAATTGCAAGAAACGATGACATAATAAACATATATGTACAGAGAAAATTTTACATTGACTCAAATTATGTTTTTTTATTTTTTTATTTTGGGTTACATGACATTTGTTGGATGATTATTATTTAGTCTCTTAGTTTGACCTTATCCAGTAACAGTCGTCGTCTCTCATTTTTTCTTTACTTGTTCTAAGGTGGTTTCCAATTGGAATTCTCTAACTCTGATTAAGATGTATTCCAACCTTGGTGTGGATTAGAGAACCATACCAATTTGTTCTTTTTTTGATATTGATTACTTGATCTTCTATTTTCAATTAGGCAAAAAGGAATGGATTTATTCAGTCTTGAATTTGGTTCGAAGGTAACTCTCTTCGGTCTACATTTTGGAAGATACTCAACATCTCCCAGATATGTTGTACCAGTGGCTATCACAAATTTTGATTCAACACGTTACAAAATTTAATATCTAGAAAGGGGTCACAGTAGAGCGATCAGATCTGTGTTTTATACAAATAATATAGGAACCATCAATTCATGGCTTACACTAGCAACAGCTAGAATCAAGAAGAATTACATCTGATTGCCCCTCAATAAAACATCACTTCCTAGAAATTGAGGAATCATATGGTCACAGCTGCTGCTGCGTGGCATTGCTGGCCCCACTCCAATAAAACATCACTTCCTAAAAACCAGTCAGAATCTTATTGATCTTGCAGATAGGTCCAATGAAGCATCCACACATTATTATTAGCCTATCTCCCACAGCTGACACCATACAGGCCAGCCTAAGATCACTCCCATTTTATCAATGCACATAGAAACCATATATTAGACAGAACAGGGTTTACATTTAAAACATACTTATATTTCAAACAGACTTAGCTGCAGTTCTAGTCAGCAAAGTAGCTGTTGATGGAGGGCATGATCTCTGGGGCTCTGTTGCGCACATACTTCCTCAAGAAATGCTCTGAATACTTTTCTCCCTCAGCAAAGTTCTCCAGCACTCCTGCAGCCCTCCCCTCCTTGTTCACCCTATTTTTAGGAACAAAATATTACACAAGACAGAAAAATAGACTATCATTCATTACCATCTCATCCAGCAACCAATTAAACATGGAAAAGAATAACACTTGTGATAATGGCATAATTATTGTGGAAATTTCAAACTTCTGTGTTTCCAATTGATGATTTAAATTTTTCTGTAATTCCCACTTTCTAAAAAACAAGTACGTTGCTTCAATGTTAAATGACAAAATGCCTTAAACTTAAAATTTTTCAAGAATGACTTGCCATAATGCATGCCCTAAGTGGTAAAGGGTCGTATTTATCACTTTGGAAGTGTATAATTTGTGGGAAATTTTTTGAACTTTCATAAGATCTAGTGTTTTGGCAACTTTATCAAACAATGTTTTGTTTTTCAAGTGAATGGGAAGAGAAATGAACCCACAATTGGATTCTTGCTTACTCCTTATTTTGAAAATGAGAGTTTATAAATCATTAGTGCATTTAAGAGTTAAGCATGATTATAACTGATTGCAATGTTTTGATTGGTTGTGTTTGTAAGGTTAGCACTTGGAATAGTTAAGTAGATGTTTTGTGGTTAGCTTACTATGCAATTGATTATGTTAAAGTGAGCATTGGAGAAAAACCTTGTTGGAAGGATATTTGAGCCTTAAAGTCTTTTCATGTGTGTATGTTCACTTGGTTTTTCACCTTCTAGAACTTGTTTCCACTCTTTTTCGAAACAATATTTGCGTTATTGTGATGAAAATGAAAGAGGCATTCAATTCTAAACCATTTTTCCCCAAACACAAACCTACATTCATCTACCCTTTGTTTACCCCCTTTGAGCCTTTCCTATGTTATATGTATGTCATTGCTCATAGTGTTCATAGTTTTCTAAAAATCAAAAGAGAATTGCCAATAAAAATTTGAAATGCCATGTATATGATAACAAAAAAAAAGGTATTGAAAAGAAAAAAAATAAATAAATGAAGAAGGCATTTGTTCATGATTTTCAAAAGAATTGGCAAAAGTTTGTAAAGTTATTTAGATACTATGAACTTGCTCATTAACTTTGACTTGCATATAAACTATTTTCTTTTTCTCATTAATTCATTCCATTTAACCTTCATCCATCATTACAAACCTTTAAAGTCCTCTTGATTCATTACATTAATTGCTATTAATAGTGAAGATGTTAGAGTTGTTACAAGCTTATGGTAAGGTGTTGATTAAGTGAGCTAGAGTGAAATTATTCCAATGAGATGGGAAGAGTGAAACACTGATAATACCTTGAGAGATCTCTTGTGCTTCATTTTAATATTTTGGATTGTATGGTCAGCTAATTTATTTGCATCACTTGATTATGACTAGTATTGACTTGATGAATTTGATTAATTAATCCATTATTTTCTAGTTATGAAATTGCTCATCTTTCAAATGCATTAGTGTTTTGAACTTGAAATTTTGTACTTAATTGCCTTTGTTCAGGAGTACAAAGGTCTAAGTGTGGGGGAATGCGTCATTTGATGAGGCCCTTTTTGTCTTTAGTCATGGGTTCCACAATAAAAAATAAACCAATGATTGCGTATAGGCAAACCTAGGATCGTTCTCTCTCGAGGAGCCTTTTATTGAATCCTAAGTAATCTAAATGACATGCAAATGCAATTAAAACAAGGGGAAATAGGTTTTGGTTTTTTCAATTAACAAACTAAAATAGGAATACAATTAAAATTAAATGCTAAACTATTATTTTTTTTGGTATTTTCTTTATAAAATAGTGAATGAGTGAATGGAATGGATGAAGTGAAAATATGAATGATGAACGTTCTTGATAATGAAGAAATGACTGTCCTAGCTCATAAAAGATTATGGGAGTTAAAATTCATCAAGTCTTAAGAAAAACCTCAAGATAACACTTGAGTTCAATATTCTCAATTAATAGTGGCTCCTACAAACGTAGCTAACCACTACCTCTTGAGAAATTGTTAAAAACCACTTGATGTGCAATTCAAATTGGAATAATGTAACATGAGTCTTCTTGAAATTGAGTACATAACAGTCCCTCAAAGGGTACAAATCAATCACATTAATTAGACAATAACACGCTAATTAATATAATCGCAAAGCAACCACAAGAAATTAAAACATATAGTTTTCATACTATAAAATCCAATCTCAATTGCAATTATCAAACTAACAGAGACAATAAACATTAATCTCAGTTCCAGATTTATACATAATAATTCCTAAAACTAGGCAACGTAAATATATAAATCTAGACTAATAGAATGATAGAATAACTCCCCTATGAAGTTCATGAGCTCAAGAACACATCCTCATCTCCAAGAAGCAAAAGAAATCAGCCCCTCATTGTAATCTGAGAACTCACCGGAAAATTCATCATCTCGCCGGAATCTGGGAAGAGTAGCCGGAAAATTCAAGTAAAGCCCGATGAAGGTCTGGTTCTCTCGTCTCTTCTCTGGTTCGCTTTCTGGTTCGTGCGCAGCTCTCTCTGGTTCTTTTTTTTTTCGTCCGCGGCCTGCTCTCTCTTTTTCACGGTGGTGGATGAAGGTGGTCGCCGGCGGTGATGGTGGGGAAGGTGAAGACCACTGGCGACCAAGGAGGAGGAAGGTTGAGGGAGAAAGAAGAAGAAGAAGGTCAATGGTCCTCGTTTCTGAATCCTCGTTTCAGCTCTGGTTCGTTCCCCCTTTTCTGTTCGTGCGGCTGGCTCTTCTTTATGAATTTTTCCGTGACCTAATTGATGAATGCCCAAAACGCAGCAGTTGCAGACAAGGACCTAAGTGCAAAGTTTAAAAAGTTTCGCAGAGGGACTAAACTGAAAAGTTTATAACTTAAGCTCAAACTTCCATTTTCAAATTTGATCCAATTTCTTCAACCACCTACAATTTAAACCAATCAAGCCAACATCAAATCTTCCCAAAAAAATATTGAATAAGAGTAATTACAATAATTATGACAATTTTACCCTTTTTAACACATTTTTCATGTAATCACTCATTAATCCAAATTAATCATAAATAATACATTTTAAGCCCGATTAACACGATTAAATCCAAAATTAATAATGAAATTAACACATCAAAATATGGTTTGATCAATGGTCGTTTATGACTAAAATGTCCGTCGTAATGATAGATCCTTAACAAATACGTTGTTATCTTGATAGGAGATCTCTGATTACGTTCTGACTTACTATCGTACCGTATACCGACGGAAGTACCGTTTACCATCAACGAAGGTACGTTCGCGTACTGTAATACTAACTCTGATGTTTATGGTATGCTTATATGTGGTATGTGTGTTGTATGTATGGAGTTGTTATACTGTTTGTGTGCATATAGAGGTTAGAGGATATGACCGTATGCTGGGGGCAATATGTCTGTATGCTGGGGGCAATATGTCTGTATGCTGGGGGCAATATGTCTGCATGCTGGGGGAAATACATATGCATTGTTTGTGATAGAGCGATTGAATGTGCTGTTGATAGTGTGGATGTCTGTTGTCTGTATATGTATACATAAACATGAGGTTAACCGTTACCTGGCGTCCGTATGCATTGGACCTCAGCCCTTAACATAGCTTCAGGGTCGGGAGGACCGAGAACTGCAGAGAAAGATAAGCAGCCTGTATAGGGACGCGACGAGAGATTTGCTAGGGATCCGGCTGAAGACTTCCTTTTGTTGTTTCGGCGGAAGCCTTCCTTTTGTTATTTGTACATCACTTTTGAACCACACGGTTACTGTACCGTTGTTATATCCAGCCAGACTTACGGCATTTATATATACATATCAGTTGTTTTTCCGCTCAAGTGCTCTACTCTGATGAAAAAAAATTTATACTGCTTTTGAAAATGGGATGTTACATATTACATGAATATTCCTTCGAGATTTTTTAATATACCATCTTATGCCTAGGCATTTTATATCAGTTACTCATCGTCCAAATGTTAGTGCATGCTCTCCGTTCCGCATTACTTTAACATGTAACACCTCAAACTCTGTTGATTTTCCTAAAACTACGTGTCAACGGACACACTAAATGGTATGGAATTTGGGGTGTTACAGATACATGGCTGGGCCATTTACTCGAAAAATCATCAATTAGCATAACTACTGCCTAATTTATTATTGTGTTTTCCAACTTCTAAACTCAATTGATATATTTTTTAATAATGATATCAAATTCAAATCTCTATAAATATAAGAATAAATATATGATTCTTAAATAATTAAATATCTAAAAAATTGTAAGGAATAAACATATTAACATACCTTCTTGTGATGTACAAGAATCTCATTAAAGGACATTTTTTTTTTTTGTAGTATAGGATATTTTAATCATTGGTCTTCTCAGCTATATTATTTACCTCTTTGAAATAGTCATTATCTCATATAAATTTGGTAGAGACTTGTAAGTGGCATAATTTTTTTAATGTGATCATAACAAAAATATAAATAAGCTAATGGCATATAATTCTTTTAATGTGATCATAACAAAAAATAAATAAGCTAATTAGTCTTTGGGACTATTACTTTTAGTAGTATAAATCTCTAAGAGTAAGTAGCATAATCTCTATGAATAATTAGTCTTCAAGATACTATATAGTATAAATGTCTTTTTGAAGTTGCAAAGGTATTTTATATCATTCAATATTTCAATCGTAAGCCTTCAAGACCTTAATCAAAGTGCCAAAATTATTCTTCTCATGCCAAGTTTTGAAGCGTAAAGCCATGTTTTAAACCATAAAGTAGACTTTTACAAAAGAATCATTATCAAAAGAGACTAGGCTTCTAATAATCTAATTAAGAAATAAAAAATATAATGGGTGCTGGCCTTAAAACTATAATATTAATAAATACTTAAACCGAATATCTTAGACATCTTGCCATATGATATCAAAATAGAGATAAAAGGAATATGACATCTTGCCATATTATATCAAAACAAGAAAGCAAATTGATATGTGTCTTCTAGCCATATAATTTCAAGATATGAAATTTAAGTTATATATGGCTTCTGACCATACTAAAAATAAAAACAACTACTATATAGGAAAACAATAGTAATCTCTAATTTTAGCCATGCCCTTAAATCTTAAAGAAGGGTCCTTTTAATTTTATATAGGGTGAAGGAGCAAATTGGCCAACAGACTATTGTCTCAGGAGCGGCCAACACAAAAAACTTTCAAATGGACCTTTAATACCAAAAGACCTTTTAAAATGTAAAAGTAGCACAAAATCGTTACTTTTGTCAGTAACGTCCGTTAGTGGGCCAACAACCTCCCTGCAAACACCAACTTCCCTTATCTCCTCTCCTCTGTGCTTTACCATATATGTCAGCCAACGATCCCGGTTTTATACTCTTCGGCCAAAAGATGTCAGCATCTCAGATCCCGGCCACCTCTTCCTCGATTCCATCCAACTCTCCTCCCGAGGTTCGTTACTTATCGCCATTAAAACATTTGTGTTTCAGCTTCATGCTTTAGGACTTTGGCATCTTCTCCTTTGTATTCATGTTTCTTCCAGTGAGATATATAGTCTCCCTTTTAATCTTCAAATCTAAGGGAAATTCTGGATTTTTTTTTAATATTTTGAAATGTTCTGATGCATCTGGGCTTCGATGGCCTGAAAAACAAAATTCCTTGATTTACAAAATTCTGGTATGTTGTCAGCCTTAGCATGATTGAAGTAGCTCAATTATACCGGTAGCGTTAACCTCGATACATGTTAATAAGTAGTAATTAGGTAATATGCGGTAATTATAAAAAGGATTCCTCTATCCGCCACCCGAAAGGGCGAGGCCGTAGGGTGTTACATTTGTGGTATCAGAGCCCGGTTTGGACAATACTGGTATCAACTTAAAATAGAAAGGTATGGAATTGATATAAGTTTGGTTGGATGAGTTAGGAGAAAAATGGGTGAGAACCATCCTAAGAGTGGTAGATAGAAGACGGCCCGTAGTTGCTTTGGAGCTAGGTTGGAGGATGAAATTTGAACTAAGTTTGTAGTAGCAAGTAGTGACACCCCCACTACATTAGATCATTATTTCCGTTTTCTAATTGGGGTAAATAAGATATATATACAGAGTGGTGCTAGAGCTAAGATTTAATTTTTTTTCTTTTTGAGTATTGGAGAAATACTATCCTATACCGCTTACCTAGGACACTGTTTTGGGTAAGTAGGATTCATGAAATTACTGGCTACAACCTAGTAACCAATTTCATTGAGCTGATAGCACTGTTACGATTGTGTGTTAACACCTATATTGAAGGTCGGGAGTGAAGCCGTTCAGAAGCAAGAATGAAGACTAGTAGTATGAAATGTATTTTTGGTAGTTTTTATAGGTAGTTGCGTGGTTGTACCTATATAAAGATAGTACATGAACTATTTATGCTTTAGTATTTTGAGGCTAGTAGGACGTTGTAAAATGATTTATGGACATGTCTCTCTTTTATCTTGTGGCCAAACTTTATAATTTGCTATCAATTTGTGAGAATATTGTTCATTTATTTATTCTTCTGCTACTTTGTAGCTAAACCTTAAAAATGGCAAGAGGGAAAGGACCAGGAAGGCCTAGGCGAGAACAGGAGGTACAAATACCTAATCCTCAAGATAGTAATATGATACGAGAGATGATGGGATTAATCCGAGAGCAGGGGAATATGATACAAGGAATGCGAGCGGAAATAAATGAAATCAGGGCTCGCCAAGTTCTCCGCCTCGAGAAAATCTTTAGGTCTTAGACTACAAGAGTGAAGGCCCGTTGGCCATTTATAATATTGGAGGGGACCACGATCGTTGGTGGCGCAACACGGAGACGACTTTAATGAGAATGTTCCTATCACTTGGGAACTGTTCAGAAAAGTTTAATGAAGTATCATCCTCCTTCCATTCGTATCGCTAAGGAGTCGGAGTTTCTAAATATTAAGCAAGGAGATAACGAGTCTTTTGAAGACTATTATGCCAGGTTTACTCGTCTATCTCGCTACTCCACTTATCATAGAAACCCTAATGCTGAAAGTAGCCTAGCAGATGTCTTGGTTCGCGGCCTAAAATTTGAGATTAGAGAAAAGCTTATAGCTAGACAGTTCCATGTATTGAGCCAGGGCCATGGAACAAAAACCGCGGCAACAATAAGAAGCCCTTTCGCCCAGATCTCCGAGAACTACGGGAGGCCGTAGAGCCTCGAATTGTAACAAATGTGGCAAATCTCATCCAATTGCAAAGTAGTAGTTGTTATACATGCCATAAGCCTGGGCATTATAGCCGTGACTGTCCCCAGCAAGCTACTGAGAAGAGGCCTCAGAACCAGGGTCGTGTATTCGCCATGACACGAGATGACGCACGCAAATCACCAGAATTAGTACAAGGTACTATCTTTCTCCATGGTTGCTTGTTGCATGCATTATTTGATTCTGGTGCTAGTCATTCATTTATTGCATATGATTGTGTTAAACGTATGAATTTGAGTGTTTATAAATTACCTTATGATTTGATTGTGTCTACCCCACTCGGAGTCAAATCTGAAATTGCTGATGTATGTTTAAACTGTGTTGTGGAGATTGATGGACATGAGAGAGTGGACTTGTTTGGGTTGCGTGATATCGATCATTTTTAGTTTTTTCCCCATCTCCTTCACCTTTGACTAACAGAGTTTTGGCAAAAGTAACAATTATGTGTTACTCAACAGCAGAGTCTCAATGCCAAATCAAGTCTTGGCTTCCTTTCAGCTACTAAGGCAAAACAGTGCATTAAACAAGGATGCCAAGGGTATGTGGTGTTCTTTTCTGTACAGACAGAATCAGAACCTTCTCTGGATGACATACCAGTGGTGAACGAATTTCCTGATGTGTTCCACGATGACATCGGTGGGTTGCCACCAGAGAGAGAGGTGGAATTTGCAATTGGTCGTGCACTGCATGGACCGATTTCTAAAGCACCCTATCGGATGGCACCAAATGAGATGGCTGAATTAAAGAAGCGATTGAAGAATTCTTTGGAAAAGGGGTTTATTCGCCCCAGTGTCTCACCTTGGGGAGCCCCAGTTCTCTTTGTTAAAAAGAAAGATGGAAGTTTAAGACTTTGCATCGATTATCGAGAGCTTAATAAGGTAACAGTGAAGAACAAATATCCGTTACCCAGGATTGACTTGCTAGATCAACATCTCGGTTCGTATATTCTCGAAATTGAAGTACCATCCTAGGCGAGGAATTAGAGATATGGGCATTATGAGTTTCTTGTGATGATTGACCAATGTAACATCCCATTTTCAAAAGCCGTATTTGGATAATTTTTTTGTTCATCGAACATCATCTATTCAAAGAATCGAGAAGAACACGACGACATCTCGGCGTGTTTTAAGCATAGAGAGAAGCGACGACGCTAAACTTAGTAAATATTCCGGTTTCAAAATGTCATAAGTCCAAAATGGTGTTTCGATGGACGATAAGGAAACAATACAATAATTCGAGTGTTTATCAAAAGGTAGTACATGACAAAGAAAGAAGTCTTGGGACGACCGGTGTGAGGAGGTTTTCTGCGAAGGAGAGCGGCGCTGCTTGTCTCTATCCTCGACCTATGTGGTCTTCGGATGCCTCGGGGATTGGGATGTGTCCTTCCGACCCTAAAGCTATATGGAGAAGCCTCACGAGGTCCATTGCAATCGGACCTTTGAAAATATGGCGACACTATCCGTATAACCTCATGTTTACATATACAATGACCATAAACATATGTATCATACAAAGGAACTTAATATGAGGCGCGTAGATGGATGGAGTTGCTTAAGGATTATAACACGGAGATAAAATATCATCCGGTAAAGCTAATGTTGTCGCATAGAATGCGTTAAGCGAAAGACAGTGCAGGTAGCATATATGATGATCAAAGAGCAGAAGCTATTAGAAGACTTCAGAGATCTGAGTTTGTCAGGCCGAACCTTTGTGAATAAAGATGCGGTTCATAGAGTCTATATGGCTAACCTCCTTGTCAGCCAAGAGGAGAATAATCTATGCGCAGAAATAGAAGAAGCTCAGATGCAGGATGATCTAGCGGCATCCATTCGAGATAAGATTACTCGAGGTGAAGCAACAGAATATGATATCTCAAATGGCTTGATCCGGTTCAAGAAACGAATTTATCTGCCGTCTAGAGATGATCTGAGACAGAAGATTCTGGACGAGGCTCACAAGAGCAGGTATACTATTCATCCAGGCGCAGTTAAGATGTATCGGAATTTGAAATCGCAGTTTTGGTGGCCTGGAATGAAGAAAGAAATATCTGAGTATGTGGCTAGATGTTTGACTTGCCAGAAGGTTAAGATTGAACATCAACGACCAGGAGGACTCTTGAAGGGACTGGAGATTCCTGAATGGAAATGGGAGAATGTAACCATGGATCTGGTAGTGGGACTACCCAAGATCAGGCATTTGGATGCAATTTGGGTAATCGTTGACCGACTCACTAAGTCTGCTCATTTTCTTCCTGTCAGTGTCAATTACTCACCCGAGAAACTGGCAGAGATGTATATTCGAGAAATAATCAGACTTCATGGTACACCAAAGAGTATTATCTCTGATAGAGATCCTCGGTTCACTTCTCGATTCTGGCAAGCTTTACATCAAGCAATGGGGACAAGGTTGAAGTTTAAATCATGCCTATCATAACAACACACATGGGCAATCAGAGAGGACAATCCAAACACTTGAAGATATGTTGCGAGCATGTGTCTTGGATTTTAAAGGAAAATGGGATCAGTATTTACCTCTAGCTGAATTTGCATATAATAATAGTTATCATGCTAGTATACAGATGGCTCTGTATGAAGCTCTGTATGGACGAAAATGTCGATCACCTCTTTGTTGGACAGAGTTATCTGAACGGAAGTTGTTTGGACCGGAAATGGTAGATGAAACTTCCGAGCAGTTAACTTAATCAAAAAGAGGCTCCTAACGGCTCAAAGTCGTCAAAGAGTTATGCGAGATAAGAGAAGGAGACCTCTAGAATTTAATGAGGGTGATCATGTATTTTTGAAGATATCTCCGGTTACTGGAGTGGGGAGAGCCTTAAAACGTAAGAAATTAAGTCCTCGATATGTCGGTCCTTTTGAGATATTGAAAAAGCGAGGATCAGTGGCTTATCAGTTAGCATTGCCACCAAGTCTGAGTAGGTTGCATGATGTTTTCCATGTCTCTCAGCTAAAGAAATATCAACCAGACCCAAAGCATGTCCTTGAGTATGAGAATGTTGAGGTACATGAAGATCATACCTTTGTAGTAGAACCTGAACGGATTATTGATTATCAAGAGAAGCAGCTCAGGCGTAAAAGTATTCCTTTTGTAAAAGTGGTCTGGAAAGGGTTATCTGATAGAGAAGCGACATGGGAAATGATAAATGTATAAACAAATTTCGAGGACGAAATTTATTTTTACGGGGGAAGAAATGTAACACCCCTAATTTTCATGTGAATTAGTCAAGGAAATATATGAATATTTCATCAAGTGGTAGTAGTTAATGGTATTTATTTTTCTGTCAGGATATATTAATTATGGAGAATAATGTGGAATTATTCTAAAAGGTGGTTAATAAATTGGTTATAAATAAATTGAGACGGTAATGTCAAAGAATGTAAAAATATATTTTCCCTTATTATTTATATAATTTTCGTCCAATAAAAGGAGCGGAAATATAACCCCATGTTATGGTACAATATAAGGACTTAAGAAGAGATGAAAATATACTAGAAGGCATATTTTGTTTCCAAAAAGGCCTTCAGATTTCGAATTTTTTTTAGAGGGAGGAAGGAGAAAAATTTAAAATTTGATTTATGGGGCAAGGTTGTAACCATTGGAAAAAAAGGGAGTGTGGACTTGTGATAGGATTAAATCAAAATAAAATTTACCTACTCCCTATCAGCAGTTTTCCCGTCGCCTGAAAGAAAGAAAAAGTGGGTTAAGGATGCCTAACTTTAGGTATACTTATAAGCTAAGGGAGAGATAATAAAGGAGACCTGACAACATTATTAATGAAGGGAGAGGAAGTTCTGCACCGTTGGACAGAGTAATGGAAATCACACACAATTTGTTCTATAATTTCCAATGTATTGGACGTGAGAAGCAAGCAAAAGGGAAATAAATAAATAAATAAAAGTAAACATATTTCTTCAATGTGTCCTAGCATCTAACGTGTGAGAGAGAAAGAGGGTTATGATAGGAAACTTCAATATTTATTTAAGGAATGAAGGGGTGAGCACGTGCAGCATTAGGAAGTGGTGAGTAAATTTCATTTTTTTTTCCTCCAATAATCTCCCTTGTTGACCGGATGAGAGAGAAAATCAAAAGGAAATAAGACAATACAATTCAAATGAAAAAGGGAAGTAGTGAGTACGTGGAGCAAATATGGATCACACAATTTTTTAAGCTTCCCAACGTGCCTGACACGAAGAGAAGGGGGAAAAAAATGAGATTGAATATTTTTCCATTATTTCCTTAGACATCCGGATGTGAGAGAGAGAGTGGAATATGAGACATTTATCCTCTCTTCTCAAATTGTTCAAACCGTCGGACCTGAGAAACATCAAAGAGATATTTTTTTTTCCCTCTTCAAACCTCCTTAGAAGCGCCGGCCAAAGTGAGAGTAGGGGAAATCAAATTTTTTTTATTTCCTCTAGAATAAGGAAGAGACATCTAGACACAAGTTGGATTTAGAACCGACTTTGGGGATCTATTTAAGGAACTCATCCCTTTCCTTTGAGCTGCTGATGCGTCTGGAGAAGAAGATACAAATAGGTCTAAGCAAAACGTTCAAAGAGGTAAGTAAGGTCCTTGTATTCTCAAACCACTTTCTTTTGCCCTCTCTCATGTAAACTAAGACCTTGAGGAAAATCTTTCATGGTGAGTTGAAGGTTGAGGCCGAAAAGGAGGAAGAAGAATATCTAAGGATCAAAGTCTCAAGTCGGTAGAAGACCAAGATCAAGTAAGTAATAGCCCTAACTACTTTATGATCTTATAGTTTCTAAGTTAGAAATATCTGTTCCTTGAGTATATAAACATTGGGTCTGACTAGTTTATAAAAAGGGTGAGTAGAGATTCAAACATGAAGATCACGGGTTAGGAGGAAATATTAGTATAATATAAGAAAGTTGGAGGTTAAGAAAATGAAAGATTGATTACTTAATTCAGAGGAAGAATTTCGGCCAGCCTCCTAAACACCATGATCAGATTCGTTTTTGGAAATTTTAATGTCTCTGCAGTGTTTAAAATGATTATTTGTTTAGGAATAAGCTTGGATTATATTTTAGAATCAAGAACAAAAGTTTCAAAAACGTGCAGGATTAAGTTTTAGTTAGTGAAATACTCATATCAAGTAAGTCATAGTTTTTTTTCTACCTTATAAATTCATGATTTGCCAAGTCAATAATGGGAGTATCCTACGTTTTGTTCATGAAAAAGGGCTGAATAAAGATGTCAAATTTAAAGGTTTAAAGACTTGAAAGAAAGATTTTTGTGATATAAGAAAATTGGATTTAAGAAAATGAGTTTTGTTGTGCAATTAAAGATATGAGTTTGGCTGGCCTCAAAGGAGGTGAGAAACTGATTTTTTGGTTGATGCTACTAGTGCTCTCTACGTGTTCAAGCAATTTTTGGTGTAGGGTTGAATTTTTTTAGGTTGAAGAAGGCCTATTTTTAAGTCAACAAATAAATATTTCAAGAAGGGTAACTTATATTCATATTTTGGCTATTTTAGGTTCATCTTGATTTTGTGTACCAGAGAAAAATTATACTGATAATTTTGGTCAACTACCAGGTAGTAACCTTAATCCTCATATGTCTTGTGTTGCCTTGTATGTTTGTTTTTCCATGATTGTGGACCCGTGTCTCCTGAAAAGGGACATGCGTTTGTATGCATTCAGTGTGGTCTGGGTTCAGAGCCCGACTACTATGTTTTCCTGGCGCTATGGATCCGGGCTTGCTTTGTTGAGCAGTCCTGCATTTGTTTCTAGGACATTTAGTCCTTCCGCAGTTAATACGATATACTTGGTATGTTTGTGTTACTGCGCGTTTGTTACTGAATGCCTTTATTTGGTGTTTTTCCTAATTATGGTTGCATACATACATTGTTTATGCATTACATATGAGATTAACGGTTACTCTGGGATCCAAGGAGTAGTTGGAGTTGGAGGCGAAGGAAGATCATTTTGTTATTTTATTTTGTGTTTGGATAACTGTATATTTTTGGCCTTGTGGGTACAGAGTGGATGACTGTATATTTAACCCCTCCGGGAATTATGTTTTGTTACTCACTTTTAATTATACCAGTATTGTCTGAAAATCAACCGGGATATACTCTGCCGCGTTAACCTCTGATACATGCTAATAAGTAGTAATTAGGTAATATGCGGTAATTATAAAAAGGATTCCCTCTATCCGCCACCCGAAAGGGCGAGGCCGGTAGGGGTGTTACTGTTACAGTATGCGAACGTACCTTTGTTGACGTTATACGGTATTTCTGGCGCAATACGGTATGACAGTAGGTCAGAACGAAATCAGAGATATCCTATCAATATAACAACGTATTTGTTAAGGATCCATCATTATGACAGACATTTTAGTCATAAATGACCATTTTACCCCTGACCCCCTAATCGACGGAATTTCGCCAGCACTTTGTTACTTTGACTCTAATCTTCCAAAATTTCAACATAACTCCTACTCCAACATGATTTTCGAAATATATATCATATTCAACCTTAAAAAATGATATCTAAACTAACTTGGAAGATTAAAGATCAAAACAACATCTACACTAAGAACTACCGAACTAAAACTAAGAACCGAAGAACTTATCATTGAAGAACTTCCTTCAACCTTCTTGCTTCCACTTCACTCTCTAGCTTCTCTCTCTAGTTCAAAAACTTGCTCTTGGATTTGTGAGAAATGAAGTGAAGATGTCATGGCTATTTATAGAAAAAGTCCATGGATTCTAGCCCTTGGATCAACTTTCCATCAACGGTTAAGAATAGACATGTGTGGCCACTTTGAACATCACTCATTTTCCCTTCTTTTCCACCACAAAACCGTCCCCCCTGTGTCATCTTTCTAAAGATGAAGTCATTCCAATGATGTCATCAACTTGCCTTAGAAGTTTTCTACCGATAAAACCCCGGTTCGGTGTTCTAATCGCGTAATCTTGGAAAATCTCAGAAATCCGGCAACATAGCCCTGAAGATCCTTTCTTCCTCTTTCAAAATAATTGGGTTAACTAAATTTTTGATCCTATTCAGGATATTCCGTTGCCTGCCGAACATTTTCGGATAATCGTCTTCGGTTACGGAAATCACTACGGTTAATGTCATCTTCGAGACAAAAATCCACTGATTCGTAATATGTCCAGTTGTTAGCAACCTCATCCCTAGATTTTAAGTTATGATTTATTTTCATTTATACTATCTGCCCCTTTTTCTCAAAATATCGGTTTCGTCTTATCTCTTAAGTATTCCGCCGGTTACGGAAATAACTTCGGAGACAGCTCACTACGAGATAAAAATTCACTTGTTTATAATATGCCCTGACTTTAGAAACCTGATTCATAGTTTTCTAGATAGGATTTAATTTCTATCGGTGGTCATTTATCCTATTTGCTTTTTCTCAAAATATCACAATTATATTAATATTATAATCTTAAATATCATGATATTTTTTTGTCAAATTCTTATCCACTTGACTCACAAATTTCGGCCAGCATTCTTGGATTTTTAATTATTTTATTTTTTCTGTTTTAATTATTTATTTTTTAATTAATTAATATTATATATATTTTAATTATATTATATAATTCACAAAATTTTCCTATTGGTCCATACATGGATTTAGGTTTAAAATTACTTAATCTCATATATTTTTCTTAATATTTTCTAACTAATTAGCAAATATATTTCATGCTAATTTTAGCCATAAACTACTAACTAAAGGGTTTTACATAATTATCTTTGAATTTTCCCTTAATCCAAGCTTAACAATTAGTCAATAATTATTTAATTAATTACCCACTAGTTGTTGATAATTTTCTAAATTAGAATAACTCATTATCTCACAACTATTGGACTGACATTGGTATTTTACGCTCTATGTAAAATATTAAAATCAATTGAGTCACTTATGTTCCCCAAAATAATATTTATTTTTGCCTCCTTATTTTCCAAGGAAATAAATCCCAAAAAATTGTCTAAATTAGAGACAACATATTCTCTAATTTTTAATAATTATTTTATTGCCTCTTAGGATTTATTACAGTATTTTATGGCTCCTAGATTCATTTAAGACTTTTTAGCGCTTTATCTCTTCTAATTTCATTAGAAATTGCCCTAGAAAATTATGATAAATCCCCTACAATATTTGAGACCTCATATTCACCTATTTTCAATAGGTATATTTTACTAAAATATGATATTTACCCTTAGTCAGTTTTTAGGGTATTACAGATTGTATAATATTGATAGCTGCTTAGCTAACTCGATATTTGGATGGTTGTACCGCTGTTATCCCGGTAGGGATTTACCACGGTTAGTTAGATTTAAATTTTAATCACGTATTATTAGTTACTCAATCGATCAAACCATTACAAATGCTCTATCACGCCATAAACTCATTACTATTCCTAATTACTACATGTTAATAAACATAATAAGTAGTAAGGAATTTGGGGTGTTACATATTTTGTAGAGGTTTTACCAACTGCTACTAATATCGTTTGTAATGGTTTAAACCCCTACAAATACATCATTTTAACTTCTACAAACAGTCTTTTTTTTTTGTAGTGTGTGTGTATAATTTTAAATTCAAAATATATAACTTAATTAGTTGTGTGTGTATGTGTGTTAACTACGAAAAAGTCAAAATGTGCGTGCAATAATAACAGTTTCTTGGGTTGTGCCGTTGTAATGAGAAATAATTAGTTTTGACGTAAAACAATTCAGAGGATCAATGTTTACTTATAAGGCTATGGGAAATTCAACGCAATTTTGAAATTTCTGTGAATATTTGTACTTTTATTTTTAGAAATTATATTAGTATTATTATAGATATAATCAACATGGACTCATAATGTTTTTACTCTGTGTCACAAAGTATCCAAGAGAATATGCGTGGACTACTGTACAAATTAAAATATCTTTCTTTCACCAAGAAAATTTTCTTGTTTGGTGTACTAAGATCAGTCAAATAATTTAAACTGATTAATGTTTGTAATTTGAATTTTTAATTTAAAATATGTCAGTTATTAATTATAGTTCCTAATGGTTTGTTGCCTTTGTCTGTATCAAATCCTAATCGTAATATGTGGAAGATGATTCTCCTTATTGCCGCTGAGGATGTTAATCGCGAGGTCAATCAAATCATGCGTCATTTTTTGAGGAAATTAGGAAATAAAGGCAATTAGAAAATTTAAGAAACAATCAAATCATTTTTTAAATATGATTAATTAATCAATCAAATATAAATTACGTAAATTAGGGAATATTTTAAAATATTCATTAATACTGTGTATTTATTTATTAGTAACCTCATCGCTTGCATGATGCGTTAGGCATACTTGAGGCCTGGTGGTTGGTTAGATCGTTGGCCGATGGCTTCCTCAATTAGTCATAACCTCATCTCCTTCATTGGTCTGAGAAATCGGCCCTCTACTTCTTCGTCTTTCTCATGCGGTAATGAGGTTCCTCCCATGGGTGCAGTACTTCTGAGAGCGCCCCGACTGAGAAATCTTCGAAGAACAGGCCTTTCAGGCTCACTGTCCATCGTAAGTGCTCTGGAACGAAGCAATAGCGACAGCGATAGCAGCGATGGGAAGAATGGAGGCGTATCGAATTCCAATTACGTTGTGCCGCTGGACAAGTCGTTTACTCCCTCGAACCCATCCTATATAGCTCGTCCTCTGGCAGAGATTCTTAGCGATCTAAATAAAAAAATCCCTGATAATATCGTCAAAGCTGATGTCCATGGAAACCCCCTTATCCCCTGGTAGTGTTATTGTGATATGTATTTAGTCAACTTATTTTGTTTTCCGTTTTATTTTCCTCCAAGAAATATTTTTAACAAACAGCCCGACAGTGACCATCTTCTGCAATCCAAAAGTCTGTGTAGAAGATATATAGTGAAAAAAATGCCTGGTAGATAGTGAATATATTGCCCAAAAAACATTCAAATCTAGTCATACTGATAGTGAAAAACTCGCTTACTCCCTATAGGATGCATCAAGTTAAAAACCTGTCCTTCTTTCACAGCCGCTTGCATGTACTGACACAATTTTAACACTTAAGTAACCATAGAGAATTAAAGCTCAACATCTGATCTGTGTTGATCTTGTAATGTTTGGTTGCTAGGTATCACGCCAACAGGATGCTGAACTTCTACGCCCCAGGTGCATGGGATTATCCTTCCTTTTAATTCATGCTTTACTTGTTCATTATTGATTAGATAGTGCGTAAGAATCTAGGAAATGGTGCTTCCTTGATCAAGTAGATATCAAAATTTGGGCACTCATTTGGATTTTGGACAAGTGGATATTATATCCCAAAAGCTCTTTCATGATGTCAAAACAATTTCTTTTTTTCTTTTTTTTTTGCCTTGTGTTTTTAAATCTGTTGTTGAATGATGAGGCTTCCATGAACGCCTTTTCCAGTTGAAATCGGCAATTTATTTTTTCCAATGCCTCTATAGAATTAACTTTTTGATAATATAACACAATCAGTGGAAGTGCTGCAAGATCTGAACTTGGTGCTGCTTTTCATGTTTCTGGCAATCTCGCTTAATAGCCCTTTAATAGTATAGTCTACTTGACTAAAAGATGATGATTTCTCTTTGAACTAAGCCATGCTTCCTATTTTTGGAAGGATGTTGAGGTCTTTGGGGTTGAAACCTGTCGCTTCATGTTTTCAGAGGGCAATCTATCTTAAATTGACACATTGTATCTTGCTTGATTGAACCACCAAATTGGACCTGAAGTTTGTCATATCTCATATTGAAACTCTTGCAGGATGGATAGGAGCCATATGGCGTATCACATTTTCTGACAATGGGAGTGTGACTGTGGCATACCGTGTTATTATAAGAGGATCTGATAGAAAAATGGTGGGTGTTTCGCCCTTTTCAATGTACTATTTATTATTTATATTGAATCTTCACTTGATGGCATCCTACATTGTTACACCCTTCAACTTTGCCCATTCAACATTATTTTCCTTCTTCAGTCAGTAGCAATCAACCTGCATTGCTCTTGATTTATGTGCTTTGTCTTTCAAGGTTACCAAAAACATGACTCAGGTGATTGAGTTTGAGGAGCATTAGGTCCATCATTTAGTTCTATAAACGAAGCTATGCTGTAATAATGTGAGACATTCATAGTTGGTTGAAGTTATCAAGGTGTCTCAAAACCCTTATAGTGCATATTTGGGAGTCTGTATACGGACCCCCAACCGGACTTTTCTCAAATCCTACAAATTCCACAAAATAGAATCCCAAACAAGTTAATAATCTCTTAAAATTATAAAATAATGTGACAACTTCATACACATTTCAGATTACATAATACACAGAATGTGACGACTAGCGGTCTGGTTGTGTGTAGTAAATGCTGAAGGAATAATCTTGAGTTAAGAGTAGTCTTTAAAGAATAATGATATCAGAATAAGGTGATGGGATGGTTGGCATGTTCTCTGCATTGACAAAAATATAGTAGGCATTGCATTTTCTTTTTGGTTGATAATTGTAGAAGCTGGATTCTTTCATTTGAGTGATGTTTATGTTTTTAGATTTGATTGGAAAGTTGAACTTTACAAATTAATTAAATTGCTTGAGTTTTTTCAGAATACTCAAGAACTAAGTATAGAGAGAAATATTGAAGGGATGGTTGATCTGTTTTCTAGTTAGACATAACAGAGTTTGTGTTTTGAAAAAATTTCGTCAATTTGGGTGATTTCTTTATTTTTTAAATTAAGTTTGCATATATTTATTAGATTGCTTAAGTTTATACTCCCCAGGTTTTTTTTTTTTTTTGTATACTTACACTTGGTTACTTATTTTTCCCAGTTAATTCTGCATAATACAGTCTAAAATAAGTTGTTTTAAAATATGCCGTTGGTGATTAATAATAAGATTCTTATCCTTAATGGCTCGTTTTAAGATGATCCGGATGATTGTAAAATTCTTTCTTGAATAGAATGTCGGCACTGAATTTCTTATCAAATGCAATATTTTCATATTTCATGATAATTTATAATGTTATTATTACCCTGTTTTCTTTGCTGGAACTATCTGTCTTCTCCTGAAGCTAGATATGGCCTCCTTGTCAGATAAGAAGCTAACTTCGATTTCTACTTCAATTCTATCAATGGACCGAAAACATGAAGTGTCTATACGAATTTTATGACTTCACTATGCTGGATTGTTCTTATGAATCCTTGTTCTCATGATAGATCATATGAATTGTTCGGATTTTTTTATGACCCCTGAATTACTGTTTGGAGTGGGCTATATGTCATATTTGATATATAAAAGGACATTCGCATGTAACTTGATATTTGTATGCTTAAACAATCTACAAAGCCATTTAATGAATTAAAGCAGCAATGTTGTTCATGAGTGTTAACTGTAGTATCCGCACCTAATTTGTTGATTGAGTTCGGAAATCAAGCTTGATATTGATTCAAACATTCAAAAAAAAGCTTGAATTAGCCTGACCATTGAGGTACTGACCACTACCTTAGTTCATTTAACGCATAACCATAAGTCATACAAGATCAGAATCATTCCAAGCATTTTTAAAGCCTATTGATGGGCATCAATGCTTGCGTTTGTTGTGCCGTTCAAGTTGAAGGTTAGGTTAGGTTAATTTTTTCCCTGTTGATATCAAACTCATTCAACAATCTTTTTGCAGCAAAAAAATTTCACTGTAATTTGAAGTTTGTATAATATAATTTTACATTTCATTTTAAAATTCATATAAACAGACACACACACATATATATATCTGTGTGTATTTGTATGTATGTATATATGTATGTATGTATATATGTATGTATGTGTACGTATGTACATAAATATGTATATGGTTCTTAAATATTGTGCATTAACATGTATATATCTATAACAATTGGCTTGTGGTATGCTTTGCCTAAAATACTGAGCCAAGTTGGATTATTATATTTTTCACTTTTGGTCTGAGTGAAATGTGATTGATATGTAGTTTATTTATATGTATGAGCAGGCGAGTCGTGTGTCAACAGGGACTGTGTACCCTTCAGACGGCCATATTGGAGATCCAGTAGCAGTCGCTGAGGAATTAGCTTTCAGCAAAGCTTGTGCTCAACTTGGTCTTGGTTTGTATTTATATCATGAAGATTAACCCTATGTTTGGATGAAAAGAAAATTAGGGAGGAAAGAATACTAGAAAAGAAAATTCTCAAAAATAGTAAATTCTTTTACTATTTTGGGAAAGTTTCTTTCTTATCATCCTGTTCTCCCTATTTACCCCTTACTTTTCCCTTACTCCAAACATAGGGTAAATGGTTGGACAATTTACCTTTTGCGCCTGTATGAAAGGTTAAAATATTAAGGTTGCTACAAAAGTTATGCATATGACTAAATGAAGGTAGAAAGCAAAGGTAGTGCATTAAATACTCATCACGTGCACACGGTAACTAGGGGGACATAGAAGCCACTTATGTTTGGATGAGACATAATCTTTACATGGAACTTATTATTGTTGCTTAAGCACATTGTTGTGTCCTCCTCTGGGTTTGGGTTCTCTCAAAATGCCTTTTCTCCTCTATCCAAATGACAAATGACGTTCCTTCAGAAGTAGAAGTTGGTTGGCACAATAAATTTGCAAACATTTTTCATATCTAGTACTTTAGAAAAAAACATACTTTACGATAGGGGTGGGCATTCATTTTTTCGGTTCGGTTTTTTGTGAAAACCAAAATAACCAAGAAACCGAATAAAGTTATTTTGAACATAGAACCAAAACTGATTAACCAAACTAACTCAAATCAAATTAATTGTAATATTGTGGTTCGGTTAATAACCAAACTGACTGAATTTTTTTATTTATTATCTACAAATTGAAGTATATATGAATAAATTTTGTAGAAATATTACATTTTATCCTTAATATTAGATTTAGAGGGAAAATATATAAAATAAGTTAAATGGATTTAAAACATCTATAGATTTTATCTAACATAGTCCAAAATATACGCCTATTTAATTCTACAAATATGCACTTATCAAATAGTCTCTATTAAGTATAAATATGTTATTCATATTTTGTTTTTTTTAACCGAATTATTTTTCTAATAGCCGAATCAAACACTGAAAACGAAAATTTTCAAAAAATAAAAAGCAAAACTATAACCGAAAACTGAATTGAGTTTGGTTCGGTTCATTTTTTATTTTGGTTCTAATTCGATCACCTCTACTTATGGCTATTTATTGTCATACTTGATTGTTTTTAATTTTGTTGGCAAATAAGTAGTGAAAAAATTGACAATTAAGCAACAAAAAGCATCAAGTAATAAGGATATAAAATAGGTTTAGGAGGTTATTTTTAATAATTATCAAGTATGTTTCAATTAATCGATGGTTAAAATGAGGTTTCAGGTGCAAAAATACACGGAATTGGCTTAGGTCCGCTGCGGCATTTCGTCCGCTGCGGACCGCTGCCTTGAAACTGTGCCGTTTTGGCACAGTTTCAACCCCCATCCCTTTATAAAAAAAAAAAAATTCAGACACTACCGGGTAGTAAAAAGATAATTGGGAAAATCCATTTGTGGCCTTTTAGGACCGACAATTCCAAAAAGGCCATAAGATTATGACAATCCTGAAAAGGCCCCGTGGACTTTTTCGGGATTTTCATATTTTTAGTGAGTTGTCAACGGGCCGATATAGTTGTTAACGGGTAGGTTTTAACAACTAAATCAGCCTCGTTAACAAAACTCGCTAACAACTATATCAGCCTCGTTGACAACTATATCGCATTCCCATTAACAACTATATCACCGTTGACAACTCACCCAAGATTTGAAAATCCTTAAAAGGCCCTAGGGCCTTTTTGGGATTATCGTAATCTTGAGGCCTTTTTTGGGACTCACACTTAAAAGGGCCCCTGAAAATGATTTTCCCAAGATAATTCAGGATATTGAATACTACTGAAAAAATGCTTCATGATCTTGAAAAATTATTTTAGGATATTGAAAAAATATTTTAGGGTATTGAAAAAAATATTTGAGGGTATTAACTAGTACTAAAAGGATACTTCAGGGTACTGACTGATACTAAGAATATTATTCATGATCTTAAAAAATTATTTTAAAATCTTGAAAAAATATTTCAGTGTACTTACGGGTACTAAAAGGATACTTCAAGATACTGTCGGGTACTAAAAAATAATTCATGATCTTAAAAAATTATTTTAGTATCTTGAAAAAATATCTTAAAGCATATTTTTAGTAGCAGTCCGTACTTAAATTATTTTTTAAGATCCAAAAATAACTTTTTTAAGATGATGAATTATTTTTCAGTATCCTGAAGTATTCTTTTAGTACCAGTCAGTACCGTAAAATATTTTTTCAAGATCATGAAATTTTTTTTCAATAGTATTCAGTATCCTAAATTATCTTTTTACTACCCGGTAGTGTCTGATTTTTTTATTTTTTTTAAAGGGAATGGGGTTTGAAACTGTGCCAAAACGGCACAGTTTCAAGGCTTTTTACTACCTGGTAGTGTCTGATTTTTTTATTTTTTTTAAAGGGAATGGGGTTTGAAACTGTGCCAAAACGGCACAGTTTCAAGGCAGCGGTCCGCAGCGGACCTAAGCCAATTCCAAAATACACAGACATATTTTAGAAGAGCACCTAGCACCCATGAACTTTTTTTTTTTTGTTGCAAAAATGCCTATAAACTTTTCGCGGGGGGGGGGTGTCGTCATTGTTAGGGAATGTAACCGTCGTTACTTTTTGACTAAGTGGACCCCACATGTTACTTTTTGGGTGTAAAAATATTCATAAACTTTTATCAAAAGTGCCTTCATCATATCACCATATACTTTTGGATATGCATATGCATATGTAATTGCTGGCATTTTTGTCCCTTCATGTGCAGAGGTGACGCCAACCTCACATCGACGTGCCACCAATACGTTGCTAATGCAACTCAACTATTATCTACCATGTGTGGAGTTTTGAAGGAGGAAACCACCAAGTACGATGAGTGCTTGATTCTCTATTTTAATCATTCCATCTTCTTCACTAATGACACAAGGCCTGGAGTCGCATTCTTGAACATCGACAATGACTCAAACCATTTGTTGATAGTATCGTACAATGCTACCATGATAGAGTGCGACTCCAGGCCTTGTGTCATTAGTCGCCTCATTTGCCAAGCTTCACTAGTGACACAAGTTGCCTAAGTAGTACGATTGGGGGCCTTGGCCTATGTTGTTATAGGATGCAAGGAGGAAGAGTTCTGTATGAGAGGAATTATGAAGGAAGTTGGGGGCAGGGGGAGTGAGAGCTTTTTAACGTTATTTTGATAAAAGTTAATAGGTATTTTTGCATTCAAAAAGTAACATGTGGGGTCCACCCAGCCAAAAGGTAACAATAGTTACCTTTCTCTTACGGTGATGCCATTTTTGTCTCAATTTAGAAAAGCTTATAAGTATTTTTGCACCAAAAGTAGTTTGAGTTCCCGGTGCTCTTTTAAAATAACTTTATGGGTATTTTTACACTTAACCCTAAAATGTAAGAACATCAAATAGTATGGTATTAGTTTTGATCTTTTTGGTCTTTTGGAGCAGGGCAACTTGGCTCATATCCGTCGAGACCTTTTTTTTATTCCTGAGTTAATAAAGTGATACAAGTTGATAGGAGATGATATTATGATTAAATGATTAATTAACACTAAATTATTATGTTTTGGATTTTTATTTATAATAAACTCGAATAAAGAAAACAAAGAAGATTTTTTTTTTTGAACAATTCTAGAGTATTTCATTACTGAGGATAACAAAGGTTACAACTAATCAAAACAAAGATATAAATACTGCTAAAACAAATACAACAAAATAAACTGGATACAATATTAACCGAACACCGTACATTAAATATATAAGAATAGAAGTAGAATCATGGACAAAATCGGCCTCCTCGATATCCAAGGTTAGAAGTGACGAGCAAGAAAGTGTTGGTTGGAAAACCCACCCCAAAGGGCACACAATCTTATAAGCAATAGCTGCAATTAAGTCAGCTAAATAGGTACCCCATCCTGGGGTAAAGAACACAGAAAACCCAACCTCAAAAGAAAGAAGACCCTTGATGTCCTGAAGAACACTTCTACTCCTCTGATCAAACATATCCGGTGATCTCGACCACACACTAAACAACACCTCTTTAGATCTTCCCCAAGAACGCAGATCTGAGCTACCAAATGATAGTCGGATCTCATAACGTTCAAACACCAACCAACCAAGAGGATTTGAACGCAGATCCGACAGATCTGTTTATTTCCGAGCCAAAACACCTCCACAAACCCCGTAACACATAAACACAAAACAGATAAATCTCACCTCTACAGATCAGATCTGGAGAAGGAGAGGAGAGGACTCGCCACAAGGACGAGGGAAGGCCACATCTGACAAAACTCTGAGGGAGAGGACCATAGCTCAAAGATCTGGACTCCAAAACATCAGGACCGCAGATCCAAGATCTGGACACTAAACTACCACTCAGACTCGTCTGTGGCACAAAAACGGTGCTCTCCGGCGGCTTGTGTATAAGGTACAAACCGCCGGCGAGGGAGCAAAAGCGGTGGGATGAAAAGTGCAGAGAGGAGAGAGGTTGGAGAAAAGAGAGGAGGAAGGGAAAGGCTTTATAACAAAGAAGATGGATATTTGTGTTATCATGCACTAAAAGCCCATTTAGTTCCATCGCATTGCAGGTGTGCAATGATAATTTTCATCGTATTACCATAGATGGCCTGTTCGGTTGGAGCAAGGGGAAGGGAAGATAAAGAGGAATTGACTGAGGGTAACTTAGTAATTTCATATTTATTTTTATTCATTTTGATATAAAAATAAGTTTATTACCAACCTTCTTAATATCATGGTAATAAAGATTGCATTGCATTACAAAGTAAACCTGCAATTGAACCAAACAAGCTCTGAGGCTAAATATCAACCTCAAACAATCCTTCAAGTCTTAATTATCTTGATTAATAATATTTCCGAGGATTCTAGCAAACAATTACCTTTCAAGAAATTATTAAACAACCACGCACTCATTGTGTATTTCTTTATTGAGTTAATATTAACAATTTTTTTTTTACATATTTTAGAGAAATAATTAAGCATACAACTTTCACAGCCACAAAAGAAAATATGAACAATTAAACTAAGATATAGGAAATTGGAATAATTCATAAAACCATATAAGAAATACAAATGCTTAGTCATACAGAATATCTAAACGGGGTTGCGATACTAATGACCCCTTTAAGGCTTTGTTTGGGAAAACTATTTTGGAGGGAAAGGAAAGGAAAGGAAATGAGGGTTTTGGTAGTCCCTTCCCTTGTTTACAACTTTTAAAAATAAGAGGGAAGGGAATAAGGGATTTTTATAAATCCCCCAAAACTCTCCTTCTAAAAAATAAAGTCCCCCAATATGGAGGTTTTAAGAGGGGAAATAGATTAATTACTTTGTTACCCTCGTTCACCACCACCACCACAGCCGCCACTACCACCATCACTGCCGCCACATAAATATTTTTTTAGAAGATTTAAATTTAAATTTATTTGTGAAGTATAATAATTATATTAATTATTAAAGAAAAGGACAAAATGGTAAAAATGACTCATTAATCCTCCATCTTACTCCCTTACTATTTTTTTAACTCCCAAACAAAGGGAGGAAATATCCTCCATTTCCCTTCCATCCTCTCCCCTCCATTCTCCTTACATCCCTTTCCTTCCCCTTCCTTCCAAACTCCCAAACAAAACCTTAGAGATGTTGTAGATAAGGCTAGATAACTTGTTTGTAGGGAATGATAGGTTGATATAAGACATACTTGTCGAGAGAATATCTCCTTGGTTGATCAGCTTGCCAAATACTCTCATAGGATTATTGGGAATTTTGCGTCTTTGATCACTGCCCATCTTTTCATCATCGGATTGTGAGTTTTTATTAATGGTATTAAGCTTTTCGCTCAAACAAAATTTCCAAACAGAATTCAAAGTTCAAAATTAAAAAAATTCAATAATAAATCTAGATCATAAAATACATCAAATTGATAAGAGATTGAATATAATAACTCTCCTGGTGAAGCGTTGGAATTCAAGCCACATTATCCATCCTTTTGTTTTTTTTGCTCCACATTATCCATCCTGGAGAATCAAAAAGTCAGGAATAGAGGATAAGAGACAATAGATGATTGGTGTGTCTAAATGGTGAGTGGAAAGGCCTAGGGTGACATTGGAACAACCAACCTACTACTACAAGACACTTAACCATTAGACTGTTAATCCAGAAAAGAGAAAATTGTTAACCAAGATCTACCGTAGAAAAAGAAAAAAGATTTGACCAGCATTTGAAAACATAACCATGGTAGATAAAAGGGCCTTGTTAAAATCCTAGCAATGCTACCATGATTATTGTAAAAGCGTAAAACTACATTTCAGCATGTTATCTATGATAGGGGGGAAAAAAATACCATTTAGGATCTATCATGGATAAAAGGATTCATCTAAACAGTGATCTCAAACAAAGCATCACATGAATAAACATCTTAGAAAATGCCGCAGCCGTCTAACGTAGTTAAAATTAAAAACACACACCTCTAGTTAATAGTAATCATAATAATAAAAAAATCTCAAATTTCAAGCCTATGGCTTCTTTAGCAACATCTCATAAATAAGAGTTCAAAATGCTTCCAAACATAACCCATGTGGATCACAATAGTCAAGTCACATGCAAATCCTAAGGCCTCAATCCAACTACCAACACTCGTCTAACAATAGAATAAATAAAGGAATTTAAACTGTAGAAATTGATATGTTCACCATGGCATAAAGCACCCTTCGCTGTGACAAATAACATAGAGCATAAATAAAAATTCATTGCATTCGCAGTAGTGAAAAACACATAAACAACAAAAACTCTGTAGAAATAGTAAATTGAATGAAGAATGGCCTAGATGTGGCAATATATATACAAAGTTCACAAA
The DNA here is from genome assembly GCA_025563575.1 of Acacia pycnantha. NCBI lineage: Eukaryota > Viridiplantae > Streptophyta > Magnoliopsida > Fabales > Fabaceae > Acacia > Acacia pycnantha. The sequence continues at coordinate 940,846 of JAMWYP010000153.1, forward strand.
AAAAAGGGGGACGAATATGCTACAATTAGTAGTGTAGCTTTACTCTTCCAGTGCCTTCCCCGACGGTCCTGCTTTTGTGTTCTCTCTTAAAAAATGGTAAAAGTAACAGAGCGAGGCAAACGTCTCAATAGCCAGACACCTACCATGTAACTAATACGTGAGGTGTCAAGTTGGATTACATCTATAACAAAATAACAACAATATAATTCATGCTCATATGAATTTATCGAAATCCTCCCTTATGTCCTCAATGTTAGTTTAATAACTTTTATTATTACTTTAGATGTCAAATATTAGAGTAAGAAGTTTGCATCATATATTTATTTCTTGCTTGGACTAATTACACTATTTAATGTGAATATCTTGTGTAATTAAGTCAAGGAATAAAGAAAGAAATTACAATGTTGAATGTTAGAGTTTTGTACCTGGAAGTTAATGTGTGTAATTTGAAGTTACATGATTGTATCTTGAGTTCCCTTTCATCGAAACTCGAGTTTGTTTCATCTTTGGATAAGATTTTTATGTTTAACTCAAGTTCATTAGCTAGAAACCCGAGTTACACTCTCAATCCAATACACTCTATTCTTCTATGTTTTTCATTCAGTTTTGACATGTGTTTGGTATTTTTTTTCAATACCTCCCAAACCACAACTTTGTTTGAAGTGAATTTGTTTTCTTACGAAACATGATTCACAACATAATTTAGGGACCACTATTTCAAGTTCAAATGTTTTCATATCCATCGGATGTTATTGATCATTATGGACATAAATATATAAATGATTTCTTTATCAAAGTGAATTTGTACATTTATTTACTCAAAATAATATTTTTAATCATTAGTAGACAAAAATGTTGGTTGCCTGTTTTCTACCAGCAATTCTCCGAAATCCGAATGTAACATCCCAATTTTCGAAGCAAATTTTTTTTTTCATCAGAGTAGAGTATCAGAGCAAATAAAATATTGAGTAACTGATATAAATTTAACAGTGGCGTAACAGCCTGTTCATAAAGAATAATACATTATCTGTTCAAGACTTAAATATCCTCGGTTGGGTTTTTACACGGTCTTCACGCGCTGCTTACTTTGCTTACTCGTATTTTCCGTCCTCGGGTCTCTGCACCCTGAAGCTAAGAGCTGAGGTCTGTAATACCCAAAAAATCCTAAATATGATAAGTATCATAAGTTAGTAAATAATACCTATTGGAAATAGGTGAATATGTGGTCTCAACCCTTGAGATATAATTATCTTATTTGATGGAAAATTCTATTGAAATTAAAAGGCATAAAGGGACGGAAAATCCCTAAAATACATTTATGGGACATAAAATAGCCTGAGAAAATTATGATAAAATCCTTAGAGACAATTTAATATTTATTAAAAATTAGAAAGTATGTTGTCTCTAATTTAGATAATTTTTGGGATTAATTTCCTTGGAAAATAAAGAGGCAAAATTTAATATTATTTTGGGGGACATAAGTTGTCCAATGATTTTTAATATTTTACATGAAGCATAAAATACCAATGTCAGTCCAATAGTTGTGAGATAATAATTAATTCTAATTAAGAAAATTGTCAACAATTAGTAAGTGATTAAATAAATAATTATTGGCTAATTGTTTAAGGAATGAATAAGGTAAATACTCAAGGGTTTAATTAGCCAAAGGAGTAATTATTAATTAAGGTAATTAAGCCATGGATTAATGGTAAGGATTAAAAACTAAGCAAACATAATTGGAACCAATGGTTGATGGGATTTTGGAAAAGGGAGTTTATCTTATTTAATTCAAGATATCCTATTAATCAAGCTTTATGTAACAATCCTAAAAGTCCACAAAGATGGCGCCTAGCTCATGGTGGATATTAGATAGGATCTTATTTTTTCTCTTTCATGAATTATGTAACATCCCAAATTCAGAGCCAATTTTTTTTTTTAAAAACATCAGAGTAGAGCATTGAAATAAAAACATTGAGTAACTGATTATAACAATAACAGTGGCGTATCTGCCTGTTCATAAAGATTAATACATTATCTGATTATGACTTTACATCTCATCGGCCGATCATTACTCGGTCTTCACGTGGTCTTCATCTTCATGTGTGATGTCTGCTCTGCTTACTCTTATCCTCCGTTCATGGTCTCTCTCTCCAGACCTTGATGTGATGCTATAGTAAGAGCTGAGATCCAACGTTTATCGGATCTCAGGTAACGGTTAACCTCATACTTATATAACACTTTATGTTCAACAGATATTTCTATGATTACAGCAATGATACATGATCATTTAATAACAACTACCCTACAAGCAAAGTTATTTGTCTGCACTTTAATTGTGTGCCACGATGTCTTGTCGTGTCCGTAGCGCTAGGAAAACTCTATCGGCATTATATTTACTATAACCCGTAAAGTCGTAAGTGATTATCTAAGTTTATTACCTTAGTCACTGTGCATGACCTGAACAGAGTTCCACCCATGGCTTATGAAACTATCCGTACCATATATAAGCAGACTATAAGCATCAGAGTTAGAATTACAGTACGCCGCGAACGTACCTTCGTTTGATGGTACTTCGGTACTTTTGACGGAAATGGCACGTTTTACGGAAACGGCGAAACGTCCAACAATGCTCGTCAGACAGCGTAACGGCAGCAAATCTGAGTTTTCGATGTCCTATAAGAGTAATATCACTTCTATTAGTGATTTGACATCATAACTGGTATTTTAGGTAAAAATTACCATTTTGCCCCTATACCCCTACTTGGCGGAATTTCGCCAGCACTTCGTTACTCTTACAAATTTTCTTCCCAAAATTTCGCCAGAACTTCGACGCAAATATGTTTTTCGAAAATAAAGACTAAAATAACCCTCACATATGATATCCAATCATACTTGAAAATTTAAAGGCTATTCTAGCATTACAACTTGAAAGAGCTATAAAAGCTTCAACTTTTCAGGTACTTGATCCCTACCAAGTTTTTTACCTCGTCAGGCATTTTTCAATGCAATGAGGCCTAAAAACAATAGTAGGAATCTCATTCCCTACTTACTAAAACTATCTAACAATTCTACTAACTACCGAACTAAAACTAAAAACTCGAACTTAAAAACTAAAGCCCGAAAGACTTACCCGTTGAAGACTTCTGCACAATTTTTCCCAGAGGTTCTCTCTCTACTTTCTCCCTCTAGGTTCGGCCAAGGAAGGAGTGAAATGGTGTGAAGATTATGAAGGGGAAGCATGCCTATTTAAAGAAAAACCTAAGGATACAAATGGCATTTTCCAAATTGATTACAACCTTGGAAATTCAAACATGAAATGGTGTAAAATTCATGCCCATGGAAACATCTTGGCCGAAATTAGGGAGTGATATGGCTGCTTTGGAGTGGTCCAAAAATGGTGACTTGGATTGCTTTAAACCCGGTCTAATAGAATTTCCCCGATCGGTACCCGATTCGCGTGATTTCGGAGAAATTTCAAAATTCTGGATTTACAACTTTGAAGACATGTTCTCTCTTACTAGAAATGTCCAAGTTAACCTAGATTTTGATTCCATATAGGGCTCCAATAGTCCAGTTGAAGTTTTCTCGAGAAGCGTATCCGAACGCGTCCGGTTTCAGAACGCATTTCCGGAATCATCAACTTCTTCAGAAAAATTCACTGATTCCAAATATGTTCATATAAATTCAAACTCATTCCTAGATGTTGAGTTAGAATTTATTTCCTTCATATCCAAAAATGTGCCTATCTGCATTTTTTCCTATTTCGTCTTATTAGGAAAATGCACTAACGGCCTCGGAATTTACTTCCGGAAGAGCCTAATGGAAGATAAAATTTCACTAGTCAATATTTTATCCTGACTTTGGAAATCCCATTCCTAGATCTCTAGATAGGATCCGTTTCTTAATTTCCAAATTACTATTCATAATATTTCACTTTAATTAATTATAATATTAAAATAATTGCAAGTTGCAAAAATTTATTTTTCATTTCATTTTCATTTATTTTTCTCTTTTTTTTTTCTGCCCATATTTTTTTTATTTCGTTTTTTTAATTAATTAATTAATTATTTTTACATAATTTTATACAAAATTTTCCTATTGGTCTATTCATGCATTTAGGCTTTAAAAATACCTAAAATCAACTATTTTTCTCAAAAATTTCCAATTAATTAGTAATTATACTTTTACTAATTTTCAACCACTTTTCACTAATTTTTGAGCTTTACATAATTATCTCTGAATTTCCTTTGCTTAAACTTAAGTAATTAGCCAATAATTTCCTAATTACTTTCTTATTAATAGTTGATAATTTTCTTACTTAGGATGCTTCATTACCTCATAACTTCTGTATTGACATTTTTGCTTTCATGTCTCTTGCATTATCTTAGCACCTACAGGGGTATTACGGTCATTTCCTTACTTTTGAGTATTCTTCTACAATTTCTCCAAGTTTGTAACTTATTAAATTACCTAAATTAGGGACAATATCCTTCCCTATTTCAAATAGATTTTTACTTGCTTCTTTTATAGCTTTCACAATTTTCCTAAGTATTTATGTCCCTTAGGGGCATTTTGGTCATTTGGCACTTTGGCACTTAAATTCTCTAATTTCCAAGAGATTTTTCCTTAGAAAATAAGATAATTATAACTTAATATTTGATATCCCATATTCACCTACTTTCTATAGGTTTATCTTTACCAAATTATGATATAAATTTTTAGGGTATTACAAATTAATCCAGACACTTTTGTGATAATAAAAGCACATTGGAATGGCTATGAAAGAGAGGCACGGTTAGCATAAATGGAGAAGGAGAAATTTTCTATTATAATTAAGAGCACATGGGAGAATTAATGAGGGAACAAAATGGAAGAGGATAGGGCAATTAAGAATGGAAGAGGATAATGTACTATAGGATAAGATAATTAATAGTCATAAATGAAAGCACATGGAGTGGAAGAGGATAAGAAAATGGAAGAAAATAAGGCTCAATCCTTGTGTAATTAAATTGGCCAATGGGAGAATTAGAAATATATAAGATTATGAAATATGAAAAAAAAACAACCCAAAGGCCAAAAGTGAACTGCATGCATGTCGACCATGAGATAGTGAAGAGATGATGAATTTGTGAATTAGCTTTGAAAAGTCAAAGTTATGAACTAGCCAATGAGAAAGCTTGAACAATGGAAAATGTTGTTAATTCAAAAATAAATTAAATGGTTAGATTAAAGCATGCATGTCGACAGCAATTGGAGGTGGAGATTAAACTTCATAAAGTGGTTTTTAGATCCAATGGCTAAGGGGGAAGATGGGAAAATTCTAATGCCAATTGTGTCCTAGAGCTTTTACTATAAATAGGGGTCTTAGCTCTTCATAATTCTTCACACCATTGCAAAGAGCAATTAGAAATGTAGAGAGAAGGGAGAGCTGGAGAGAAGCAAGAGGAAGGTGGAAGTTCTTCAAGAGGTAAGCAAGCTTTTTCTTTCTAGTCTTTAGTTTTGAAGTTCTTAGAGTTCTAGTTTAAGTTCTTAGCTATTTTGTTATTTTGATCTTTAATCTTCCAAGTATGATTTTGTTATCATGTTTTTATGGTTAAAATTTTATTTATTTCGAAAAAATGATGGAGAAAGAGATATAGCAAAATTTTAGAAGATTAGAGTCAAAGTAGCGAAGCTCTGGCGAAATTTTGTCGGTTAGCGATTCCTGAAGTCAGGGGTAAAAACGCCAGTATTTTATGCTGAATATGAGGATATAAAATTCTGATAAAATTCATGGTTAAAGTAGACATATATAGATTTCCAAATATATAAAATATGTATCATTTGGAGTTCTACATAAGGAGATAAAATTTGTTAAAGTTGAGCTCTTTTTCCAGACGAAATTCTGGGCAGAGTTTAGTAACCTTAAAACTGGGAATGACTCAGGGAATCTGGGCGAAAATAAGTATTTTTCCTCAAAATTATACATCCTAAGGTTTCCGAGGAATTTTATGGATCCTCGTTTCGATTTTTTTGGAATTAATTATGAGTTTTCAAAGTTGTTGGAAAATCTGCCCAGAAATTCAGTATTGCGTTTTTGAGAAAATGTAAGGGCAAAATTGTAATAATGAATACACCAAGGGTAGAAATGTCAAAATGGGTGGAAATAACCTTTTTGATAATTTTTTAAGAGATTGAATATTAGTTGTGATATTATGGGAAAAAGGAACAATCCGACGATAACATATAGGATATCCGGGAAAAGCCGGAGTCGGATCAAAAAGTCGGGCAAGTTGGCCATTTCATGGTGAAAGGTGCGTTCACGACGTACAGTAACACTGACTCTGATGCTTATAGATTTCTTATATATGTTGTGGATAGTTTCATAAAGCCATGAACGGGACTCTGTCCTGGACATGCACTGTGACTAAGGTAGGGAAGGCTTAGATCATTATTTACAGCTTTACGGGTTATAGTCATAATAATGCCGTTATGTTTTCCTAGCGTTGAGAACACGACTGTACATCGTGGCACGGATGTTGCAAACCAGGGATAACTTTACATGGTAGTGTAGTTGTTATCACATGATCATACGACGTGACTGGATTGATCATTGCTGTAATATTAGAAATATCTATTATGCATATGTTGTTGATATGAGCATGAGGTTAACCGTTACCTGAGGTCCAATGGGCATTGGACCTCAGTCTTAAATTAATAGTACAGGAAAGGATCAAGATCAGAGAGGGTACCATTGGATGGAGCCATAGAGAGAAACCAAGGGGCAAAGCCATAATTGTGCACCGGTCGAGCCAGAAGCCGGAAGAAGTTATTAGAGCCTATTAACAGGCATGGATCTAACAATGTTACTTCGAATGGTTTGGTGCCGAAGGCAAGGCTAGTCTATGTGGGTCAGCCAATTAGTCGCCGTGAACTCAGTGAGGCCCCCATGATAGACACTTACCTGGCTATTCTACTCGGTTAACGGAGTTAGGTTCATTACCCAAAGTCTAATCAAGGCTTGGCCTAGGTTGTATAGTTACTGAAGAAGAAGAGTATGATGACAACCGAGATGAGGAGCACGCTGAGGGATCTGAAAGGTCCCAATCACCTCCACGACGAGGAAGGGAGAGAACCACTGAAAACTGGGTCAACCAGTTTTGCAAGTTGAAGCCACTCGGTTTCCGAGGAAAGAATGAACTAGCTGAGGATTGGCTTCTGAGTCTAGAAAAAATTTTCGAAGTCATCGAGTGCCCGGGAAATCAGAAGGCTCAGCTAGCAATCTTCAAGCTTGAAGGCGATGCCCATAGATGCTGGAAGAGCGTTTCCACAACCCTGCCAAGCCCTGTTACTTGGGAAATGTTCTTAGAACAGTTCAACGATCAATATTTCCCCCCTTCAATCCAGGTGATTAAGGAGGAAGAATTTCTGCTGATCCAGCAAGGAAATGAAGAATCATTCGACGATTACTTCGCCCGTTTCACCAACCTATATCGTTATACATCATATCTAAAAAGCCACGTGAATGAGAGCTGGAAGGTGGACCGACTAGTGACCGAGCTGAAGTATGACATAAGGGCGAGGCTAGCATCTCAGCAATTTCCTAAAATGGCCCAAGCCGTGGAATCCTGCAGATTGACTGAGCGCAACTTGAAGGAACTGCGCAAATTCCGAGGCCAGGAAGGTAACAATGCCGGTCGTAGTGGATCCAACCGTGGAAACTTTCCACAAAAGAGGAGGCTGCCATGGAACAACTCCAGTGGTGGAAACAAGAGGCCAGTCCAAACTGAGCAACAGAACAATCCCAGGATGGTAGAATCTCAGTCTTGTCCAAAGTGCAAGAAGTACCATCCAGGAGTCAACTGCGATGGGAAACGAATCTGCTATAAATGTCGAAGCCGGACACATCACCCGGAATTGCCCCGAGAAGGCCGTCGAAACAAGACTACGTAACTCAGGACGGATCTTTGCGCTAACCAATATGGAGGCTGGCGAATCCTCAGGAAAGATCCAAGATCCTATCGATTAGTAAAAGTTGATGTTAGTTGATTCAGGTGTTAGACCGATCAAATACTTTTGATACGTGTACGGATCCTTTTGGGATGCATACATATGTAGTAGCTACACCATTAGGTGTGAGCTTTTAGCTTTGTAAAGCTTGTTTTGAACCAAGTTGCGGGTATAATATAAATCGTACTACCACTTCATAGTGTCAACGATATTCTCAATAATGTTAAATGAACGGTGGTGAAGAGCGGTGACAAGCAGAATATATTATTCTCATAAGCAGAGGTAGAACTGATGCGGAAGCCAAATCTTTATTCAAAGACAACTGAGTCACAAATTAATTCTCTGTTGACTAATGCCTCGCATAAGTTCAATATTCAGGTCGCCGTACCAAATTTCATATCAAAAGCTGAAATAGCAACTTGCTTTCCAGTACTATTCATATAGAAGGAAAGACTCGAGTTTTCGTCGTCGCATCAACTACTGTAAGTTGAACAGGCAACCTGCTCAAAAAATACTCACTTTCCGTGATCGATGATCCACTCCATTATCAAATTCCTGCATCTTGTCAAGATTGCCTTACGCCCGGGACACCACCAGTGGTGAACCAAAACTAGCAGCGTTATGGAACATAAGTAGCAAACGGATTGAGGCTCTGTTTAGGGTCACCGACTGATGGAGGCTCGTCTAGGGTCACCGACTCTGATAGAGATTCCGTTAGGGTCACCAATTATACATAACGGATAGAGACATCATTTAGGGTCACCGATTATACATGCTACTCTATATCTAAGTTGCTCAACGGAATTGCCTGAGCAGTAAATTTTCTAGATCGGATATGATTGATCACATTTCTACATAGTTGGTACAAGTCACAAGAGATCGTAAGAATCTTTTGGTGATTGTGATGATCATATATTCTTCGGCCGGTGTCAATAAAGCACCTCAAGGGCGAATGTATAATTCGCATTTCGTGAGATCATTTCTGGAGATCATCGTGAGATCATTTCGGAGATCATCCAAGTATTGATTGGAAACACCAGTTAGCCTTATTTCCGAACATGATTAGACTTCCATAACAATTTCCATATTTCTTAAGTTATATTCGACCGTGATCATGTCATTAAGTAGGAGATATCTTATGTTGCCATGGTGTGTGGGAACCATGGGGACATTTTTGGTATCCATTTTGGTATTTGTAGTGTTAACCGCGGTGTGTGGGAACCACGGGGAAACATTATATATAAAAGTACGAAATGATAAGATCTTTATGGATAAACCGAGGCGAATTCCCGATCGCAAGAAGGGCTACCGAAAGACGAAGTGAAGATCCGACGCGTATAGTCCAAAATCCAAGTAGGATGGGTTTTAGTTAGTACAAAGTTGAGATGTTAGAGTACAAATTTCGAGGTCGAAATTTTGTTTAAGGGGGGAAGAAATGTAATACCCTAAAATCTATATCATAATTTGGTAAAATTATGCCTATTGAAAATAGGTGAATATGAGATATCAAATATTAAGTAATAATTAGCTTATTTTCCAAGGGAAAATCTCTTAGGGAAAAATTAGGACAAAGAACTATGGGGTCAAAATGACCAAAATACCCCTGGAAAGGGTAAATGACTTAGGAAAATTATGAAAAATCCTAAAAGGCAGTAAAATGACCAAGTGAATTAGGAGAATATAGTATCTCTTGAAGGGTGAAATATCACCTAGAGGGGGGTGAATAGGTGATTACAAAATTCTTTCGCTAATTGCTTAGTCACCCACACAATAGATATAAATCAAGGCAAGGTAGAGATAGAGAAGAGGAGATTGACACAGAGAATTTATACTGGTGACCTACGTCCAGCTCCCCGTAAACACTCCGGATTTCACTATCTTACCCATAAACACTCTGGGATTTCACTCACCCAGAAACACTCCGTGACTTTACACTTGCCTAGAAACACTCCGGGACTTACAATCACAATTACACACTCGCAAGATGATCCTTCACTGGACTCACTCCCCTTACAAGTTGTAATTGTACTCCTTACTTAAGGTTCCACAACCTTAATATTTACAGATGTTTAGATAATCAAATAGTGTTTAAACTCCTCACCGAGTAGATAAATGATAAACATCAAGCTCTAAGTATCAAAGATACCGTACGTAAAGAAAACCGAAAGAATGAATAAATGTACTCAAGTGCTTCTCGTTTCGCTTCTTCCATCTGTATCTTAGTTGGTCAAGTCTTCATGTATTTATATTGTTTGGCATGAGATGACTGTTGAGGAAGCATTAGAATTTGAATTCAAACGATGCCCATTCCTTATTTGTTCATTGCTGTATAATTGCTATTGATTGGAAATCCTCCCGTTGGAACGTTGGAGCATTGGAGATGTCCTTAGTCCTTGCCCATGATGCGGTTTTGCCGAATATAGCTCTAACAAGTTGAGACTCATGCTTACTGACCGTTGGAAGATCATTTTCCACTTTTCAGCGAGTTACCCGATTTGCTTCGTTTTCAAATGGAGATTAGAATCTTGAGTGACCCATGATGATCCTGTATTATAACTTGACTATTTGAAAAACTATGAGTAAAACGGTTAGAAACAGGTCATTAAAGATCATCATTAATAATATTAAATGCCAGAATCGAAATCTGAGATTTAGATAATATCAGTTTCCAGTGTTCTTGCATATATTGAACTAACATCAAATTTTCGAGGGCCATATCTCCCTGGTCTGAACTCCTTTTTGTCTGGTTAAAGTCTTTATGGAAAGCCCTTTGAGTCTATTTTCATATGCCACTGATTTCAGCTCAATTGGATTTGTAGTTTGTGAGATACACTCAAAACATTGAAGCTTGGTCTGTGGAGTGGCGGAAATCATACTGTCAACTTCAATAATTCATATCTCCTTCATCTGAACTCCTTTGGACTTGAGTATTGTGTGAATAGGACCGTTTGGAAGTGTAGTTTAAAATAAAATTGATTTCATCTCAATCGGACTTCTGGTTTGGGAGATATTGTCGAATTACCAGAGGTCGCCAGCTGAATACGCGAAACTGAGCTTAGCAGAGTTGCTGATACACACCTTGACTCGAGTTATGTGTGTATGACTCGAGTCAAACCTGTCCAGAGACGAAAAGAACATTTCTTGACTCGGGTTAATGATAGCTTGACTCGAGTCAAATCATCCCAGATCACCAAAACATCAGAGCGAAGTGGTTAACTCGAGTTGCAACTCCATGACTCGAGTTATATCATCCTCGAACCGATCTTTGCTGATTTTAACTCTGAATTGATCCATTCCAACTTCCATATGATCTTGGAGACTTCTAGCATCAATCTAGGAACTTGAATAAAGATGTTCTCATTCCATTCAACAAGTTCTTCCTTCTTTTCTTCATCTCTTGAACATTCTCCATAACTCAACTCTTTCTTTTTCTTCTTCTCTTCTTCTTGAGCTTGAACTCATCATTCTCAACAAGCACTATTCAGGTATACTCCACTATTGCTCAAATATGATAAAACTTCATTCCAACTTCTGTTTGATCATAAAGCCTTCTAGTATCACATATAGTGCAGATTCTTCTTTCGTTAGTCTCCTTTCTTCTTTCTGAAATCTCTTATCTTCTTCTTGGTCTACAATTCAACTTGTCCTAATAAAACAAAATAGGGAAAAATGCAGATAGGCATATTTTTGGATATACGGAAAATAAATTCTAACTCAACATCTAGGAATGAGTTTGAATTTATATAAACATATTTGGAATCAGTGAATTTTTCTGAAGAAGTTGATGATTCCAGAAATGCGTTCTGAAACCGGGACGCTGTTCGGACACGTTTTTCGAGAAAAATTCAACTGGACTGTTGGAGCCCTATATGGAATCAAAATTTAGGTTAACTTGGACATTTCTAATAAGTGAGAACTTGTTTCCAAAGTTGTAAATCCAGAATTTTGAGATTTCTCCGAAATCACGCGAATCGGGTACTGATCGGGGAAATTCTATTAGACCGGGTTTAAAGCAACCCAAGTCACCATTTTGGACCACTCATTTGCAGCCACATCAGCTCTCCAATTCGTCCAAGAGGCATCCATGGTCAAGAATTTTACACCATTTTGTGTTTGAATTTCCAAGGTTGAAAACAAAGTGAAAAATTCCAAACATATCCCTTAGAAATTCTATAAATAGGCATGTCTTCCTTCATATTTTCTTCACACCATCACTCCTTCATCTAGCCGAAATCTAGAGGGAGAAAGTAGAGAGAGAAGCTCTGGGAAAATTTCTGCAGAAGTCTTCAACGGGTAAGTCTTTCGGGCTTTAGCTTTCAAGTTCGAGTTTTTAGTTCGGTAGTTAGTAGAATTGTTAGTTAGATTTAGGAAGTAGGGGATGAAATTCCTATACTTGTTTTTAGGCCTCATTGCATTGAAAAATGCCTGACGAGGTAAAAAACTTGGTAGGGATCGAGTACCTGAAAAGTTGAAGCTTTTATAGTTCTTTCAAAAATAGGGGTGTAATGCTAGAATAGCCTTTAATTTTTCAAGTATGATTGGATATCATATGGGAGGGCTATTTTAGTCTTTATTTTCAAAAATCAAAATGGCGTCGAAGTTCTGGCGAAATTTTGGGAAGAAAAGTAGTCAGAGTAACGAAGTGCTGGCGAAATTCCGCCAATTAGGGGTAGAAGGGCAAAATAGTAATTTTTACCTAAAATGCCAGATATTGTGTCAAATCACTAATGAAAGTGATATTACTCTTATAGGACATCAGAAACTCTGATCTGCTGCCGTTACGCTGCCGACGTGCCACTGTTTCACGTTTTCCCGTAAAAAGTACGTTTTCCGCCAGAAGTACCTAACGCCGTCAACGAAGGTACGTTCGCGTACTGTAACACTAATCTAGTGCTGCTCATATACATATATGTGATAGGTACATTCACGGATAGAGATTCTGTTAGGTCACCGAGATACATTCACGGCTAGAGACTCGTCTGTGGTTACCGATTATGCATACAGCTTTCACACAGTTATAGTTGTAGTAATACCGTCGAGTTTTCCTAGCGCCGAGGACACGACCGTACATCGTGGCACCGGTGAATAGTGCGTGCACTTTATGGGGCTTACATACCGTTTACGCTTATGTACTGTCATTATATTGATCATTGCCGTTAATGTATGAATGTCATGTCTATATACTGTTTTTATTTGAGCATAAGGTTAACCGTTACCTGGGGTTCGATGCATGGACTCCAGCTCTTAACGTAGCGTCAAGTACAGAAGGACCACGGATCGGAGATCGAGGCAAGCTGCACGAGTAGGCTCATGGTTGGAGGGCATGTAGCACGAGTGAGCTCTTAGACGGAGATGTCACTTTATTGTTTTCCGTATTTACCTAGGAGAACGATAGGATGCTGTATCAATATTATGTTACACTATGGTTCATGTTTTGTTATGATCAGTTACTCTTTCGCTCCATTGCTCTACTCTGATTGAAAAAAAAAAATTTCCGCTTTAGAAAATGGGATGTTACACTTTATGGTATCAGAGAATTCATTCTGGCATGAACCCGACTATGTTACTACAGATAGTTTGGTGCCAAAGGCAAGGCTAGTCTACGTGGGTGTGCCAATCAGTCGCCTTATAAGTCGGTGAGGCCCCCTTGGTAGACACTTACCTGGCCATTCTGTTCGAATAACAGAGTTAGGTTCTCAAGCCTTTTAACTTTGAGCGTATTTCGAAAATGAGTACTGATATGACCCTAGTGTAATGTTGTAGTGATGAACACAGATGAACATTCATATACCCGTAAACCCAGAAGCATGAGGCGTAACGCTCGTAGATCCATAGTTCTAGAGACGATGGGACGAATACGAAACCCAGATACCTTTAACGCTAAAAATCTATATACCTCTGATATCAGTCTCCGATAACTCTATTACCAATCTCGAATAGTTCCGATAACCCTGATATCAGCCTCTGATATTCCTAGAAACTCTAATATCAGTCTTTGATAACTCCGATAACCGTCAGTTTGTACTGAACGGTAATTATTTCTTAACACCGAGCTTATATATGAAGGCAGGCCACGCTGGATGAAACTCCGAGACCAATAAAGATAAATACATGCAGTATTTGACTCATGTATAAGAACTTCCGATACGTGTTTCCGTACCCGTTTCTAGGAAGAACGAACCTACGGAATTCTAAACGAGGGACATGTTGCGGGTGTCTATTCGTTAGTAGATATGAAGTGCGATAGAAATTATGATATGATCATCGTTGTACTCCTCATCTAACGTTTTCCCTCATGAAGGTGAAAAGAACCAGACATGGCGATCTTAAGAGGAGCTGGAGCTCCCAGAGGCCGAGGCAGAGGCCGAGGCCGAGGTAGAGGAAGAGGCAGACAGCCTCAAATAGGAGCGATTCCCGAGCAAAACAATATACCGAATCAACCAGACGGAAATGAAGTGCAAGAACTAAGGAGAACTCTCCAAGAACAGAGGGCTCTCATAGATGCCCTATTAGCAAGGCAACATCAACAGGATAAAGAAGCCCAAAGACAGTTAGAGGCACGACAACGCGAGGAAGAACGTAACGAGGAAAGTGCCGAAGACGATGACACTGAAGAAGAAGAGTATGATGACAATCGAGATGAGGAGCACGCTGAGGGATCTGAAAGGTCCCAATCACCTCCACGACGAGGAAGGGAGAGAACCACTGAAAACTGGGTCAACCAGTTTTGCAAGTTGAAGCCACTCGGTTTCCGAGGAAAGAATGAACTAGCTGAGGATTGGCTTCTATTTCCCTCCCTCAATCCAGTGATTAAGGAGGAAGAATTTCGTTGATCCAAAGAAGGAAATGAAGAATCATTCGACGATTACTTCGCCCGTTTCACCAACCTGTCTCGTTATTCATCATATCTAGAAAGCCACGTGAATGAGAGCTGGAAGGCAAACCGACTAGTGACCGGGCTGAAGTATGACATAAGGGCGAGGCTAGCATCTCAGCAATTTCCTAAAATGGCCCAAGCCGTGGAATCCTGCAGATCGACTGAGCGCAACTTGAAGGAACTGCGCAAATTCCGAGGCCAGGAAGGTAACAATGCCGGTCGTAGTGGATCCAACCGTGGAAACTTTCCACAAAAGAGGAGGCTGCCCTGGAACAACTCCAGTGGTGGAAACAAGAGGCCAGTCCAAACTGAGCAACAGAACAATCCCAGGATGGCTGAATCTCAGTCTTGTCCAAAGTGCAAGAAGTACCATCCAGGAGTCAACTGCGATGGGAAACGAATCTGCTATGCTGAAACAAGACTACAGAACTCAGGACGGATCTTTGCGCTAACCAATATGGAGGCTGGCGAATCCTCAGGAAAGATCCAAGATCCTATCGATTAGTAAAAGTTGATGTTAGTTGATTCAGGTGTTAGACCGATCAAATACTTTTGATACGTGTACGGATCCTTTTGGGATGCATACATATGTAGTAGCTACACCATTAGGTGTGAGCTTTTAGCTTGTAAAGCTTTTTTTGAACCAAGTTGCGGGTATAATATAAATCGTACTACCACTTCATAGTGTCAACGATATTCTCAATAATGTTAAATGAACGGTGGTGAAGAGCGGTGACAAGGAGAATATATTATTCTCATAAGCAGAGTTAGAACTGATGCGGAAGCCAAATCTTTATTCAAAGACAACTCAGTCACAAATTAATTCTCTGTTGACTAATGCCTCGCATAAGTTCAATATTCAGGTCGCCGTACCAAATTTCATATCAAAAGCTGAAATAACAACTTGCTTTCCAGTACTATTCATATAGAAGGAAAGACTCGAGTTTTCGTAGTGGCATCAACTACTGTAAGTTGAACAGGGAAACTGTTCGAAAACAAATACTCACTTTCCAGGATCGATGATCCACTCCATTATCAAATTCCTGCATCTTGTTAAGATTGCCTTACGCCCGGGACACCACCAGTGGTGAACCAAAACTAGCAGCGTTATGGAACATAAGTAGCAAACGGATTGAGGCTCTGTTTAGGGTCACCGACTCGGATGGAGGCTCTGTCTAGGGTCACCGACTCGGATAGAGATTCTGTTAGGGTCACCAATTATACATAACGGATAGAGACATCATTTAGGGTCACCGATTATACATGCTACTCTATATCTAAGTTGCTCAACGGAATTGCCGGAGCAGAAATTTTCTAGATCGGATATGATTGATCACATTTCTACATAGTTGGTACAAGTCACAAGAGATCGTAAGAATCTTTTGGTGATTGTGATGATCATATATTCTTCGAAGCCGGTGTCAATAAAGCACCTCAAGGGCGAATGTATAATTCGCATTTCGTGAGATCATTTCGGGAGATCATCGTGAGATCATTTCGGGAGATCATCCAAGTATTGATTGGAAACAGACCAGTTAGCCTTATTTCCGAACATGATTAGACTTCCATAACAATTTCCATATTTCTTAAGTTATATTCGACCGTGATCATGTCATTAAGTAGGAGATATCTTATGTTGCCATGGTGTGTGGGAACCATGGGGACATTTTTGGTATCCATTTTGGTATTTGTAGTGTTAACCGCGGTGTGTGGGAACCACGGGGAAACATTATATATAAAAGTACGAAATGATAAGATCTTTATGGATAAACCGAGGCGAATTCCTGATCAGCAAGAAGGGCGGCTGACAGACGAAGTGAAGATTCGACGCGTATAGTCCAAAATCCAAGTAGGATGGGTTTTAGTTAGTACAAAGTTGAGATGTTAGAGTACAAATTTCGAGGACGAAATTTTGTTTAAAGGGGGAAGAAATGTAATACCCTAAAAATCTATATCATAATTTGGTAAAATTATGCCTATAGAAAATAGGTGAATATGAGATATCAAATATTAAGTAATAATTAGCTTATTTTCCAAGGGAAAATCTCTTAGGGAAAAATTAGGACAAAGAACTATGGGGTCAAAATGACCAAAATACCCCTGGAAAGGGTAAATGACTTAGGAAAATTATGAAAAATCCTAAAAGGCAGTAAAATGACCAAGTGAATTAGGAGAATATAGTGATGGTGGAATATCACCTAGAGGGGGGGTGAATAGGTGATTACACAATTCTTTTGCTAATTGCTCGGTCACCCACACAACAGATATAAATCAATGCAAGGTAGATATAGAGGAGAGGAGATTGACACAGAGAATTTATACTGGTTCGGCCCAACTCTTGGCCTACGTCCAGTCCCCAGAAACACTCCGGGATTTCACTATCTTACCCAGAAACACTCCGGGACTTTACAATCTCAATTACACACACTAGTGGAAAAAAGGCTTTTAAGACCGGACAAAAAAGGTACATTAGGACCGGACCCTCGAGCAGTCTTGTTCCAGGCGGTATTAAAAGTCGACCTTTAAGACCGGACTTTTACACGGTCTTAAAGATTTTCTTTAAGACCGGACATTTTAAACCTTCGGTCTTAAAAGTCGTACTAAATAAATATCGACCGCTCTTAAAAGATCCAAATATTAAGACCGGACAAATATCAATCCGGTCCTAAAGATAGAGGACTCTAAGACCGACTTTTTCAATTACCCGGTCTTAAAAGACTGACTTTCAAGACCGACTTTTTCAATGGACCGGTCTTAAAGACCAACTTTTAAGACCGGCTTAACACCTTTAAGAGCGGTGTTATATATACATCCGGTCTTAATATTTGAACATTTAAGAGCGTATTTTTATTTGCGGTCTAAATTTTCCCGTATTTTTCCCCTGTTCTGTTCTTCCGATCAATATATATACACAAATCCACCATCCAAAACAAAGCACATAAAAATCGATATACTTTAAGCTACAAGCTATGAACATGAATAAATTGAATTGGGAAAAAGAATACAAATATTATCCACCATGAGTTATATGGCCTCTTAATTAAGTCTAAAACAACTAAAGTAATTTATACAATAAGCTAACATATAACTAATTACAAAGGCAATGAGTTACAATACATGCAAAGACGTAATTCAACATACAAATGTAGTCCAATATATTATTCACCATGCCTTCATTTGATTCCCACCCAACAACGTAACATGCATCCTCTTTTATAACATGCCCCTTTGAAACGGATCCACGCCACAAAAACAAAACAAGAACAAATTCATATTCAATGATGACATTGTTTAATTAAGAACATAGACAAGATATAATAATTGTTAAAACCTTAAAGTTTTCTAAGAATACTGCATATGAATATTAATTACCTTATGAATTGACACTTTTATAAAGTGATATCCTCCCATATCCCTTCTTGATGATCATTTCTTATGCCGGGTTCATTATCCGCTTCATCTTCTTCGTTCATGTCGGTAGACCCCTTGTAAAGGAGTACTCTCGTGAAGATCACCATAATTTGAATGACTTTCCTCATCAATATCAATGACCCTCTTTCCTTGGAGAGCTACAGACCACATTTTATTTTCTTGATCGGTGATATAGAACACTTGTTTTGCATGATCTCGCCATAATAAAAGGTTCATCTCCAAAACTTCTACTATTGACATCGACTAAAGTGAATCCTAGTCGATCGATCCGAACACCATTATTGACATTAACCCACTTGCATTTGAAGATGGGAAATCTAACTTTGACATAGTCCACCTCCCAAATCTCTTCAATAACCCCATAATATGGCATGACCGCCAATTTAGGCCTCTTGTCTTTCGAAGCGGAGAAGTGCATAGATTCGACCTCTAACATAACACCACTGCTCGGACTGTGCTCCTATCATCTAGGGACTTCGTGTAAAATGTATAACCATTGATCACATACGAATTCCAACTTATGACATCAAACTCGGGACCACGTGCTAACCATTTCATTGTCTCGAAACACATTCGAGATCCCTCGACCTTTTGTTTGAACCGGTTTGCAAAAGTTCTCGTTATGCTCCCTAATCAACCTTTGTTCGGTCATTCGATGGTTCTCTTTCCTTACTGCCTCTTTATGTGCAGATATGCTGGCTTGAACTTCATCAACATTATTCAAGATGTATAAGTGGACTTGTGACAATTCATCACGATCCACACTCTTTACCGAAGCCCCACGTCTACCCCCTTCAGCATGCTGACGTTTTGGAAGCCCAATATGTCTTACTTTGGCCAAATAATTTTGACAAAATTACATGGCCTCTTCAGAAACATATTTTCGAACAATTGATGCTTCTGACCGGTACGCGTTCTTCACGTACCCTTTAATAGGGTACATCCACCGTAAATGGATAGGGCCGCACAACTTTATCTTCCTCACTAGATGAACAATGAGATGAACCATGATGTCAAAAAATGAAGGAACAAAAAGCTTTTCAAGGTGGCACAAGATAAGATATCCTTCATTCTCCAATTCATCCAACTTTTCAATCTTGAAAACTTTACTACAAACCGCATTGAAGAAGAAACAAAGTCTAGTCAAAACGACCCGAAGATCATATTCGGCGATCCCTCGAATAGCTATCGGGAGTAGCTGTTGCATCAAGACATGACAGTCATGAGACTTTTGGCCTACTAATTTCAAGTCCTTCATCGAGACAAGCCTCTTAAAATTTGAAGAATACCCCGAGGGAACTTTTGTGCCATGTAAACACTCACAAAAGCTTTGTTTCTCATCCTTAGACAAAGTATGAGAAGCCGGGGGACAATAAGTTCTCTTCCCATATGGCCTTGGATGCAAGTCTTCGCGTATTCCCATTGCTTGCAAATCCAATCTTGCCTTCACACCATCCTTCGAACTACCTTGTATGTTGAGAAGCGTGCCCACAATACTATCACATACGTTCTTCTCCACATGCATGACATCAATACGTTGTCTCACATCAAGATTGCGCCAATAGGGAAGATCAAAGAATACGATCTCTTCTTCCATATATTTGTTTCTTTTCTACTCTTTCCAGTCTTACCGAAGATGACACTGATATTTTTAACCTTTTCATACACTTGCTCCCCAGTCAATGCCACCGGAGCTTCTTCATACTCTTGGCCACCAAAAAAGGCCTTCTTTAATCGACGATATGGGTGGCCCCGTCTAAGAAATCTCCTATGTCCAAGATACACCGTCTTTCTTCCATGTTGAAGTTGATGGTAGCATGTGCCTTCTTCACAAACCGGACATGCTTTATGGCCTTTTACACTATACCTCGACAAGTTCCCATATCTTTGGGAAGTCGTTTATAGTACAAAATATCATGGCTCTCATTCTAAAGACCTCCTTCTTGAAAGAGTCAAAAACATCGACACCTTTTTCCCACAACTCCTTCAAGTCTTCGATCAAGGGCTCTAGGTAAACATCTATGTCATTTCCGGGTTGTTTTGGTCCCGAAATCAACATAGACGGCATGATGTACTTTCGTTTCATGCATAACATAGGAGATAAGTTGTAAACAATCGGGACTACGGGCCATGAGCTATGTATGCCGCTAAGGCTTCCATAGGGATTCATTCCATCCGTGCTAAGGGCAAGCCCGAGGTTCCTAGGTTCTTCGCCGAAGTTCGGAAATAATTGATCGATCTTCTTCCATTGAGAAGAATCGGCCGGATGTCGAAGCTGTCCATCCGAAATCCTCTCATCTGCATGCCACCTCAGATTTTTGCATCATTTTCATTCGCAAACAACCGCTTGAACCTTGGTATGATTGGAAGATACCACAACACTTTTGCGGCCCCTTATCGACTTGTACCGTGGGGTTTCACACATCGGACAACTCGCTTCTCTTCAAACTCTTTTCTATATAATACACAATCATTCGGGCATGCATGGATCTTTTTGTACTCCATCCCAAAGTGGACAAAGTATCTTCTTAGCATCATAGTAGCGATGCGGCAACACGTTATCATCCGGAAGCATGTCCTTCAAAGCCTCAAGCAATTCGAAAAACTCTTGTCGCTCCATCCATGACGTGCCTTCAAGCTTACCAATTTCAATACAGCGTTCAACAATTGGTATTTTTTAAACCCACGGTATAGGGGTGTTTCTGCATCACCGCACATATTACCATATGCATGTGATCGCTCAAAAGCCTCTTCTCCTACATCACGGATAATGTCCTCTATGCGATCATCCATATCCGTGTCATTATCATCAAAGGCCACTTCCCATGTTGTTTCCCACTTGATGGCACTTGTTCACCATGCCATACCCATCTTGTATAAGTCTTACAAAATCCGTGACAAATTAAATGTGTGCGTATAACTTGAGGACATAGTCGACACTCATTCAAACATTTTACACAAGGGCAATAATACTTCCCCATCATCATGGGCATTTTTTTAGCAAATTCTATAAATTCCCTAACCCCATTTCGATATTCAATACTCGTTCGTAAAGCATCTATCCAGCGTGATCCATAGTAGAATTCCTATATATTATTTAGACGAATTAAGAATTACTTTTGGTCATAAATGCATCACGGTGAATCGAAGAACCAAAATAAATGCAAGACGAGGAAATTAAATGCGGGGATGAAGGTCTTGTGGACTAACTTGTAGCATATGCGTTTCTTTGAGTCGTCTTACTTCTCCGCTCACGAACGTTGATGTTGCGAACAAGACAAGCAAGAGTAACCTAAAAACACTTGTTGGTCAGTTGGGTAGGTCTAAAGTGCAAATATAATCTTCAAAAAACAATATTCGTTAACAACGAGAGAATACCCATAACAACATTACACCGATTTCGTTAAACCCATGAAAAACCAAGAACGATAAGTTTGGAGCTTCGTCTATAGACGTTTAGCTAAGGAACCAGAGAGTGATTGTCGAGAAAGGTACGCGAAGCAGTGACGAAGCTGAGAGGGAAATTTCGAGTCGGAACACGAGTATTCACTTTCGGCGCGACAAGAGTTCGAGAGGGAAATTTAATTTTTCCGCGCGACAAAGATACCTTATTTAGCTTTTTGGATTTTATTAATACGGTTATTAATTAAATGTCCGGTCCTAAAGATACAACTAACATTTTAAGACCGGAGTTTTAAAATTATCCGGTCCTAAAATTTTATTAGATTTTTAAGTTTTAAGGCCGGAGGT
Source organism: Acacia pycnantha (assembly GCA_025563575.1). Taxonomy (NCBI): domain Eukaryota; kingdom Viridiplantae; phylum Streptophyta; class Magnoliopsida; order Fabales; family Fabaceae; genus Acacia; species Acacia pycnantha. The sequence continues at coordinate 962,894 of JAMWYP010000153.1, forward strand.
TTATAAAACATCCGGTCCTAAAATTCAAATTATCTTTAGATCCGTTACTTATAAAATAAAATGTCCGGTCTTAATGGCCTTCGTGATTGGTATATTAAATCAATAAAATAAATGATATTTTTTGGACAAAAAATAAAGCAAAATTGGAGAATAAGTTTCTTTAATGAATTACTGGAGAAGAGCCAAAAAATTCATACAGTGTTCTTAATGTTTCTTACATTACTTGAATATATACACAACAACAAAAACACAAATGAAAAACAAGCTGAATATTATCATCCACAAGAATCGATTGAACAACCTCGGCGATTTCGGCGTGAAGAGCATTAATTTCCCGGGAGATCGGCAAGTTGTTGTCTTATTCTCTCCACCCGCAATATGAATGGATCATTACGGGAGAGCGGAGAGGGGTCGAGGTAGGCGCGGCTGGGCCAACGGAAGTTGGAGAGGGGATTACGAACATCCGCATGGCCGGCTTCAAGATGACGGTTGAACTCAAGAAGAAAAGGATCGGCGGAAGGATCGAGGGGGTGCGGCATGAGCAATCTCTTCATCATCCGAAGAAATAACAATGGGTCCAACGACCGAGAGTCTTCGAAACAATACGACGCACCGTCGCCGGAGGAGGCGCACCATATAATGATCTAGCCATGGCAAGTTTGCTTGTATCTAACCATGGTTTGAGGATTTTGAGAAGTTGGGGCAGAGAGCTAGGAAGTGAGGAGTTAACAAGGACAAAGAGGAGGTAGTGTGTGGAGTATATAAAGACAGATGGCAGGAGAGATAAACGTCGATGATGAATTCGTCAATTTACTTTTATACAAACTTTTAAGACCGGACTTTTATCTTATATCCGGTCCTAATTTTAATTCAATTACTTTTAAGACCGTCCTTTTATCAAATATCCGGTCCTAAAACTCATTTAAGACCGATATATTACTTGGTATCCGGTCCTAAAACTAATTTTTAATTCAATTACTTTTAAGACCGTCCTTTTATCAAATATCCGGTCCTAAAACTCATTGTTGAAATGAAAGTTCATTCTTTTCAAGAGTCCTTCCCCATTGTTGAAATGAATTCAGAGTCTCTTCGGCTTCCACATAAACTTCCCAACTAGGCGTCTCCTCGTATTCTAGGCAAATATGCGTCTCCTCGTTAATGTTTCCCGGCGTTTCACATTCTTCAGGATGGGTTCTCTATTTAAACCCGTTGTTACTTTACTTTCTTCACATTCATCTCCATCTCCTCCTACAACCTCCACCGTAATGGCTCCTCCACCACAAGCTGGACGCGGTACTCGACGCCAATGACGTTGAGTACCATATCTTTGATGACGACGTCTCCGACCCTTCCCTCCCCTCCGACAACGATGGGGAGGATTAGAAATTTTTAAGTTTTTTTTTTTGTACTGCTGCCTCACGAGGCAGCAGAAAAAAAAAATTATTAAATAAAATTTTTATTTCCCAATCGCCTTCCTTGTTTGTCTTTAACTTTATGTTCTTTTTTCTCCGACAACAAGAACAAACAAAACATTGTCCTATTCGTGGTGATCAATCTTAAAAATTTGCGAGAATAAAGTTAACAGTTGCGACCATACAAAACAAAACAAAAAAACATTATTTACCTTTTTCGAATAAAAACAAAAAGAGTGACGACTATTCTCAAGTTTGGACCATCGTTGTCTTCCCCTCTACAGTGTCGTTTTCGTTATCTTCTTTCTTTTTCCGACAAAAAGAAAAGGGACACCGATGACGTTCTTCACATCCAGAAAAGTAGAAACGAGAACAACGAAGCACAAAACTTGAGAAGAACGCAGAAACATGGTTGCCTTGAACCCTAACGATATGTCGAAAATCGAGTCACCAACTCTATTTAAATGAAGAATATTAGGACCGGACGTATAAAATTCCTCGGTCCTAAAAATTAAGCCTTATTTTCAAATTTAAAGTTAGGAGCGGACAATTAACAAATATACGGTCCTAAAGGTTTCGGCAATCTATTAAATAAAATGAAGACTTTTAAGACACGACTACTAACAAATAAACGGTCCTAATAATTTAGCCGTATATTTTCTATACTTTTAGGACCGTACTTTTAACAAATATACGGTCCTAAAAGTCTCTACCCAAATTTTTTAGAATTAGACGAAGACTTTTAGGACCGGATATTTGTTAAATATACGGTCTTAAAATGGACGAAGACCTTTAGGACCGTACTTTTAACAAATATACGGTCCTAAAAGTCTCTACCCAAATTTTTTAGAATTAGACGAAGACTTTTAGGACCGGATATTTGTTAAATATACGGTCTTAAAATGGACGAAGACCTTTAGGACCGCACTTTTAAAAATATACGGTCCTAAAAGTCGCGAATACTTTTGAGCCTCATCGGCTCATTTTCAACATCCGCTTTGTACCTCAAATTTCAAGCACTAAATAGCTTTATCCACCATCCCATTCATTCGAAACCCAAAATGGACACACACAAATTGTTCGAAAAAATAAACAAATTTATTATTGAATTACATTGCTATATTTACAAATGAATGAATTAGCTAGTCGAAAAAATAAACAAATGTACGAGAAGGCTATTGTTGCTACAAAGATCATATATTATTTACAAATGAATTAATTTAGGACATTAATTATTGTCTTGACTTGGATTTTCTAAGACTAGTTTATACGAGATATTCACAAAAACCTCGCGTATGTGCTCGATTTCATCATCATCAAATGGCTCTTCACAGCAAACCTCTCGTAACATCAAAGACAGAAACAAAATTAACATATTATGTGCATATTTCATATGTAACATTAAGCCATCAAGGATCGAATTCAGCCATAACATCTTACCCTTAAAGTGACTTTAGTGTTTCCCTCCGTCACAATATCATATAAGTGTTTCATGACGTACGGGCCACATAAGTTCGATCGTTCGGTTGCCGACGGTCTAAAAATAACAATAAATATATATTAGAGCATATATAGCTTACTGACCTACTTCAGAAGGCAATTATGTCATGTCCAATTATGTACTAACCTTAATTTTGTGCCATTTAGGATCGTGAGCCGAGCACCACGCTTTTTTACCTCAACACGGAAGGTCTTCATGGCACTATCATCAAAATCAGAAATTTATCAGTAATGTTCACTGAAGATTCACAACAGAGATTTCGAGACAAGACAATCAAAATGACATTCTTACTTGGTGATCATCGGCTTCAACGTAGTCGATGGATCGCCGTGAGTGGAGCATAAGAAGATAACATAATGGAACTCCATGTTCATGACGACCAACTGCCGCTGGTTGCTGAAAATTCACAAAGAGAAAGTACTCAAGTGATATATATATATGTAGCATAATTATATTAAGTGAATTGCAGACAAGTATATATGTATACCCGAGCCAGTGTGGAAACAAGTACACCTTTCTTTGCACTTTACACAACCTATTTGATATGTACTCCTGTCTCAATTCCAGAGGTAGTGTTGTGCTTGCATACACCGGGCACAAGAATCCAAAATCCGAAATTCCGCCCTCTTGAACCAGTTTCTCGTGCATGCACCTACAAGAATGACATCGATGAGGGAATTAGTATATATGTATATATGTGTGTCTAAACGGTGCATTTCAATTATGTAATCAAGGAAGAAGATACTTACTTCATAAATAGTTGAACACATGCACTAGTAACCTCGGCTCGAGAAGCGGCATGGACTCTACATCTTCATTATCAACTAAAAGCGGTTGAGGATGAGGAGGCCTACTACTTCATTGACAAGCCACGATTTATCTTTAAACCATTTTTGGCTACCAAATCTTTTATTTTTCCTTGGCCGTCAAGTTAGCGGTAGGGATGGAACTTGAGGAGGGGTGGAGCTTGAGGAGGGGGTGGAGCTTGAGGAGGGGGTGGAGCTTGATGAGGGGGTGGAGCTTGAGGAGGAGTAGAGACATCTACAAGCTTCACTGGCCAAGAGATGAAGGTTCCCTTGACATCACTCACAACCTTCAGCTCATCAGTTGGGAGAGGGACAGTGCATCAAAGATCACCTCTTCAACCGACACTCGACTTCATCATCGCCCATTTGTTCGTGGTGTACGCAGTTGATCCCAAGTTGTGGACAGTCCCTTTAGCAACCAATTGTCTATGACCATCACGATCCTCCACATACGAGATGACAAGGTTGCTCGACTCGATCGTCCAACAATGCAGCTCCTCTAGTGCTCTCTGCTGCATAGGTTCAGGTTGAAGGTGTCAAGGGATCCACACCTGGTCTCGGCCGAGAGCTCGGGAGGAACTTCATTTTCTCCATCTCCTCCTTCATCTTGCTCATCTCGATTGAAACATCCTCAATGTAGCATCTTTCGCCGATTCCTCACTTAATTTGGCCGCTGTCGATCCATCTCCTCCCGGGTAACCATACTTTGTCTCGTGGCGTTTGGATTTACCAAAGTATTGCTTTAGGCCTACCCGTCCTCCAATCCCCTTACACGCCCCGCGTGATCTGGTTTTCCGGTCGCAGCGGTCAGAACATCATTCCTCCCGTCCGACGCAAAAGATCCTCTGCCTCTTTCTTTTTAAGATCTTCCTGTAAGATACAGATAACGAGAAGCTTAGTGATGAAACAAGTTTAGTAAGTAAAAAATAACAATATCGATACTTACAATTGTTCAAAGAACTACACGAGTTTTTTTCACGTGTAGGCGCCGCTTGGCTTTTTCCGAATATACAACCAGAGCTCCTCGCGACGTATTGGAGATGGCGGGTGGTCAACTACCGTAGAAGGATTGGATTCACTTCATCTTCTAATCTCTTCCGTTTGGTTGCCATCAAATCTTTTCGGCCTTTTCATATCCGCCGCGAGAAGCCCCGTGTGGGCAATCATTCTTTCTCCCAATCTCCCGATATTTTTCCCTTATTTTCGTGAATCAGATTGAAAACAACTATATATCAATTATGAATTCCAGCCATGTCACTAATGTAAATTAGAGAACTTCTGCTTGATATGAACGTCAAACATTAGTCAAATTCACTTCATCAAGTTTCAACATTTTACTTAAGGAAGATGTAGCATTGTAGAAGAAATTGGGAAAACCAAAGGAAAGGGAGTTGCAGAAATGCTGCCAACTCAGTCAATTCATTCATTCATCATAAATGGTTCCTACACATATTAGAATAACTAACTAACTAACAAAGAACGTCTAACCATGGCCATTACACGTTTACATATCAAACTTGCATGGAACTAGGACATGCTCCTCTCATGCAGGACAAAGGCAGCAAATGTATACTTCTATTCACACACCAAACCATTTAACTAACAGATTAGATGTACACAATAACATTCACATATCCTCACAAAGTTAATAAGCAAACAAAAGTGCAAACAAAACTAAATATAACTCACCGAGCTTCGAGAGTGGTCCGCTTCTGAACAAATTGTTGCCAAGTTTGTAGTCAAAATGCTAACCTTGCTGCGTACTAGAGCGCCGACAAAACTAGTATATGTGCTTTTATTAGGACCGAAAGGTTGCAAATTTTCATCAAAATGAATCTCGAGCTTCGTCCCAATATTCCGACTAAGGGATACTTCCATCATTCGTGTGCCGCTTCTACCACGGCGTGCACGGCGCTGAGGAGGCTCAATGTGAGATGAAGAGGGTTCGTTTGTCCGACCCTCCCCACCAAACCAAGATCACGGAGTTTCAAGAACACGAGTGGAATCGTTTTCACCGTTCATTTTCAAGACAGAAGAGAGGAATGCCCGAGAAAATGAGGGAGTAACAGAGGCTAACAGACGCGGGCGAGGAAGAGAGGTAATGGAACAGGAAGGGTTTCGCAACGTGAACAGGGGTTATTCAGTGAGAGTGTGAGAGTGACAAAAGCGTCCGCGCGAAGTTAACATTTGGCGCTTCATTTTTAAGACCGGACAAATACACATATACGGTCTTAAAAGATAACCTTTAAGACCGATCTCTATATATGTCCGGTCTTAAAATTAATTAATTTTTTATTCAAACTTTAGTACCGGCCGAATTTTTTGTCCGGTCTTAAAAGTCTTACTTTTAAGACCGGTCATTCTGTAACAATGGTCTTAACATTTATTACTTTTTTATTTAAACTTTAGTACCGGACAAATTTTAAGTTCGGTCTTAAAAATCAAAGTTTTAAGACCGGCTTTTATATATGTTCGGTCTTAAAACTTTAATACCTTTATATTTATATTTTTCCGTATTATTTTGGAGTGTAGAAAATATAAGTCTCGCCTTGATGAGATTTCTACATAAAAGTATTTGATATTTCAATTTTTTTATTAACATTTTTAAGGCCGGTTGTTATTTTAACAGTCCGGATAAGATCTATGAAAAATTGATCGAATAAGAAGTTCTTTATATTTACAAATATGCCACCGGTCACATATTTAGGACCGGTCGATAATTAGTCCGGTCTTAATGAGGCGTCCTTCATTGTGTAAGAAGTTCTTTTTATTTACAAAACTGCCACCGGTCACACCATTAAGACCGGTGCTTCGATTATCCGCTCTAAATGAGGCGGTCTTATAGCCCTTCATTGTTTAAGAAGTTCTTTTTATTTACAAAACTGCCACCGGTCACACCTTTAAGACCGGTGCGTCGATTATCCGCTCCAAATGAGGCAGTCTTAAAGCCCTTTTTTGCACTAGTGACACTCTGTAACTCTTGGAGCAATCCTCTCACTAGAACTTACTCCCCCTTACAAGTTGCATACTTTTCATTGAATGGAGATATTCCCGTTGAGGTTTTCTTGGTCTTTCCCCATAATGCAAAGTTTCCTAAAATACTTTCAATCAATCATTTCCTATTGCTTTCTGACCGTTTGAGAATGATTAGCCATCTTTCAAGCATGTTTCCTTTTCTGCTGCGTTTTCGAATGTATATTGCGTGATTTTCGAAACTGATCTGCAATATTGCTTTATCATCTGAAAACTGTGAGCAAACGTATTAGAAACACATTATTTTCGATCACAATCAATAATAGGAAGCACCCATGATGTAATCTGAACTTTAGATATAACCAGAAGGCTGCGTATCAGCGTTTTTCGAGAGTCGACGAACATGACTCGAGTTATCATGGTTGACTCGAGTTAAATAATGTAATTTGCTCTCTGTCTGATGAATGACTCGAGTTATATGTGTATGACTCGAGTTATATCAGTTTCCAGCGTTCTTGCACATCTTGATCTGACATATAATTTTCGAGAGCCATATCTCTCTGGTCTGAACTCCGTTTTGTCTGGTTCAAAGTTTGACTGAAAGCCCTTTGAGTCTATTTTCATATGCCACCAATTGCAGCTCAATTGGATTTGTAGTTTGTGAGATACACTCGAAACATTAAAGCTTGGTCTGCTGAGTAGCGGAAATTATACTATCAACTTCAAAAATTCATATCTCTCTAATATGACCTCCTTTGGACTTTAATATTCTGCGAATAGAACCGTTTGGAAGTCTAGTTTCCAACAAAGTTGGTTTCACCTGAATCGGATTTCTGGTTTGGGAGATATTGTTGAATTACCAGAGGTCGCCAGCTGAATACGCGAAACTGAGCTCAGCAGAGTTGCTGATACACACCTTGACTCGAGTTATGTGTGTATGACTCGAGTCAAACCTGTCCAGAGACGAAAATAACATTTCTTGACTCGAGTTAATGATGCTTGACTTGAGTCAAATCATCCCAGACCACCAAGAACACTGTAGCGAAGGGGATAACTCGAGTTACAGCTTCATGACTCGAGTTATGTCGACCTGAAACTGAACTTTTGCTGATTTTAACTCTTGATTGATCCATTCCAACTTCCATATGATCTTGAACACTTCTAGCATCAATCTAGGAACTTGAATAAATATATTTTGATTCCATTTAGCAAGTTCTTCCATCTTCCAACTTCCATCTTGATCATTCTTTATCATTTGAACTTCACATCTTCTTTGATTCAATTTCTTTCTTCTTCTTCCTCTAATTTGATACTTCTTCGATGATCTTCTACTAAAATAAACTTCACATCTACATTAAATATAAGAGTTAATCAAAGTAGAAGATAAATATATCATTCAATCTTTTTGCTCTTAATAATGGCATCTATATAAGACATCATCAAAACTAATCAAAACCAACATTCTCCCCCTTTTTGATGATGACAAATACTTTAAGAAAAATATGTATGAATATGAAAACTAATAAACCCAGCATATTTTTCTTGCCATTCTCTCCCCCTTATTTGTCATTAGCAAAAAGTTGAGTTTAAAGAAGAAATGTTTGTAGAGAGACAAATATGAAAGCAAATTAGAATGAGTCAAGAAACTGATTTGCTCTCCCAGCATTGAAATTGTTTTAAAAAAAATGATGTAATTTGGAATGTTTTTATAAAAACAAATTTGAGAAAATTTGGAGGGGGTTTCAAGAAATCTTTCACAATTAAAGCATATAAACACAAAACATGTGCAAAGTTTACTGAATATAAAAGATAGAGATTAGAAGTGCTCATGTTAATTTTGCAAATTGATGATTCATCGATGAGGTCCATTTGCTTGCTTTCTTGTTGCATGACATCATTTCCATCCTTCTCCTTTCCTTCATATAACTATTCTTCTTCTTTGTAGAGCATATCACAACTTCTGTGTGATTGAGCATCAAGACATCTTTCCTCAATATAATAGTTTCTCCTTGTAGTATGTTGAGGAATGTCCTAGCACATGACAAAATCTCCTGCTACAAATTGAACACTTTTCTTTGCCAAAGAGATTTGTTAGTGCAACCTGATATCAAAATATCCCTTGATATTTTCAAATTAAGATAACTAATTCATCATCAAAACTAATACAACATAGTAGATGTAGATGAGAATGCTTAAAAGGGTTTTCTTCAAATAAAGGGGATGAGCTTTTAACATATAAAGCACATGTGATTGTGAAGCTCCCCTTTAATGAATGCATATCTTGAAAACATAAATCCCCCTTTAAAGATACCAAATAATTCTGTGACACCAAATGTTATGAGGTTCGACGTTATCCATACTCCAAAGAACACAACAAGGTATCTCAGAATTAAGAACTTTCAAGTTCACTTGGATGGATTTAAAAATTGGTATGCAGAAATTCCTTATGCTTTTCATGATGATAAGAATGTTTAAGGCATAAGGATCATTTTAGAAAGCGTCTGCTTGGGCTAAAGTTCATGAAATAAAATAGAATGAATGAAATCAAGTTAGCCAAGCATGATTATGATATATTATTTCAAGATACAATACCTCACTCAAGCAATATCGCAATCACTTGAGTTATAATTTTCTGTAATCCATAGATCCATCACTGGCTAGCCATTATCAAATGCTTTGAATGCATCTAAGAAGCAGGGATTCCAAATAAACTTTGCAAAGGATCTCAAAATTAGTTTCTGCTCATAGCTTCTCATCAATCTGGTATGCTCCTTATCATCTTGGTCTAAACCTCTTGTTAGTGATGGGATGCCACATAATTTGCAGACATAGGTACTGATATGCTTTATTTTGTTTGCCTATGTTCTTTGTCCGACAATACAACCTATTGGTCAACTCCTGCAAATATATGTTCTTTGGTACCCAATGATTCTTAGGTCCACATAAGATTAGACAAAACAACTCTTATGCTTGTATACAATTAAATCATATGAACCTTGAGCAAAGAGCATATAACACTTGCAAACAATTAACTGCTTTCAATGAATAGGGATTTGATCATTTGAAATCAATGAAAACTAGTTTGGCCAAAACTTCTGCAAAGCTGAGTTTCTTTGAAAAGGATTTGATTCATCTCAATTTATTTCTGTTTAACTTATAAGCACTTCATGACGGTTCATTTGGTAATTTCATGTTGATACAACAATTAGAATCAGTCATGATGATTAGATAACAGAAATCAAAATTGGAGTAGAAGTCAGAATCAGAATTAACATCAGAAACTTAATCTGACATTGATAATTGAAACATAATCAGAGTTAGCAGCAGAATTAGATGAAAACAATAAACACACTGCGCAAACCAAACTATGAAGCATAAACCATACTGCATAACTTAGAGTATTCAAAATATTACAGAATTGCAAGAGTTTCAAAAGCAAATATGAACAGTGATCAAATATTTTAAAGTACAACTGCTCTTTTCCACATAATTTTTACCCAATCAAATAAGTTCAATCCAATGAATCAAAAGGGTAATAATTAAATGATGCCAAGAATATTATTTCTCAATGATAATTTGGGAGTACACTTTAAGTAGAAAGGATGTCATTGATAATAATGCATTTTGAAAAATAACATTCAAAAGTTGCACTCGAGTTAAGCTATATATATTTGAATCGATAAAAAGTTCATGTGAAAACTTAACTGGAGTCATATCTCTATGACTGGAGTCATCGATGCAATTTTCTGAAAAAAAATCATTTATAAATATTTTGACTGGAGTCATCATCACTTAACTGAGTCATATTCTTAAATTCAACTATAATGACTGGAGTCATATTAGGTTGACTGGAGTCATAATTCGATTTATTCATGCAGAGAATAATTTTCAAAATGTTGACTGGAGTCATATCTCTTGACTGGAGTCAAAAATGTGAATTTTTTAAACAGAGAAGAAGTTCACAAGCTTTGACTCGAGTCAAGTTACTTGACTGGAGTCATGTTCTTAAATCCAACTGAGACGACTCGAGTCATTTTGGATGACTGGAGTCATAATTGTGTTTTTCGCAAGCAGAGATGAACTTTCAAAAAGTTGACTCGAGTCATCTACTACCTTGACTGGAGTCATAAGTTCAAATAAAATCAGACAGAGACGAAAAGCTGATAAGATGACTGGAGTCATGCAAGTTGACTCGAGTCATATCAGTAAATACTTAAACCAGAAGTTTCTGTCGATGCCTATGACTTGAGTTACTCTACCATGTCTTGACATCAACTTTGAAAACACTTTTTGATTCAACTTTAACCAAGATAACAATATTTTTAGTTGAATCATTAACTACATTTTTGAAAACATATTTAAGATCAATGCTCACTCTAAACAAGGTGGAAGTCAATATGTTTCGAATGTATCGAATGCTTCAATTTTGAAGAACATGTTAAACATTGAGATCAACAAGTAGAAGAATTTTCTCAGAAGCAAAAGTCATGAAGAAGAACATTAAAGAACCATGCTTAGCACAACAGAAATTTACAAGCACAATGACTTGCTATTGACCAAGAAATAATCTTGCCTCTTGAATAGAGTCTTGAAATATATCAAGGCAAGAACTATAGTTACTCAAAAATGGATAACCAACAAAGTTTATGAGTTTGAATAACAAGATGACTACTAGGAATCATGAAAGGTAAAACACATACTCATTAGTAAAAATGACTAGAGTTCCATAACATCATCCTAGTGAGTTATTCCATTAATGGTTAATACATTATCATTCAATGCACTAATGAACATTTATAAAATTTGGAATAACTTGGCCAATGAGAATTTATGCAGTAGGCATAACACACTCACTCAAGCAACACATTGAACATCAAAGATCAGTATGTGACTGATGGGGAAAATTCTACAAAACAGATTTGAAGCATATCCAATATTCAGTATACAACATTAACTTCCCATTTTGAAAACATCATTTGAATGTAGTCAAGGTATTTTTCAAATCTATCTGAAATGCTTTCAAAGTATGAATATTTTTCAAAATATTTTCATGTATCTTTATAAAACAAAGTTAATTGAAATTCAAACAGAATTTAGAATTGTGCATTTCAAAGACATAGACTTAGAAAGTTATGCACAAATTCACTTATGGTCCATTTAGCAATCTAGAAACATTTTGAAATACATAAATGATTGGTTGCTAATGGAATGTAATGATAGACAAGTATTCATTACCCAAAAATGAATATAATCACAATATGGGGTAAGGATTAGATATCACCGTAAATCCTCTTGTCCTTGTGGAAGCTTGCTTGGTTGAGATGGATTGATGTTGATAACTCTTTTCCAATGTTCACCATCAACATCCAGCATAACTTGTTTAGCTTTCTCAAGTCTTGGATCATTGCATCTTTGAGAAGCTTTCCTTGATCCTACAAAACCTTATAAGCCTTTTTCTTTCATGGTATCCAACCTTACTTGGATCCAATCATTGTTAGCTTGTAGAAATAAGATTCACATGTTCTAAAGAATACACTCAAATCAGAATAATTGAGCACAATGAATTAAACATGACTTTATGCATAAAAGAGATGTTTTCTTTTCAAATTATCATGTATACATAAAGAACTAAGTTATTTAACACTGCAATCCCTTTGAAAAATAAATTAGGATGTGAAGGCTCAATTTTAAAAATAGTTTGCAATGTTCATTCCTAAGGTTATAGAATTTAAAACCTCAATGAATATTTCAAATGATAACATAGGAGGTTTTACAATTGTATACCTTTACCTTAGGTACTTAGAGGATTGACTTTGCTTACCCACTGCCTCTTATGTCTTTCGATGGGTTTCTGCAAAGTTGTCTCAAAGGGTATAGACTTCATGAGTCTTCTGCTTGGCACTTGAGAGGATTCCTTCTTCGGTTCATAAGAGTAATTACAATGAGCAAATGGATTTGAATTATGAATTGATTTCTGAAAATAATTTAAATAAGATTTTCCACCAGTTTTCTTTTTACCTTTCTTCTTATCAAAAGTAGGATTATATCCTATGCCTGATCGGTCATTTGTAAATCTTTGAGCTTTCAAAATGACATTGAGCATTTCACTACCTTTAGTGAACTTCTCAAGTGTTTTGGTGAGGTAGGAGTTTTTCTTTTCAAGATCAGGGCATTTTTCGCAGACTGTATTTTCACAACCGAAACCGGAGGTAAATCTTTAACTTGTTGTTCCAAGAATTTGATTTTCTTTTCGGAAGCAAAAGTTCTTTCACAATCTTTTAAATTCAGAATGCAACTCATTATACTCAGAAAACAATTCATCATAAGATGGTTCAGAATCAGATACCTCTTCTTCATTTCTGATTGCTCTTCTTCTGCAACTAAACATATATTTACAGTTTCTTCTTCTTCTTCTATGCTGGAGATTCCTTCGTATGCAATTTCTAAGGCTTTCCACATCTCCTTGGCAGTAGATAGTTTGGAGATGCAAGAATAATCCTTTTTACTGAGAGCACTATGAAGCATCAGGATGGCTTTGCTGTTAAGAGTCACTTTCCTCTTGTCATCCTCATTGAATTCATCTTCAGTCTTTGGGACGTTATTTCCTCCTACAATTTTTGTAGGAACATAATCTCCTTTCTCTATTACTTGCCATAGACCATACTCCGTGGCTAACACGAATACTCTGAATTTTGCTTTCCAAAACGAATAATGTTCTCCGTCGAAGCCAGGTGGTTTGTTGATTGAAGCACCTTCAGGTAATATTCCTTCCATGATCTTTATCTCGGGAAGTTAAGCCCAACTGAGAAACCTACGCTCTGATACCAAATGAAATTCCGTAGCGGTACCTCCGCTGTGGCATTTCATGGTATCTCAGTCGCTAATTTTACGCACCGCCTCACGGCCAATGCAACCAGCGACGTCACCACCATCCACTGGCCATGTCGGGGTAAGAGCCAATGCTTCGCCACAGATCACACTGTGAGAACCCCCGATCATGGTTACCGTTAACTAGCTTTGATACCAAATGAAGGTGGAATATCACCTAGAGGGGGGGTGAATAGGTGATTACACAATTCTTTTGCTAATTGCTCGGTCACCCACACAACAGATATAAATCAATGCAAGGTAGAGATAGAGGAGAGGAGATTGACACAGAGAATTTATACTGGTTCGGCCCAACTCTTGGCCTACATCCAGTCCCCAGAAACACTCCGGGATTTCACTATCTTACCCAGAAACACTCCGGGACTTTACAATCTCAATTACACACTCTGTAACTCTTGGAGCAATCCTCTCACTAGAACTTACTCCCCCTTACAAGTTGTAATCGAATAACCCAATCCCAAAGTCCCAATACTTTGAGACTCTCACAGAGAAATGATAACAGAATACAAACTCTCTTGAAAGAGCAGATGAATATGAACACTGAAGATCAGAGTATTACAGAATAGCTAATGAAACAGAAAAGAAACGAGTTCTTGTCTGTCTTTGCGTTCTGTGTATTGCGATTCTGTGTTGTGTCTTGTGCAGCTGGAAGTCTATATATTTATACTGCTTTGAAGTTTCTGTCCGTTGTAGGTGCATTCAGAACTTTGATCTTTAAGGAGATTGCTGATTGGAGCCTATTTGCATAATTTCCATTTCTGCATACTTTTCATTGAATGGAGATATTCCCGTTGAGGTTTTCTTGGTCTTTCCCCATAATGCAAAGTTTCCTAAAATACTTTCAATCAATCATTTCCTATTGCTTTTCGACCGTTTGAGAATGATTAGCCATCTTTCAAGCATGTTTCCTTTTCGCTGCGTTTTCGAATGTATATTGCGTGATTTTCGAAACTGATCTGCAATATTGCTTTATCATCTGAAAACTGTGAGCAAACGTATTAGAAACACATTATTTTCGATCACAATCAATAATAGGAAGCACCCATGATGTAATCTGAACTTTAGATATAACCAGAAGGTGCGTATCAGCGTTTTTCGAGAGTGACGAACATGACTCGAGTTATCATGGTTGACTCGAGTTAAATAATGTAATTTGCTCTCTGTCTGATGAATGACTCGAGTTATATGTGTATGACTCGAGTTATATCAGTTTCCAGCGTTCTTGCACATCTTGATCTGACATATAATTTTCGAGAGCCATATCTCTCTGGTCTGAACTCCGTTTTGTCTGGTTCAAAGTTTGACTGAAAGCCCTTTGAGTCTATTTTCATATGCCACCAATTGCAGCTCAATTGGATTTGTAGTTTGTGAGATACACTCGAAACATTAAAGCTTGGTCTGCTGAGTAGCGGAAATTATACTATCAACTTCAAAAATTCATATCTCTCTAATATGACCTCCTTTGGACTTTAATCTTGTGCGAATAGAACCGTTTGGAAGTCTAGTTTCCAACAAAGTTTGTTTTTCCTCAATAGGATTTCTGGTTTGGGAGATATTGTCGAATTACCAGAGGTCGCCAGCTGAATACGCGAAACTGAGCTCAGCAGAGTTGCTGATACACACCTTGACTCGAGTTATGTGTGTATGACTCGAGTCAAACCTGTCCAGAGACGAAAATAACATTTCTTGACTCGAGTTAATGATGCTTGACTCGAGTCAAATCATCCCAGACCACCAAGAACACTGTAGCGAAGGGGATAACTCGAGTTACAGCTTCATGACTCGAGTTATGTCGACCTGAAACTGAACTTTTGCTGATTTTAACTCTTGATTGATCCATTCCAACTTCCATATGATCTTGAACACTTCTAGCATCAATCTAGGAGCTTGAATAAATATATTTTGATTCCATTTAGCAAGTTCTTCCATCTTCCAACTTCCATCTTGATCATTCTTTATCATTTGAACTTCACATCTTCTTTGATTCAATTTCTTTCTTCTTCCTCCTCTAATTTGATACTTCTTTGATGATCTTCTACTAAAATAAACTTCACATCTACATTAAATATAAGAGTTAATCAAAGTAGAAGATAAATATATCATTCAATCTTTTTGCTCTTAATAATGGCATCTATATAAGACATCATCAAAACTAATCAAAACCAACATATAGTATCTCTAATTATGGTAATTTAATAAATTATGAACTTGGAGAAATTGTATAAGAATGTCCAAAAGGTAATAAAAGACCAAAATACCCTTACAAATTATAGAATAATGTAAGAGGCATGGAAATACTAAGGTTAATGCAAGAGTATAAAGGAAATGAGGCATTGTAATTAAGAAAATTATCAACAAGTGATAAAAAAGTAATTAGGTAATATTGAGCAGATTACTTAAGCATAAGTAAAGGAAATTCATGAATAATTATGTAAAACCCTAAAATTGGTGGTTTTTGTTTTAAAATTAGTAAAAACATGTTTACTAATTAATGGGAGATTTTTGAGAAAAATGGATGAGTTTAGGCATTTTTAAAGCCTAAATGCAAGAATAAACCAATAGGAAAATTATGTAAAAATAATTATTTAATTAATTAAATAATTAATCAAAATAAAAAAAACGAAATAAAAAAAATTGGCAGAAAAAAAGAAAAAAAATGAAAAAAATGAAAATGAAAAGGAAAAAATATATGTGCAAGTTGATATTATTTTATTAATATAATTAATTAAAGTAAAAAAATGTGAATAGTAATTTAGAAATTAGGAAACGGATCCTATCTAGAGATCTAGGAATGGGATTTCCAAAGTCAAGGAAAAATATTGATCAGTGAGTTATTATCTTCCGTTAGACTCTTCCGGAAGAAAATTCTGAAGCCGTTTGTGCATTTCCTAATAAAACAAAATAGGGAAAAATGCAGATAGGCATATTTTTGGATATACGGAAAATAAATTCTAACTCAACATCTAGGAATGAGTTTGAATTTATATAAACATATTTGGAATCAGTGAATTTTTCTGAAGAAGTTGATGATTCCAGAAATGCGTTCTGAAACCGGACGCGTTCGAACACGTTTTTCGAGAAAACTTCAACTGGACTGTTGGAGCCCTATATGGAATCAAAATTTAGGTTAACTTGGACATTTCTAATAAGTGAGAACTTGTTTCCAAAGTTGTAAATCCAGAATTTTGAGATTTCTCCGAAATCACGCGAATCGGGTACCGATCGGGGAAATTCTATTAGACCGGGTTTAAAGCAACCCAATTCACCATTTTTGGACCACTCATTTGCAGCCACATCAGCTCTCCAATTCGTCCAAGAGGCATCCATGGTCAAGAATTTTACACCATTTTGTGTTTGAATTTCCAAGGTTGAAAACAAAGTGAAAAATTCCAAACATATCCCTTAGAAATTCTATAAATAGGCATGTCTCCCTTCATATTTTCTTCACACCATCACTCCTTCATCTAGCCGAAATCTAGAGGGAGAAAGTAGAGGGAGAAGCTCTGGGAAAATTTCTGCAGAAGTCTTCAACGGGTAAGTCTTTCGGGCTTTAGCTTTCAAGTTCGAGTTTTTAGTTCGGTAGTTAGTAGAATTGTTAGTTAGATTTAGGAAGTAGGGGATGAAATTCCTATACTTGTTTTTAGGCCTCATTGCATTGAAAAATGCCTGACAAGGTAAAAAACTTGGTAGGGATCGAGTACCTGAAAAGTTGAAGCTTTTATAGTTCTTTCAAAAATAGGGGTTGTAATGCTAGAATAGCCTTTAATTTTTCAAGTATGATTGGATATCATATGGGAGGGCTATTTTAGTCTTTATTTTCAAAAATCAAAATGGCGTCGAAGTTCTGGCAAAATTTTGGGAAGAAAAGTAGTCAGAGTAACGAAGTGCTGGCGAAATTCCGCCAATTAGGGGTAGAAGGGCAAAATGGTAATTTTTACCTAAAATGCCAGATATTGTGTCAAATCACTAATGAAAGTGATATTACTCTTATAGGACATCAGAAACTCTGATCTGCTGCCGTTACGCTGCTGACGTGCCACTGTTTCACGTTTTCCCGTAAAAGTACGTTTTTCCGCCAGAAGTACCTAACGCCGTCAACGAAGGTACGTTCGCGTACTGTAACACTAATCTAGTGCTGCTCATATACATATATGTGATAGGTACATTCACGGATAGAGATTCTGTTAGGGTCACCGAGATACATTCACGGTTAGAGACTCTGTTCAGGGTTACCGATTATGCATACAGTTTCACACAGGTTATAGTTGTAGTAATACCGTCGAGTTTTCCTAGCGGCGAGGACACGACCGTACATCGTGGCACCGGTGAATAGTGCGAGCACTTTATGGGGCTTACATACCGCTTTACGCTTATGTCTTGTCATTATATTGATCATTCTTTGTTAATGTATGAATGTCTCATTGTCTATATACTGTTTTATTTGAGCATAAGGTTAACCGTTACCTGGGGTTCGATGCATGGACTCCAGCTCTTAACGTAGCGTCAAGTACAGAAGGACCACGGATCGGAGATCGAGGCAAGCTGCACGAGTAGGCTCATGGTTGGAGGGCATGTAGCACGAGTGAGCTCTTAGACGGAGATGTCACTTTATTGTTTTTCGTATTTACCTAGGAGAACAATAGGATGCTGTATCAATATTATGTTACACTATGGTTCATGTTTTGTTATGATCAGTTACTCTTTCGCTCCATTGCTCTACTCTGATTGAAAAAAAAAAAAATCCGCTTTAGAAAATGGGATGTTACAATATAAAACACAACATAACCATTCATCATAACAAGATAATAATATTAGATAAATAAATTATTTATAATATTCAAATTCAATACATTATAAAAAAAAAAATCAATACATTACTGTTAAAATCGTACATTTTTTTAAAAAAAAATAATCACTTAAACACTCTTGAACATTATATTGTTACTGTTTGAATTCTAAAAGAAAATTTATGAAACAATTCTACAATATTCTTCAAAGCCTTTGTTGTAGATTGTCTTGGACCTAATTTGAACATACAGCTAAAGTTTAGGAACGTGAGAGGGTGAACGTTTAAGTAGGTCATAATTCAAGTTGCTAAAAAGTAGAAAATAATTATATTATTTTTAGTCTATATACTCTAATGTGATCAGAGTTATTTTCACTACAATAAAAAATAATAAAAAATTCAGTATTTTACCTCATCATTTTTTTGTGCCTTATGTAATATCCTGAATTTTGGGCCTAGAGATTTGAGGATAAGCTTGTATTAGGCAAACGACTAAGCCTGATTCGGGAAGTGTGACAAATATTATGAAGAGAATTTCCCTTCATGCTGGCAGACCAGAATATCTGGAAGGTAGTCAGTTTCTGACATGTCTTTGACTAAGAAAATGATATCCAATGACTATGAACCTTTCTAGGACTAAAGAAAACATGATAAGCTTTAAATTTATATGTCATATAGGTCAATTAGACATGTACACATTGAGTTATGAATGTTTGAAGTTAGGTCTTAAATCTGGAATGTTTTCTGGACCAGTGTGTATTAAATGTTGATTGTGAAATAGTTGACATGTGATTGGTTGTAGGATGTATTTTTCCCTCAAAATAGACTTATTACTAGTCATATAACCTTTGGATTTATTGCAATTAGACATTTGTACAAAGAGATATGAATTTTCAAAGTTATGTGACAAATTCTACTAGAATTGCCTCTTGTACGAACGCAAGACTGTTGTCACATGTGAAACTTGGTCAACAAGGGGAAGTTTCAAGAAACCATGTGATAATGCCTCATTAGTCAACTTGAGAGATCATCAAGACTTCCATTGAGTTTTCAATTCAGCCAAATGGCAAAGAGGAAGAGAAGGAACATGATTTCATTATTAGAGCACATGATGGAATATAAAAAAACAAAAAAAACAAAAGGGAAAGTGATGCAAGTCGGTTTAAGAGGATCATGTGGGGTCCACATGAGTGTTCTTCAATTAGATATAATATCACAACAATAATCCCCTCTAATCCCCAAAATTTGGTTAAAGTTTGATCAAGGATAGTTGGAATACAACTAAATTTGCAACTAAGGGCAAGTTGGGAATTAAGTAAAAGTTGAAGGGAAAAAT
Source organism: Acacia pycnantha (assembly GCA_025563575.1). Lineage (NCBI taxonomy): Eukaryota > Viridiplantae > Streptophyta > Magnoliopsida > Fabales > Fabaceae > Acacia > Acacia pycnantha. Next base: position 982,596 of record JAMWYP010000153.1, read on the forward strand.
GGTCATCCTTGTTAGAATAACTTAACGATCTAAACATGTTAAACAAAGATTAACATATAGATCAATGCGGAAAACTGAAGTAAGAGATCACAAATACCTCCCGCCATTGATTTGTCTCCAGAAGCAAACAGGACGAACTCTGAGTCTCTAAACAGGAACGAATCCAAGCCAGCAATCAGGAACAGACTTCGAGTCTCAGCCCTTCTGATCCTTCTCTCTGAAACTGCAGATGGTGTGCTTCCTCAAGGTCAGAGCAGGTTCAGGGGACCAGAAAAATTTTTCCGTTCGTTTCCCTCTGGCCATCACAGAGCTAAAAAAGGAAACGTATTCAATACACACTTATTGCGTATTAATTAGGCCGTTACGGTATTAATGGACGGTTACAAAACCGGCAATAATGTGGGCCATAAATAGAAATAACGAAATATTGATTACAGTATTGAATACAGAATCAAATATTCCAACATTCTCCCACTTGGTCCACATACTTCAGTATATACCTCTAAGAAACAAAATGCATGGATCATAGCTGAAAGTGGAGCTTGAATCACCAAGAGGGGGGTGAATTGGGGATTCTTGAAAAACTTTTCGGTATGCTCTGTTTTTCGAATAGAAAAGGAATGTAAAACAGAGTATAGGGAAGAGAAGCTAGACACAGGAATTTATACTGGTTCGGTCTAACCACTTGACCTACATCCAGTCCCCAGACTCTCTGGGTTTTCTCACTATCTCAATCGATTACACACTCTGCACTCAAGAGTAATTCTCTCACTAGAACTTACTCCCCCTTACAAGTTGTAATCAATAACCCAATCTCAAAGTCCCCTTGACTTGAGATAATAATCAATAAATGATTTACAATCAATGAACTCTCTTTTAGAGTAGATAAGATAAACACTGAAGTATTAATGTATCACAAGATACTTTACAGAAAAAGAAAACTCAAAATAAATGACACTTGAATGATTTTCGTTTTCTGCTGAATTGGTTGTTGATTGTTGTTGAGAAGAATTGAATGCATCTCTATTTATAGGTAGAGATCATTAATTGACCGTTGTAATCCCGTTTCCAACCGTTGGTGGTGTTGGGAGATGTTTACATTGAGCTTTGGTCTTCTTCTCTCTCTAATCTTCACTTAATCCAGCTGTCCAGATGTTCAGAGTTGACTCTCTGCAAATTAATCCGTTGGAGTAGGCAATGCTGGAAGTGGAAGACATTCTTTTTGCTTTACCAAACGTGTGCAGAAGGATTAACCAGAAGAATGCAACTTTTCTGAGTTTTGCATTTAATGTTCTGACTTGCTTTTTGCTTTTGTACAAATCTTCATTTAATCCTGTCTTAGATCATTTGAAACTCACTAACAAACTGATTAAACATAGTTAGGAATAGTAATGAGTGATGATATAATGTATGGAAATTAAACACACAAGTATCGCGAATTTAATCTGTTCGAAATTCAAATCTCGCGATGGAAACTCGAGTCTGTTCATCGGAACTCGAGTTTTCATGTTTCAGTGATAGTTCTGTAAAGAGACCGAAACTCGAGTTTTCAATCATAACTCGAGTTTTCAAGTTTCAGAGCCAAATATCGCGATTTGGCATTTTGGACAAGTCTTGTGAATAATGCAAAACTCGAGTCATTAAGTGACTAACTCGAGTTTTGGACTTTTATCGAAAAATCATGTTTTAGTCCAAAACATCAAAACTGGAGTTTCTAAACAAAACTATAGTTTTCAAACATTCAAATTTGGCAGTGCTCTCTGCCTGACCAAAACTCGAGTTTTCAAGACTTAACTCGAGTTTTCATTTTCTTTGAAAACTCTGAAATCGTCTCTGTAAGATTGAAACTCGAGTTTTCTACTGAAACTTGAGTTTTCTCTTTTATGAGAAAACGTCTTTGAAATTCTTAGTTTATTTTCACAAGTGAGTTTTGCAAGATCAGAGATGAATATCGTTCCCTGAATATCGAAACTCGAGTTTTCATTCCTAACTCGAGTTTTGATGAACTTTGAAAAACATAAGGAAAGTCTTGACAGACTAAACTCGAGTTTCCCATGGAAACTGGAGTTTTGATTTCTTTGAAAAAAACATAGTTGCTCTCTGTCTGACCAAAACTGGAGTTTCATTTCATAACTGGAGTTTGCTTTGTTCATTGAAAAACTTGAATGCTCTCTGTATAACCAAAACTCGAGTTTTCTTTCATGACTCGAGTTTTCTTAGCTTAAGAAAAATTTCGAGCATTTTACTGTTAAGTCAAAACTCGAGTTTTCAACGGAAACTCGAGTTTGTCTTAGACAGAAAGTTTTCCAACTTTCAAAGACAAACTTTTACTTAGTTTACAATTGTCCGTTATCATCAAAACCATTTGAGAACTAACAATAGCGATAGGTCCTCTTAAAGCGAGTAATATCTTCCATGTATCACAGTGCATTATGTTTCCCATGCCCAAGTAACTTAATGAATAAACCCTACGTTTATTCTTGGTCCAAACTTAATGATGTTCCTCAAATTTAAACAAATAAATGTATGCGCAACTGAAATAAGAAAAACATCACAAATGGGGTTCCATAAAATAACAAGAATTTTCGCAATATATCTTCATTGGCCTAGCAATTGAATCCATGATTCTAAGCCCACGGATGAACCCCTTCATCCATACACCATGTGAAGTAGCCTCAAAACATGACACGAACTCAGCTTCCATCGTAGAAGTAGCAATCAAAGATTGCTTCTTGCTACTCCAAGACACAGCTCCACCAGCTAGCATAAAAATGTATCCAGAAGTGGATTTTCTTGAGTCAATGCAGCCAGCAAAGTCTGAATCGAGTAACCAGTCACTCCTAGATTGTCTGTCTGTTCGTATTTAAGCACGTAATCCTTAGTTCCTTGAAGGTATCTCAACACCTTCTTCACAGCTTTCCAGTGGTCCATACCTGGATTATTCTGATATCTTCCTAACATTCCGACAGCAAATGCAACATCAAGTCTGGTGCAGACCTGAGCATACATAAGGCTTCCTACAGTTGAAGCATAAGGGATGTTTTTCATTTGTTCCCTTTCCAAATCATTATTTGGGCACTGGTTCAAATTGAACATGTCACCTTTCACAATGGGAGCTACGCTTTGTGCACAATGCCTCATCCGAAATCATTCCAAAACTTTATTGATATAGGTCTCTTGAGACAAGAAAACAAATCTTGCTCCCACTTACCTTCTGGTATATACATTCATCCATGGCGTTCTCCACAAAACCGAAAGAAGAGATAACGTCATGAAATTTTAAATACCATTGCCGGGAAGCTTGTTTCAATCCATATATGGATTTTCTAAGCTTGCATACCAAATGCTCACCATCACTAGAGGAAAATCCTTCTAGTAGTTTCATGTAAACCTCTTCCTCTAGTTCTCCATTGAGAAAGGCCGTTTTCACATCCATTTGTTGCAACTCGAAATCAAAATGTGCAACTAATGCTAGAATGATGCGAAGAGAATCTTTCTTAGATACAGGAGAAAATGTCTCCTTGTAATCGATTCTTCTCTCTGAGTGAATCCTTTGGCTACGAGTCTTGCTTTATGTCTGTCAAGGTTGCCTAATGAATCTCTTTTGGTTTTGAAGACCCATTTACAACCAATGGCCTTCGCCCCATTAGGAAACCTAGTGGTATGAGATGGACAGTAAAACCTGTACCCCTTAGACCTTTCGGCATATCCAACGAAATATCTGCTAATGGTCCTTGGGTCCAGCTTCTTTTCTTATGGGTTATAAATTCTGACTTCAGACGGGCATCCCCAAACGCGTACATGTTGCAAACTCGGTTTCCAACCCTTGAATGACTCAAATGGCGTCTTGGAGACAGCCTTGGTTGGAACTCGGTTTAATATGTACACAGCCGTCTTAAGTGCATCAATCCACAAGGACTTAGGTAGCTTAGAGCTACTAAGCATACTTCTCACCATGTCCAGTAATGTTCGGTTTCTTCTTTCTGCTACGCCATTCTGGTCTGGAGAACCAGGCATGGTGTATTGGGCAACAATCCCATGTTCTTGAAGAAACTTCGCAAATGGACCAGGTGCTTGTCCATCTTCAGTATATCTACCATAATATTCACCACCTCTATCTGATCTCACGATCTTAATTTGTTTGCCACATTGTTTCTCTACCTCATATTTGAATACCTTAAAGGCATCCAATGCTTCGTGCTTATTATGAAGCATGTAGAGATACATGTATCGTGAGTAATCACCAATAAAGGAAATGAAGTATTTCTGACCATACGCGTCCATTTCAGGACTACAAATGTCTGTATGTATAATTTCTAACAATTCAATACTCCTCTTAGCACCTTTCTTTGACTTGTTAGTCTGCTTACCCTTTATGCAGTCTACACAAGTCTCAAAATCAGTAAAGTCCAGAGTATAAAGTACCCCTTCCTTCACCAATCTCTCAATTCTCTGAATGGAGATATGTCCCAATCGCCTGTGCCACAACATAGAGGAATCCTCGTTCATAACACTACGTTTCGAACCAACAGAAACATGCATGGCATCATAAGTAGTATCATATAGTAAGTAAATAAGAAAAAGACCTTAGACAATGTACCATTCCCAACTTTATTTGATTTATAAAACGGAATCCAAAAATGTCTTATAAAACATAAAGGAATAATCCAAAAGTACAAGTCTTGAAACAGAAATCAAGTTCCTAGTGAAACTTGGAACATAAAAGGTCTTTTCCAAATTTAAAACAAAGCCACTACTTAAGACTAAACTGCAAGTCCCTACAGCCTCCACATACGAACGAATCCTTCCACCCGAGTAGATGAATTGTTCACTTCCCAATGGCTTTCTTAGGTTTTGCATACCCTACAAGGTATTCGAAATATGGACTGTTGAACCAGAATCAACCCACCAAGTGCCATTAATGTCATCAAACATATTAGATTCATAACAGACAAGTGAGACTGACATACCTTTCTTCTCAAGCCATTGCTGGAATTTAGAGCAGTCCTTCTTCATGTGTCCCTTCTTTTTACAGAAGAAACACTTGGATTCCTTCTTAATTCCACCTTGGGGTGGTGTTTTTCCTTTCCCCTTCTTTTTGGCTTGAGTCTGACCCTTTTTCTCAGTTGTTTTCTCAGTTGTTATAAATGAACTCTCTCCCATTTCCATTTTCAGCCTTCCCTCCTCCTGAACACACATGGTCAACGGTTCATTAATTGACCATTTATCCTTATGTGTGTTGTAGGATATTTTGAAAGGTCCATATGGCTGTGGAAGAGTGTTCAAAATGTAGTGTACGAGAAAGGAGTCAGACATGTCAACCTCAAGTTGCTTTAGTTGAGCTGCAACGTCCCTCATTTGCATGATGTGCTCAAGCACACCTTTCACTGTAGTAAGTCTTTGGGATGAAAACTTCATAATTAGGGTGCTAGCAAGTGCCTTACCTGAAGTCTGAAATTGATTATCAATCACCTTCAGAAGTGGCCTTGTTTTGTCATGTTGTTCGACAGAACCATGAATACCAGCAGAGATATGAGTCTTTATGAACATTACTGAGAGGCGATTAGATCGCTCCCATTTTTCACAAAGATCAACCTGATCTAGAGAGCTGGTTGCAGTAATGGAGGGTGGTTCGTCTTTCCTAATAGCATAATCTATATCCATCCACCCTAATTGGAGAAGAACTCTCTCTCTCCATACCTTATAGTTATCACCCCTCAGTTCGGGAATTTCGTTTTTCATATCAGAGAAAATCACAGGTTGTTGTATTGCATAATTAAGAAAAATACATGCTTAAACATTAAGATTTGAGACTAATAAACCATATCATGTTTCACCAATGTAAATCATGGTGAAAATAGTGAATCTACTGACATAAAACTTGCTTGTGGGCTAAAGTTCTAATTCAATTGGATTCACAACTCTATGATAGAACTACCAAATTATTTCTTTATTCTTAATTCCTGTGGGTAAGTTAAGAATTTAATTTGATATTCCACCCTAATTAATCATATTAAAACATATAATAAAAATTCCTGTGGGATAAGATTTATTATATTACATATGATTAATTACAACTAATGTCATTATGTGATCTTGCATTTTAATATATAATTTTGACTAATTAAAGATGCTATGGCTATTCTCTAATTAATTAAAATATATAGATCACTCAACATTAATATTTAATATTGCAATAAACTATAAGCAATACTAAAATAAAATTGGATATTCATGTTATGCATATTATTCAACTTAATATTGCATGTATAATTAAATAATAATTAAGTCATGCAAAAAACAGAATATATAATGCATATTAACAATCACATGAAATCCCAATTTTAATTAAATTTTAGATTATTATATTTAGATATAAAATAATTATATGTAAATATAAAATCTGTCAAAATGACACAAGTGTCACCTTAGCCTGATGGTCCAGAGGTTGCTCTTAAGACTTTGGACTAAAGGAGTGTGGGTTCGAATCCAGGTTAAGACACTTTAAAAAAACTTTTATTTTCGCTCGAGGAAATTAAAAAAACGTTTAAATGAATAAATGTTGGAAAATAAAATCACAAGGTACACGTAGCACAGTTGGCAAAACGCTGGCCCTTAAGGCTCCCATATGTCCAACTGGTCTCAGGTTCGAATCCACTCAGGGCGCTACTGACCTTTAATTTCGCTGAAGGGAAAATGGTTTTTTTTTTTTAAGTTCTGTAATGCGTGTGGGCCTAAACCGTCGGCCCAGAACGCATGAAACAAAAAAAAAATTTAAAAAAAAAACAGAAACGATGGAACGGGCTTGGCCCAACGCTCTGAAACAGAACCCGATCACGGCCCAAACCCACGTCTGGCCCGCCTTCTCCACTAATGAAACGGTGCGTTTCAATGGAGCTCAAAACGGCGACGTTTTCGGCCTTCTTCTTTACCCGTTTCAGAAAACCCCTACCCGACCCGCAACCCGCGAGCAACCCGGACGCGACCCAGTAACCAGCTGCCGCGAAATGCGATTTTCAGGCAGCATTTCAGGCGACTTTTCCTGCTCGAAATCGGACGTTTTCAACGGCGGAAATCAAGGAAAAACGATTCAAACATGATTTCAAACAATCTAACAAAGATTTCCATGAAAATCAAGATTAAAAATTTTGGTTTTGAAACCAAAACCAAACGCATTTTTCAGTTCCTTTTTTCCGATGAAAAAAAAAACCGACGATGAACACCATTGAAAACGTAAGAACAGCGGTTTGAAACCCAGATCGAAAACAAAGGCCTTAAAGCTTGAAAACGAAAAACCCAGATTGCATCATCCAGATTTACAAAAGGTAATTCATCAATCGATAGTTTCTTTTTGAAACACATATTAGTTCTCTAACTGGAAAAACCCAGATAATGACAGAGATTTAAGATCGATTTAAAAAACCAAACTAAAACCCAAAAGAAATCTCTGAGAAATGATTTCGCAAAGCTCTCAAAAATCATTCATGAATAAACATTATGAGCATATGAGAAACAAACATACATATATCTGAAAACCCGTATGTTTATTCGAAAAGCCATATATCTGATTTCTTGATGAAATAAACATACATATATTTAAATCAAAAAAATCCAGAAAAGCAAAACCCAAATTTTCATATATGCATACAATTTCATCGAACAAAAATCAAGGCAAAGGAATCATGGCTCTGATACCAAATGTTAGAATAACTTAACGATCTAAACATGTTAAATAAAGATTAACATATAGATCAATGCGGAAAACTGAAGTAAGAGATCACAAATACCTCCCGCCATTGATTTGTCTCCAGAAGCAAACACTACGAACTCTGAGTCTCCAAACAGGAACGAATCCAAGCCAGCAATCGTGAATGGACTCGAGTCTCAATTTCTTCGATCCTTCTCTCTGAAACTGCAGATGGTGTGCTTCCTCAAGGTCAGAGCAGGTTCAGGGGACCAGACAAATTTTTCCGTTCGTTTCCTTCTGGCCATCACAGAGCTAAAAAAGGAAAAGTATTCAATACGCACTTTTTGCATATTAATTAGGCCGTTACGGTATTAATGGACGGTTACAAAACCGGCAATAATGTGGGCCATAAATAGAAATAACGGAATATTGATTACAGTATTGAATACAGAATCAAATATTCCAACAATCCTCCCTCTGTTACCGACTTTGGACCCTTAATATCTCATCAATGCCTTCTCCAATCATCCATTCACTTCGGATACATACTCACACACCCAAGAAAGAAGCTTGGCCAAAACATCGAAGGAGAGGAAGAAGAAGCTTGTGGAACCAAAGTGAGCTCATATGCTATGGCCTTGTCTTCTCTTGTTCATCCCTCTTTCTACTTCCTAACCTCTTGAAGCACTCTTGTACGGTGTTTTAGAGGTGCTGGCTAAAACATTTGTGAGCCAAGAAGGAAGGAAACTTTGCAAGAACACAAACCAAAGTCAAGGTAAGTGGTGTTTTGGTCTTATTTTGTTGTCCTTGGGCTTGTTGGTGGTTATATGATGCTTTCTTCTTGTCTACTTGAAAATTTGGAGGCTGAACCCTAAGGGGAGGTGCTGCCTATTTGGTTAAAAATGGATTAAAGCATGTTTAAGACCTACATAACAAAGTAGAAGATAATCTAGGGCTAGACTAAGATGTTTGTGAAGTGAAACTTGGAAAATCGTTTTTGGTTTTCTTCATGTCTTATTTTCAGCCAGAACAGGGGACCCATGATGTAATATCCTGAATTTTGGGATGAGGAATTTGAAGATAAGCCTATATTAGGCAGACTACTAAGTCTAGTTCATGGAGTGTGATATCTTGGAAATATTATTTGTCATGGAGTTAATATTCCCATGACCAATTGAGGTCATAATTTTGGGCAAGAGAAGGTTATATGAATTTTTACCGTAATAAATATATTTGAGGAAATAAAAAGGTCAATAATGGCTATTATTTGCTTAAGTTGGAAATCACTAGTTGATTTTGGCTAACAAGTGAAATTTTAAAGATCATATAACTATATTGAGATGATTTTTTTTTTTTTTGCTTAGAGCATCCGATATCCTAGGGCAGGCCATCTTTCAGGCACATCAACGGCCCCAGACTAATCCGGACCGAGACCGGGTGGCCCCTTTCGGGGGGAAGCCTCTACCATCCACGCATGCTGCATTCCCACGTCTCGAACTCAAGACCCGTGGTTAAGCTAGGACAACCCCTTACCAGTTGACCTAAGCGTTTGGTGGTTATATTGAGATGATTTTAAAATGTAATATAGATACCATATGATCAATATTCTTTTCGAACAAATGGAGGATGACAAGAGGAATAATGGTTATATTAGATTTTTCGGTCAATAAATAATTAAATTCATTTGAAAATGTGCATACGATTGAAGATGATAGGAGACAACTTTGGACCCTTTTTCTATAATCAATTTCGGCCAGTTAAGGACAAGGAAGAGACATGGAAAAGCTAAAGTCATACAAGCATGTGTAAGTCAAAGAGGCTTAATGATGAAGTTTATTGTGAATGACTAGGAATTTTCCAAGTCTTCAAGGGGAATACCAAGACATTTTGGCTGGAAGGAAATTTCATGAAGCTCCAAAAGGGACACATATTCGGCCAACAAGGTAAATAAAAGGAAAGCATGGAATCTAACAAGGAATATGATGATTGGATAGGGAAAATTCCATTAATTTTGAACTATATTTCAAGTAACAAGGTTAAGAACTAACTAAATTAATCCTAGGATTCCACATGTCATGGTAGGTGAAATTTGTGGTTTTAAAGGAGACAACAAAAGCAAAGAGAAAAGAGATGAAAATGATGACTTCACCCTCCCTCAAACCATGTAATTTTCGGACCATGAGAGGGGGACAAGAAGACAAAAATGTTACCATACATTCAAGGTATAATTGAGGAGTCAAAGGGGACAAGTTTCGACCAAGTACAAGGGAGGAAGGAGGGATTAAAAATACAACCCTACTAAGCCACATAAGTAAGGGCAAATGGGACAATTACCAAGGGGGATCTTTAGGTAAATTTCTATCAATTATAAAACAAATTTTCACTCCTATTGCCATATGAGTTTTGGTCAAGACACCAAGGGAAAACACCAAGGGCTAAGCAAGGCCGAAACATAGAGGAAAGAAGAGAAGGAATAGAAAGGAATCAAGGTGAATTTGTGGTTTAGGTGTTAGTTTCTCTTCTTCAATCTGTATGAGCTCCACATGTTGAAAAGCCAATGTTTATTGTATTTTTTTTAAGGGGAGGCGAAAGCTTAAGGTAGTCAAGAAGAAGGAGTATTTCAATAAATGCCAAGTTAAGCTAAGTAAGTGATGAACATAACCTTTTGTACTTGTTTATTATAAAAATTTTGGATTAATCCTCTCTTGTTCCTTGTAGATTTGAAGGTTGTAACTTGAGAGGAGATTCAACTCAAAGACTTATAATATGGATTTAAAAGTATATTAGGCCTAAAAATGGAATTAGAAGGCCAAATAGCACATAAAATCATAAGGTCTATGAAGAAGATTTTGGATACAATTTGCATTCGGAAAAATCCAAAGCATAAGGAAACAATGGGATTTTGTCTATTTTGACATTAACAAAGTATTTAAAATGGAAAATAATGTAGGACAAAGGTTGAACAATAATTTTTAGAAGCATAGGGATTAAATTATGAAAATTTCCAAACTGTCCAGTCAAAATCCTATCAGGTCAGTCAGTTGATAACATGTTTTTGACTAAGCAAATAAGGTCCAATGATTATGAATTTTTTTTATAATTAAAGTATACATAATAAGCTTTATTTTGATAGGTAATTTGTAATTAGTGGAATTTTATACAAAACGTTATGGATTTTTGAAGTTGACATTCAATTCTGGAACTTGAATCTGGACAGTAAGGGCATTTAAGTGAATATAGAATAGTACAAATTTTTTTGGCAGGTGGTGATATATTTATTAGAAACTAGACTTATCAAGGGTCATTTATCCTTTGGAATCACTCAAATTGTACATTTGAATAATTAGTTATGAATTTTCAAATTTTGATGAAATTCTACAATTTTGAAAGGGAGTTTGGAAATGGAAAGCATAATGGTCAAAGTTAATTATTCTGATGTTTTTGCAATTAATAAAGGACCTTTTAATCAAAAGTTGGACCAAATAATAATTCTAGTATTGTTTTAATTATGAAGAGTTTTCATAAGTGATGAGTATTATTTATAATTTTAGGAAGTATCACCGTCGAAAGCATTATGGAGACGGAGATAAATTGTTGAACTAAAACTCAATCAGGGAGTAACTTTAATCTCACGCACTCTGTATATCTGTGTATGCATGTTTGTACCAAGAATTGTGATCGTGTCTTGGACACACGTTTATTGCACTCAGTGGTGTATGGGTTCAAAGCCCAGTTGTATGATTTTTTTCCCAATGCTATGGGTCTGGGACTTGTTGTGTCCTACATTTCACGGTTGACATTGCTTGTACTATTGTGTTGTATTGTGTGACTGCGCATGATATATGCCGAATGCTGCATTGTTTATTTTCATAATTATGGTTGACTATCATATACTGTTTATATATTGTGTTTGAGATTAACTATTACTCTGAGATTCAATTTTGAATCCCAGTTCATTTGAAAGATTCAGGTAGGGCTTAAGGTAGTGATTCTAGAGTATAAGGCAAGGTGGTGATTACTGAGCATTGGTGTGAGCAGCTGGGGCAATATATGTTAGAGTAACTTTTGTAATAGTTTAGTGATATTTATTTAATGATTTGTGAGAGGGTGAGGTTATATTATGGATAATTTTATTATTAATTACTCTGTAGCGGTTTGGTCCTGGTATTTATTGGAGATAGTTTTAGTAATGTTATTAGTATCTAGTCGTTCAAACCGATTTACATATTTTGTTGCGCTACTTAATTGGATGAATGACGTTTTATAGGAGGGGGTGTGACACATGAGGAGTGTGATTTTGTCCATTTTTATGTTTCTAATGCGTTTAAAATGAAAAATTGTGTAGGGTAATGGTTTGGAAGTGATTATGGAAGAATTGGAAATGAATTAGACAAAAATCGTAAGTACTGCTAGTGTTGATCCCTGCATGGCAGTCAAATTGTGTTGTGTTTAAGGATATGTAAATGGTGTCATATGGCTACGACACTTTGCAAAGTTAAGTTAGACTTATCAAGCTTCAATTTGATAGGTCATATGCTTAATTTGGATCTGTGTACGTTGAGATATACATTTATGAAGTTAACCCTTGAAACTGGAATGTCATTTTCGATAGTGTGTATTATGCGTGTGTCTGGTTGTAGATGGAATTTTACCTTGAAAATAAACTCACAAGGGTTACATAGCCTTTGGAACCACCTTGCTTAGATATTTGTGTAATGAGTTATGAATTTTCAAAGTTGATTGAAAATTCTGATAGTTTAATTTCAGCAACCATGCGAATGTAAGGGCCAAAAGTAATAAGTGTGAATTCCAATAGTATAAGTAAGCCTAGGAGGCTAAGGTAGTTTCATTAGCATTCATTTTCCATGGCTCTAATAATATGATTATGTACTTAGGGATATGAGGAGTTCAATGGAAGATACTTCAAGCGATTCCAATGGTCGGTAGAAGAGGAAAATCAAGAAAGGACATTAATCTACAAAGTAGTGAATTTACCCTACTTGCATGTATTTGATATGATTGCTATGCTTGCTTGATTATGTGTAACATATTTGAATGATTGAAACTCTATTTCTAACTATACTATGGCCATGAGTATGTTGTACGAAGCATTGACATGTAGAATGTCATTATGTTAACAAGAACCTATGCAAGGTAAGCATATCATGCACTAGCATTTATTTTGCATGCATTGTTTGGTATTGTTTGCTACTGAGATTCCCTTGAATCTCACCCTCCCCAACCAACCATTAAGTAGGTGAGCACAGGAAAGAAATGCAGCTCATGAAGATAAAAGAGGAGAAGGCTTGAAGATGAACATGAAGGAGGAATGATGAAGTATTAAAGATTGTCAGTGTAATAATTTATTGTATGTAATGTATAAACCAAGTGAATACTCCTGTTACGTAATCAAGATTATTGTATCGGTATACTTATGCTATTTTTGTTCGCCCATTGTACTATGCATTGTTGCTTTGATAATTATTGGAATATCAATAGCTTATTACACTCTATATTTTTCTTCGACGTTTTTTCTCTGTTTTTATCTTCAAACCTATGGCCATCATAAAATTAGATATCGGTTTTTGTCTACTATTATTCTTCCTAGATAATCCCGAACCTTTGAGCCTCAACTAGTGAACTTTTGTTATGTAAAAAATAAAATGAAACTATAAACGTTAATTAAAAAAACAATGAAAGCTTACCCAAGGAAGAATCACTAAAGTAAAAAATCCTATAAAAAAGAACTAAAATTTATTCTAAACTACTTAACAAAAACCATAATTTAACAATAGAGGTTACAAATGTATGAATAACATCACAAGGTTGCATGTTCAACTCCTTTGTTGTGTCTTCTTCACGCAGCCTCTTATTGAACATGAACCCTAATCTCACATTCATGCCAATTTCATTTATTATTCTTTCATTGTGATCATTCATCAGAAACCCTAATTTCAAATTCTTCCTAATACTGTAGTACATAACTTTCTTCCCCTCAATATGCTACACGATCAGTATTATGCGATCTCCGAACCACCGAAACAAGTTTTGACTTTTGTGATAGCCCCCGAATACATAAATTATAGCAAAAGAAATAGAAACAATAAGGGCCAGAAAAACGGGAGATATTGTTTAAAGTAATGATGAAGAATGGATGCTTTTAGGTTTCCCTCTCCTCTCTTTTCTCCAACCTCTCTCCTCTCTGCACTTTCCGTCCCACTGCTTTTGCTCCCTCGCCGGCGGTTTGTGCTTTATGCACAAGCCACCGGCGAGCACTGTTTTTGTGCCACAGACGAGTCCGAGTGGTAGTTTGGTGTCCAGATCTTGGATCTGCGGTCCTGATGTTTTGGAGTCCAGATCTTTGAGTTATGGTCCTCTCCCTCAGAGTTTTGTCAAATGTGGCCTTCCCTCGTCCTTGTGGCGAGTCCTCTCCTCTCCTTCTCCAGATCTGATCTGTAGAGGTGAGATTTATCTGTTTTGTGTTTCTCTTTTTGTGTTACTGGGTTTTTTGGAGGTGTTTTTGGCTCGGGAAATAAACAGATCTATCAGATCTGCGTTCAAATCCTCTTGGTTGGTTGGTTGTTTGAACGTTATGAGATCCGACTATCATTTGGTAGCTCAGATCTGCGTTCTTGGGGGAAGATCTAAAGAGGTGTTGTTTAGTGTGTTGTTGAGGTCACCGGATATGTTTGATCAGAGGAGTAGAAGTGTTCTTCAGGACATCAATGGTCTTCTTTCTTTTGAGGTTGGGTTTTCTGTGTTCTTTACCCCAGGATGGGGTACCTATTTAGCTGACTTAATTGCAGCTATTGCTTATAAGATTGTGTGCCCTTTAGGGTGGGTTTTCCAACCAACACTTTCTTGCTCGTCACTTCTAACCTTGGATATCGAGGAGGCCGATTTTGTCCATGATTATACTTCTATTCTTATATATTTAATGTACGGTGTTCGGTTAATATTGTATCAAGTTTATTTTGTTGTATTTGTTTTAGTTGTGTTTCTGTCTTTGCTTTGATTAGTTGTAACCTTTGTTATCATCAGTAATGAAATAGTCTAGAATTGTTCAAAAAAAAACTGATGAAGAATTCAAAATAGTTTTTAGAAAATCTCGTCATATCAAAAGACAGTTAGTTAGAATTACAAAATAATCTCATCATATCATAATTAATTAATAGTAGTAAATATGGTCATATCATAATATAATTAATTACTAATTAATATTAGTAATTAGCAAATATTAGTAAATCCCATGTTATCTTTTTTTTAACAGCAAATCCGTTCCTGTACGAAGTTATCTTTTGGAGTAACTATTTTGATTCTATTAGCATTTTTCCATAATAAGAATAATAACAAAAGGATCTGTAGATTTAAGGCTATGTTTGGTTCGACGGAGGGAAGGGGAAGGGGGGATTTTAATGGAGGGAAGGGGAATGGAGAGATTTTAAAATTACCATGTTTGGATTGATCAGAAGGAAGGGGAGGAGAGGGATTTTAATATTACCTTGTTTGGTTTAGGAGGGGAGGGGAGGGAATTTTTTTTTGACATTGACAACTGTACCCTTATATTATAAGAAGGGTTTTAATGTTACCTTGTTTGATTCAGGAGGGGAGGGGAGAGAATTATCTTCACTTGAACAACTTTTTTTATATTATAATTGAATTCCATTTTCTGAGTATCCTTTATAATCATTATCACAAAAGAGTCTTAGATATAAATTTTACCCACAATTTCATCATATGCGTTAAGGGACTAATTAAGAAGGTAATGGCTGAAAGGCCCGAAAACAATGGACTCATTTTCACTGTCTATTAAACAAGGAAGCAAGGCAATAAGTCTGGTATAATGATTATAACAACATAAAAGAAAAAAGAAAGGTAATTGGTCAGTTATTCTTTAACTAATACAATTTGGTCTACAGTCAACAATGAATCGACAACATTAGGGAATTCCATAAGAAAAATTGATAACATTGAACAAGCACTGGAATGATTCAGAAAATTAAACAAAATCATGACTATGAATTCGTCAGTACGGAAAACAAAGAAAGGAAATGACCATGGTTATGAATCTGCAAAATGGTTCACAATTCAAGAGCAGAAACAGAATGAGAAAGAGGGAAATTATCAACTGGGAGAGGACGATGCAGAAGCGGAGCATGGAAGTGGAACCGAGAAAAACGATGAAAATCCCATTCTTCAGGTTGCGAAGGCGGTAGGACAAATCTAGCTAACACAAGCACCAAAAATAATTCCCCCAGAGAATATGAGCCTCTCACGACTCACGCAGAAGCAGTCCTCTAAATATTTCGAGAAGAAGTGAAAGAATATAAGAGTAGTAATTAGATAAATACAGAGATTGAGAATGAGGTTAATAGTGACTGGAAATTCTCGTGACTAACAGGGGACAGCCATGGGAAGCACAGGATGGATAGATCTGCAGCAGGACTTCCCGTGTGAAGGCGGAGCAAGGAACGTGTAGGGTTCGTGTGATAGTGAGCTGCGAGCTACATCAAGATGGCAAATATAAGGGTTCAGGGTATTTATGGTATAATAGCAAAAAATTAGGGATATTTTTGCCCTCTCATACACCCATTTTTATAAATCCCTCCAAATCCGTCTGATTTGGGGGGGAAGTTTTTGAGGGAAGGGAAGGGGAAATTTTAAAAAATATCCCCTCCCCTCCTAAAAAATATCATCTGCCAAACAAGGGGAGGGAACTAAAATCCCTCCATCCTCCTCCCCTCCCCTCCAATCCCCTCAAACCAAACAAAGCCTTAAAGTTCTACAAATCGCTAAAAAAAACCTACACCTATTCGCCCTATTTACCGTAACTTATCTCTCCATACAACAATCGAAGAAAACAAAACAAAGAAAAAGAAGAGTCTAAAGTGAATATGGCTGAATAGGCTTGTAGGGTTTGATTGTCTCCCAAACGATTACCATCAAAACTGTTGTGCTTGTTTGGAATAACGATTGGAACCTTTAAAAGCAGCTTTTCAATCTAAGAGGGATTTTATCTCGATTTACGTAAATAAACTCTTTTAGGGATGGTAACGTGATTTCTCTCAATAGATTTTGGAGAATAGCTTCTAAAAAGGTAGAAAAAAATAGCGTCTGAAGAAACCATGGTTTTCCACTCAAACCATAATTTTCTAGCAAAAAATAGATTCTGGTGAAAAACAAAGTGTTTGGCTGTCTTACAACACACTACTATAGAAAGTACTTTTAACGTATGTTTTCAAGCCCTTTCTACGTCTCTTTCCAGGGGACGTCTATTTGAGTAGCATAGTAAAGTCTGAGAACAATGTCCATTAAAAATGGACGTCGTACGACCTTTTTTTATTAAAAAAAACCAAACTTACAATGTTATGCTACTGAGGAGGGAGGAGGGAGGAGGGAGAAGCGATGGTGTTCTCTTATTGAAGATGGAGGAGCGACTGTGGGACAGGGAGAGAGGAGCGGCAGTGGAGAGGGAGGAGGGAGGACTGACGATGTCGAGGCAGGTGTCGTCATTGGTCGTGGCAGTACTGACCCAGGTTTGGGTGTTGCTCATCTGGATCTGAAACGTGGACCTGCGAAGGTGCTTGAACTCCTTGAGGATTTGGTGGAGGTGATCGATGGAGTTGGAAATCTGCTCAATTAACAATGAACCAGTGATGAAGAAGGGTTACCAGCGTGGGTTATGGTATGGGTTCAGCAATTAATTGTCAATTCACCTTTTGGCCAAAAATTGGTCTTCAATCTACCTAGCTAGCTGTGAGCTATGGACATGAAGACATGACAATACCACTCATAAGTCATATCACACAACTTTCACATTTCCCAAACATTATTTAAATATGAAATAGATTTTTTTTTTTTTAATAATTTCATATCAATAACTTGAAATCTTTACTTTCTTACCGGTTTATCCCCGGTTTAGCTCTGATTTGATTCCGGTCTGACCCATTAACCCTAGACCTAGTAACCTGACCGGTTCAGTGGCCGGTCTGGTTTTAATAACCTTGCTTAAAAGTATACAATTAAAATATTTTGTGGACATTTTACAACTATAGACTACCTAAAAATGGAAGAAAAAAAAATCTTATCAAATACAGAATCTCAATCATTCATTTTTCAATCTAATGATTGGGATGAAATAAGGAGACAAAGGAATGAATAGAGAATCAAAATCCATTGTAATCCCATATTTCCTTACAAAAATCTCCTTTCATATGAGATGTCAATTAATGTAATAAAATACATGGAATAGTGTTACACCCCTACCGGCCTCGCCTTTACAGTTGGCAGGTAGTGTGACCTTTTCCTTATTACTAGTTATATTCATGTATCAGAGTGATTACGCAGTAGAGCATGTAACAATTTGGACAATATAATACTAGTAAAATAAATAAATAAATATCCAAAAAGAATAAATTTTCCCGAGGGTTAACATATAATCATCCCGAATAAGATTGAAAGTGGTATACAATAAAAGGGTATAAACGAAAAGTCATCTTTGGCAATCTCCACAAAATCTTCAATCATGCTCCACCATCTTACCTCTAGCCTCCTGCTCTGACCTAGATGCACTCCTTGTACTCTTATAATGGCCTGGGATTCATAAATGAATCACAAAGTAACTGCTAATCTCATATTCAAAGTATATACAGTATATGTAAGAAAACCATAAACACAAACCATAAGCATTCAGTAAGTCGCACACAACGAGACACAAAGACTAATCCGGAACAAGCAGTCTATATAATACATAACACAGACTGCAAAGCAAGGCACACATCAAAGCCTTAGTCGCAAACAACAGGTTTCGGTACCAAAGCGCTTGGAAACACAATAACACCGAATGTATATACAATCATGGTAAAACATACATATAAAGTCATACAAAGGATATGAGATTAAGGTTACTTACCTGCAAACAACTGATCAGTCGAATAACAAACTCCCAGCTACTAAATAGGAATGATAGATCTAAAGTAATACAATATAAATAATGTCATCATCTATATAATTTTAATTTTCTTCTTAAAAATATGTAACTATATAACTTGTATGAAGGGCTCTTTTACCATTTGAAACTCATTAATTATTTTTATTAATGGGTATCCCTTCTTTGATCATTATCCTTCATTTTCGCCTAGGGTCCAGAAAATTCTAGAAATTTGACCCAACTTCAAAAATTTATAACTAATTGTAGAAAAATCCGATTGAGGTGTTCCAAAAATTATTGACCCTTGGCATGTCTATTTTTAACTAAAAATACTTGCCAAGGCCAGGGACATGCAAATCATTCCCACTTTACGAAAATACCCCTGTTGGTTTTTCAGCTTCTCAAGTTGTGGTTCTTTATATCTTAACCCTAATACTTCCAAAATCATGTGCTACACTCTTCCTTATACAAACTTCAATTTTAAACACTTTAAAACTATTGAAATTACCAAAATAAAATCATACCATCATGTTCCAATTATTGACCAAAATCTCTTTCACAAACACAAGAGATTAGGAAGATGACTTATTTGTTCAAAGTCCTTTCTTCTTTCACCACCTCTTCTTGAACTCCTTTGCAAAGATGACTAGGGCTTTAATGTAATACCCGGATAATTATTTATCTTAAATATTATATTGTGATAAATAATACCTATTGGAAATAGGTGAATATGTGGTCTCAAAATTAGTGTAGTATTTATCTTATTTCTCTAAGGTAATTTCTCTTGAAATTAGAAGGGATAAAGTGCCAAAATCCCCTAAATGCAATTATGGGTCATAAAATACCCTGAGAATATTATAATAAATCCTAAGAGGTAATTAAATATTTATTAAAAATAGGAAAGTATGTTGTCTCTAATTTAGGTAATTTATGGGATTATTTTCCTTGGAAATAAAAGAGGTAAAATCCAATATTAATTTGGGGAACATAAGTTGTCCCATGATTTTTAAAATAATACATGGAACATAAATGACCAATGTAAATAAAATAGTTGTGAGAAAATAATTAATCTTAATTAAGAAAATTATCAACAATTAGTAGATAATTAAATCCCCATTTATTAGCGATTAATCAACATGTTTTAGAGGCATAATTAGGGATGTATGACTCTAATTAAAGGCCAATGGCTAAGATTAATATAAAGATAATTGATAATTGATTAAGCATGATTAAGACACTAAGCATAAGTTTAATCAAACTTTGACAAGTCAACATTAATCAAGGGCTAGGATTGAATTTCATAAAGCTAATCTAATGGTTCAAACAAATTGAACCTTAATCCATGTGAAAATAAATTAGCCAATGGGAGCACATGGAATATAGGATTTTTTGTGCAAGAAGAGAAGCATATTCCTTGGCTAGAAATTGATCATGAATTTCGAAAAAATAGAAGAGGAAAAGAAGAAGAAAAGTGTAGAGAAATTGTGTGTAAAAGTCAACAATAAGCACTAGCCAATGAAAACACATTAAGTATGGGATATTTGTGCAAATGAAGAAGCAAATTCCTTGGTCAAGAATTGACCATGCAATTCGAAATACTCATGTGGATGGAGGGAGTTTTGTTTTAATAATATCATGATATTTGAGAAGAAAAGAGATATTTGTGATATTTGTTGAAAAAGCAAATAGGATAAATGAGAACCGATAGAAAATAAATCATATCTTGAAATCTGTGAACTAAGTGTCTAACATCAGGACATATTATAAACAAGTGAATTTTTGTTCCTAAGTGGGTTACCTCCGATGTCATTTCCGTAACCGACGGAGTTTATCCTAAAATGACTAAGAGGCTGGAAAATACCCTTAGTGGGACCATAATTCTTGTTAATCCAGATATTTCTCAAGTAATATCATAGACCTCCAAAGTTACCTCCAGAAGTATTTGAGATTATTAAGAATATCCGATTAGAAACACTGAGCAGGAGAATTTATCGGTAGAAACTCATAAAGTGTATAAGTGACATCATGGGGATGATGTCATTTTTGGAAGGATGATGGAAGGGAGAGATCGGCCAAGGGAGTGTGGGGTGAGGATTTGATCTCACAAAAACCCTAGATCTAATGGTTCAAAATGAAGGAGAAAAGTTTAAAGAAATTACCATTATGCCACACCAAAATTCTATAAATAGCCTCCCTTTCATTTGAGAATTCTCACACCAAATTGCTTAGGCAATTCGAATTCTAGAGAGAAGGTAGAGAGAAGGGAGAGGTCTGGGGAAGGAGAGCAAGGTTCCAGGTAAGTTCTTCGGTCCCTAGTCTTAAGTTCTAGTCTTTCGATCGGTAGTTTTAGTATACATGTTAGTTTGATCTTTAATATTCCAAGTATAATTTTGATATCATGTTTTAAGGTTAAATATGATATCTATTTCGAAAATATGATAGATGGAGATAGAGATATGGAAAAATTTTGGAAGATTATAGTCAAAGTAGCGAAGCTCTGGCGAAATTCCGCCGGTTAGTGAAGTCAGAGGTAAAATAGTAATTTGGGACTAAAATGTTTGTTACGATGTTGATTATTAATAAATAAGCTATTATCCTTATAGGATATCTGTGATCACGTTCTGACCAACAAATGAATCGTATTTCGTCCATGAAGGTACGTTCGCGTACTAGTAACACTAACTCTGATGCTTATTGTATGCGTATATGTATTATGTGAATTATATGTGGTAGCTGTTAGCTCTGCTGTATGGTTATGTACTGTTGATATGTATACGTTTGCCTATGTGCTGCTACACATTCTGCCGGGGTGCCTATGTGCTGCTATACATTCTGCCGGGGTGCCTATGTGCTGCTGGGATACGCTTGCTTATGTGATTCATTTGTTGTGCTCATATACTGTTAATGTTGTGAATATCTGTAATCCATATGTTGTATATGTAAACATGAGGTTAACCGTTACCTGAGGTCCGGATGCATTGGACTTCAGCTCTTAACATAGCTTCAGGGTCGGGAGGACCGAGGATCGAGGATAAAGGCAAGCAGCACGCATAGAGACTCGGCTGAAGACTTTCTTTTGTTATGTGCTTGCGTTTATGATAGACATAAGGATTAATGTACCGTTACTACGATTAGCCAGACCTACACAGTTGGCATTTTGAATATATATATCAGTTACTCTCTTGCTCTGATGCTCTACTCTGATGATTTTAAATGGAAAAAAAAATTATTCGGCTTTTGAAAATGGGATGTTACATTTAATAATATCATACAAGGGGTGTTAACTAAGACCTCAAGCATAACTACATGAATTTGAAGGAAATAGAGTAAAATTCACAACTTCCTTACCTTAATTCAATCTTCCTTGCACTTGCTCCTTGTTTTATCTCTCAAGCTCACTACTCTCTTCTTCCTTTCAATATGTGTGTCTAGTGCCTTCATGTTGCCAATTGAGGGGGTGAAGCTCTCTTTAATAGAGGTATTGGCACCAAAATATATCCTTACAAATTTACCATTTTACCCTTGCAATTATCTCTTTGAATTCTCTAGGTTTTTCTTCATTTTTCTAGAGAAATCTGATTTTTCTTTCTCCCCCCCCCCTTGGTCATGCCACATGTCACTCTTAGGGCATAAAATATCTTTCAATTATATGCCTACTTTGTGGTTAAAATCCCTTGCTTAAGGGAGAAGGTGATTAGGTGTCAATTATATGTCCAAGTGTCCTTATCCTAATCTCCTTTAAATATTATGTTTAACACTTGGTAACATTAGGTGTCCACTTCTTTAATTTCCATGATTCCATGTGTCTTTATATTTGAACTTATGCGCACTTGTCAACTTATGATGACATCATCCATGACATAAGCATATTCAAAGTCAAGAGATATTTTGTTAATAATCCTCTTAATTTTGCAATGTATGCTTCTTCTTGAGCTCTCCATCATCTTCTTATGCCACCTCTTTTAGGTGCAATAATGGTCCTTCTAGAATCCAAAATTTGATCTTTAACTTAGCCTAGAACAAATATCATTTGCCATGGATTTAATGAAAATTCCATATATTCCAACAATATGATACTAATCCACTTTCTATAATAATTTACATGAAAATGGGGTTATTACATTTCTTAATCTTCCCTTTTTCCACATTTACCACATCCCTTGAATTGGGCCTGGTCATTTGCCAATCACAAGCTAATTCCCAAATTTCTAGGCCCAAAATTCAGAATATTACAAATGGCAAAAAGGTTTAAGTTTGTTC
Organism: Acacia pycnantha; assembly: GCA_025563575.1. Lineage (NCBI taxonomy): Eukaryota > Viridiplantae > Streptophyta > Magnoliopsida > Fabales > Fabaceae > Acacia > Acacia pycnantha. Next base: position 1,005,473 of record JAMWYP010000153.1, read on the forward strand.
CTTTCTTAAACTTTTATTATATATATAATTGTTTGACTTTTTTTTTCCGGAATTTTATATTCGACATATGTAACTTAATTAGTGTGTGTGTGTTTGTGTGTAAATTACGAAAAAAGTCAAAATGTGCGTACAATAATTACAGTTTCTTGGGAAATAATTAGTTTCGACGTAAAACAATTTAAAGGATCGATGGTTACTTATCAGGATATGAAATATTCAATGCAATCTTTAAATTTCTATCAAACTTGTTTTTTTTTTCCAGAAATTATATTACTTTTATTTATAGATGTAATCAACATGCGCTCATAATGTTTTTACTCTTGTGTCACAAAGTATCCTAGAGCATATGCATGGACTACTGTACAAATTAAAATATCTTTCTTCAAGCAAGAAAGATCAGTCAAGTAATTAAACTGATTAATGTTTGTAATTTGAAGTTGTAACTTAAAATATGTTAGTTATTATTTCTAGTACCTAATGGTTTGTTGCATTTGTCTGTATCAAATCCTAATCCTAATATGAATGGAAAATGATTCTCTTGATTGCCGCTTACGATGTTAATCTAGAGGTCAATTGAGGAAATTTAAGAAACAATCAAAACATTTTCAAATGATTGTTTAATCAATCAAATATGAACAAATATCAATAACATAAATTTGGAAATATTTTAAATTAGTCATTAATATGATGTATTTTTTAAATTACTGGATCTGAACCTACGCCTTTTCACTAAACCCGTATAAATATACGTAGTAGTCCGACTTGAGTCGTCAAGGGTTTCATCGCTTGCTTGATGCGTTAGGCATACTTGAGGCCTGGGTGGTTGAGATCGTTAGCCGATGGCTTTCCCAGTTAGTCGTAATCTCATTTCCTTCATTACTATAGGAAATCGGCCCTCTACTTCTCCGTCTTTCTCATGCAGTAATGAGGTTCCTACCGTGGGTGCACTATTTGTGAGAGCGCCCCGACGGAGAAATCTTCGAAGAACAGGCCTTCCAGGATCACTATCCATCGTAAGTGCCCTGGAACGAAGCAATAGCGGCGGCGATAGTAGCGATGCGAAGAATGGAGGTGTATCGAATTCCAATTACGTTGTGCCGCTGGACAAGTCCTTTCCTCTCTCGGATCCATCCTGTATAAATCGTCCTCTGGCAGAGATTCTTAGCGATCTCAATAAAAAACTCCCCGATAATATCGTCAAAGCTGATGTCCATGGCACCCCCCTTATCCCCTGGTAGTGTTATTGTGATATTTTTTTTTTTATTTAGTCAATTTATTTTGTTTTCCGTTTTATTTTCCTCCAAGAAATATTTTTGACAACAGCCAGACAGTGACCATCTTATGCAATCCAAAAGTCGGTGTAGAAAATAGATAGTTAAAAAATGCTCGGTAGATAGTGAATATATTGCCCAAAAAAATTGAAATGTAGTCATACTGATAGTGAAAAACTCGCTTACTATATGATGCATCAAGTTAAAAACCTGTCTTTCTTTCACAGCCGCTTGCATGTAAAGACACACTTTTAACACTTAAGTAACCATAGAGAATTAAAGCTCAACATCTGATCTCTGTTGATCTTGTAATGTTTGGTTGCTAGGTACCATGCAATCAGGATGCTGAACTTCTACGCCCCAGGTGCATGGGATGATCCTTCCTTTTAATTCATGCTTTACTTGTTCATTATAGATTAGATAGTGCGTGGGAATCTAGGAAAATAAGATTCCTTGATCGAGTGGATATCAAAATTTGGGCACTCATTGGGACAAGTGGATATTATATCCCAAAAGCTCTTTCCTGACGTCAAAATGATTTTTTATTTTTTATTTTTGCTTCTGTTTTTAAATCTGTTGTTGAATGATAAGGGTTCCATGGCCTGCTTTTCCAGTTGAAATTGGCATTTTTACTTTTTCCAATGCCAGTACAGAATTTACTTTTTGATCATATAACACATTTAGTGGAAGTGCACCAAGATCTGAACTTGTGCTGCTTTTTTTGTTTCTGGCAATCTCGCTTGATAGTCTTTTAATAGCGTAGTCTACTTGATTGAAAAGATGATGATTTCTATTTGAACTAAGCCGTGCTTCCTAGTTTTGGAAGGTTGCTGAGGTCTATACCTATCCCTTCATGTTTTTAAAGGGTAATCTTTCTTGAATTGACACATTCTGTCTTCTTGATTGAACTACTTAATCGGACTTGAAGTTTGTCATATCTAATATTGAAACTCTTGCAGAATGGACTGGAGAAGTACGTGATGTCATATTTTCTAACAATGGTGGAGTGACTGTGGTATACAGGGTTACTGTGAAAGGATCTGATGGAGAAAAGGTGGGGTTTCGCCCTTTTCAGCGGACTATTTATTTATATTGAATCTTCACTTGATGGCATCTAACAATGTTAATCCCTTCGACTTTGCCCATTTGAACATTATTTTCCTTCTCTCAATCAGTAGCAATCAACCTGCACTTGTCTTGATTTATGTGCTTTGTCTTTCAAGGTTACCAAAAGCATGATCCTTGTTGGAAGTGATGTGACTCTAAACAAGGTGGAATCAAATGATTGAGTTTTAGTTTGTGGAGCATTAGATCCATCATTTAGTTCTATAAATGAAGCTATGCCTTAATAACCTGAGACATTTATAGTTGGTTGAAGTTATCAAGGTGCCTCAAAACCCCTATAGTGCATATTTGGGAGTCTGTACATATAGGGACCCCCAACCAGACTTTTCTCAAATCCTCCAAATTCCTCAAAAAGAATCCCAAACATGTTAATAATCTCCTAAATTATAAAATAATGTGACAACTTCATACACATGTCAGATTTCACAATACACAGAAAATGTGACGACCAGAGATTTGATTGTGAGTTATAAATGCTGAAGGAATAATCTTGAGTTAAAACTAGTCTATAAAGAATAATAATATCAAAATCAGTTGTTGGGATGGTTGGCATGTTCTCTGCATTGGCAAAAATATAGTGGGAATTGCATTTTCTTTTTGGTTGATAATTGTAGAAGCTGCATTTTTTCATTTGAGTGATTTTTATGTTTTTGGATTTGATTGGATAGTTAAACTGTTCAATTTGCTTGAGTTTTTTCATAATACTCAAGCACTTTGGGGAAACATTGAAGGGATGGTTGATTTGTTTTCTGCTTAGACAGAACAGAGTTTGTTTTTTGAAACAATTTTCCTTAATTTGGGTGATTTGTTTATTTTTTAAATTAAGTTTGCATAGATTTATTAGATTGCTTAATTATGCATTATACTCCCCTAGGGTTTCTCTGATTTGTTTGCATGCTTACACTCGGTTACTTATTTTTCCCTGTTAATTCTTCATAATACAGTCTAAATAAAATAAGTTGTTATAGAATCTGCAGTTGGTGATTAATGGCCTGTTATAAGAACGTCGACAGTGCATTTATGTTTCTTATCAAATGCAATATTTTCATATTTCATGATAAATGATAATGTTACTATCACCCTGTTTTCTTTCCTGGAACTATCTGTCTTCTCCTGAAGCAAGATAAGGCCTACTTTTAAGATGAGTAGCTAACTTTGATTTCCACTTCGATTCAATCAATGGACTGAATACAAGAAGTGTCTATATGAATTTTATGAGTTCGCTATGCTGGATTAGTCTTATGAATCCTTGTTCGCATGATAGAACATATGAATTGTTTGGATTGTTTTATGACGCTTGAATTACTGTTTGGAGTGGGCTATTTACGAAATTTAGATAACTAAAAGGACATTAGCATGTAACTTGATATTTGTATGCTTAATCAATCTACAAAGCCAGTTAACAAATTAAACCAGCAATTATTGTTCATGAGTGTTAACTGTAGTATCCGCAACTAATTTGTTGATTGAGTTCCGAAATCAAGCTTGATATTGATTCAAACAGTCAAAAAACACTTGAATTAGCCTGACCTTTGAGGTACTGACCACTACCTTGGTTCATTTAACGCATGACCATAAATCATACGAGATATGAATCATTCCTAGGATGTTTTAATGCCTTTTGAGGGGTATCAATGCTGGCGTTTGTTGTGCTGTTCAAGTTGAAGGTTGGGTTAGGTTAATTTTGTCCCTGTTGTTATCAAATTAATTCAACAATGTTTTTGCAGCAAAAATTTTTATTTATAGTAATTTGAAGTTTATATAATATAATTTTAAATTTCCTTTTAAATTAATAAACACATATTATATATATTGTTGTGTTTAAATATTGTGCATTAACATGTATATATCTATAACAATTGGCATGTGGTATGCTTTGCGTAAAATACTGAGAAAAGTTGGATTATATTTTTTTCACTCTTGGTCTGCGAGTAAAATGTGATTGATATGCAGTTTATTTATATGTATGAACAGGTGACTCGTATTGCAACCGGGACAGTGTACCCTTCAGGCGGCCATATTGGAGATCCAGTAGCGGCCGCTGAGGAATTAGCTTTATGCAAAGCTTGTGCTCAACTTGGTCTTGGTTTGTATTTATATCATGAAGATTAACCCTATGTTTAGATGAAAAGAAAATTAGGGAGGAAAAAAAATACTAGAAAGGAAAACGGTCAAAAATAGTAAATTCTTTTACTATTTTGGGAAATTTTCCTTCTTAGCATCCAGTGCCCCCTATTTTCCCCTTTCTTTTCCCTCCCTCCAAACATAAATGGCCGGACAATATACCTTTGTGAAATTTGCTTCTGTTTGAAAGGTAAAAATATTAGGGTTCCTTCAAAAGTTATGCATATGAGTAAATGAAGATAGAAAGCAAGGCTCGTGCATTCAATGCTCATCACGTGCATATGGTAACAAGGGGAATGTAGAAGCCACCTATGCTTTGTTCTGACTTGATGTTTACATGGAATTGATTATTGTTTCTTAAGCACATTGTTGTGTCCTCTTCTAGGTTTGGGTTCTATCAGAATCCCTTTTCTCCTTTATCCAAATGACATTCATTATGAAGTCGTAGTTGGTTGGCACAATAAATTCGCAAACATTTTTCATATGCAGTACTCCCTCTGGTCCTTATTATAAGGCACCAACTAACTTTTCTCACAAACCAATAAAAGCAGTTAGAGTTAATAAAGTTGTCCTAGAATCTAAATAATTTCCAATATTATCCCTACTAATTGCCCTATACTCTAATTATTACTCTCATCCACTACCTTTATTAATTATGGGCAGACATGGAAAAAAATAATTAATGCTCATTGGGAATAAGCAAGTGCCTTATAAAAAGGACCAAATAAATTTGCAAGTTGGTGCCTTATAATAAGGACCAGAGGGAGTACTTTAGAAAATGCCAAAGCATTCATTTTTTCGGTTAGGATTTCAGTGAAAACCAAAATAACCGAAAAACCAAATAAAGTTAATTTTAAGCTTAGAACCAAAACTAATTAACCAAATTAACTGAAATCAAATTAATTGCAATATTTCGATTTGGTTAATAACCAAGTTGACTGATTTTTTTATTTTTTTTTTATTATCTACAAACTCACATATATATGAATAAATTTTGTATAAAGATTATGTTTTATCCTCAAGATTAGATTTAGGGGGAAAATATATAAAATAAATTAAATGGATTTAAAATAAGGATTATCATTTCTGCATTTACTGCATAAAATTTTTTCTGCAGCAAGTGAGAAACGATGCGTTTTCTTTATTTTTATTTTTTATTTTTTTTGGGAAAAAGACGAAGGGTGGAGCAACAAGGACTGTGTAATACCCTAAAAGTCCCATGTAATACCCCAAAAATACGTATCATAATTTGGTAAAATTATACCTATAGAAAGTAGGTGAATATGAGATATCAAATATTAAGTTATAATTATTTTATTTTCTAAAGGAAAATCTCTTGGAAATTAGAGAATCTAAGGGCCAAAGTGCCAAATGACGGAAATGCCCCTAAGGGACATAAATACTTAGAAAATTGTGAAAGCTATAAAAGAAGCAAGTAAAAATCTATTTGAAATAGGGAAGGATATTGTCCCTAATTTAGGTAATTTAATAAGTTACAAACTTGGAGAAATTGTAGAAGAATACTCAAAAAGTAAGGAAATGACCGTAATACCCCTGTAGGTGCTAAGATAATGCAAGAGACATGAAAGCAAAAATGTCAATACAGAAGTTATGAGGTAATGAAGCATCCTAAGTAAGAAAATTATCAACTATTGATAAGAAAGTAATTAGGAAATTATTGGCTAATTACTTAAGCTTAAGTAAAGGAAATTCACAGGTAATTATGTAAAACCCTAAAATTAGTGGTTTTTGTTTTAAAATTAGTACAAATATGTTTACTAATTAAGTGGGAAATTTTGGAGAAAAATAGTTGGTTTTGGGTATTTTTAAGCCTAAATCAAAGTATTGACCAATAGGAAAATTTTGTAAAAAAATTATGTAAAAATAATTATTTAATTAATTAAATAATTAATAAATAATAATAATAAATAAATAAAAAACGAAATAAAAAAAAAGGCAGAAAAAAAAGAAGAAGAAAAAAAAAGAAACTTAAGTTAAAAGTTTTATTATTATATAATATAATTAATTAAAGTTATATTATTTTATAATATAATTAATTGTAGTGAATAGTGATTTAATAATTAGGAAACGGACCCTATCTAGAGATCTAGGAATGGGATTTCCAAAGTTAGGGTAGAATATTGATCAGTGGAATTTTATCTTCCGTTAGGCTCTTCCGGAAGTAAATTCTGAGGCCGTTAGTACATTTTCCTAATAAGACGAAATGGGGAAAAATGCAAATAGGCACATTTTTGGATATGAAGGAAATAAATTCTAACTCAACATCTAGGAATGAGTTTGAATTTATATGAACATATTTGGAATCAGTGAATTTTTCTGAAGAAGTTGATGATTCCATAAATACGTTTCGACATCGGACACGTTCGGACACGTTTCTCGAGAAAACTTCAACTGGACTGTTGCAGCCCTATATGGAATCAAAATTTAGGTTAACTTGGACATTTCTAGTAAGAGAGAACATGTCTTCAAAGTTGTAAATCCAGAATTTTGAAAGTTCTCCGAAATCACGCGAATCGGGTACCGATCGGGGAAATTCTATTAGGCCGGGTTTAAAGCAACCCAAGTCACCATTTTTGGACCACTCCAAAGCAGCCACATCACCCTCATTTTCGTCCAAACAAGCCTCCATGGTCAAGGATTAAACACCATTTTGCATTGATTTTCCATGGTTAAGAACAACCTTGAAAATTCCATTCATGTCCTTAGAAAATTCTATAAATAGGCATGCTTCCCCTTCATATTTCTTCACACCAATTCCTCTCCTCCTTGGCCGAACCTAGAGGGAGAAAGTAGAGAGAGAAGCTCTGGGCAAAATTGTGCAGAAGTCTTCAACGGGTAAGTCTTTCGAGCTTTAGTTTTTAAGTTCGAGTTTTTAGTTTTAGTTCGGTAGTTAGTAGAATTGTTAGATAGTTTTAGTAAGTAGGGAATGAGATTCCTACTATTGTTTTTAGGCCTCATTGCATTGAAAAATGCCTGACGAGGTAAAAAACTTGGTAGGGATCAAGTACCTGAAAAGTTGAAGCTTTTATAGCTCTTTCAAAAATAGGGGTTGTAATGCTAGAATAGCCTTTAAATTTTCAAGTATGATTGGATATCATATGGGAGGGCTATTTTAGTCTTTATTTTCGAAAATCATATTTGCGTCGAAGTTCTGGCGAAATTTTGGGAAGAAAATTTGTAAGAGTAACGAAGTGCTGGCGAAATTCCACCGAGTAGGGGTATAGGGGCAAAATGGTAATTTTTATCTAAAATGCCAGTTATAGTGCCAAATCACTAATAGAAGTGATATTACTCTTATAGGACATCGAGAACTCAGATTTGCTGCCGTTCTGTTGTCGACGAGCATTGTTGGACGTTTCGCCGTTTTAGTAAACGTGCCATTTAAGTCAAAAATGCAGAAGTACCATCAAACGAAGGTACGTTCGCGGCGTCTTGTAATACTAACTCGATGCTTATAGTCTGCTTATATATGGTACGGATAGTTTCATAAGCCATGGGTGGAACTCTGTTCTGGGCCATGCAGAATGACTAAGGTAATAAACTTAGATAATCACTTACAGCTTTACGGGTTATAGTAAATATAATGCCGATAGAGTTTTCCTAGCGCTACGGACACGACAGTACATCGTGGCACACAATTAAAGTGCAGACAAATAACTTTGCTTGTAGGGTAGTTGTTATTAAATGATCATGTATCATTCTTTGTAATCATAGAAATATCATTGAACATAAAGTGTTATATAAGTATGAGGTTAACCGTTACACGAGATCCGATGAGCGTTGGATCTCGGCTCTTACTATAGCATCATATCAAGGTGCGGAGAGAGAGACCATGGACGGAGGATAAGAGTAAGCGGAAGCGGACATCACACATGAAGATGAAGACCACGTGAAGACCGAGTAATGATCGGCCGATGAGATGTAAAGTCATAATCAAATAATGTATTAATCTTTATGAACAGGCAGATACACCACTGTTATTGTTATAATCAGTTACTCAATGTTTTTATTTCAATGCTCTACTCTAATGTTTAAAAAAAAATTGGCTCTGAATTTGGGATGTTACATCCCACTTATGATAAGTAATATAATTTAGTAAATAATACCTATTGGAAATAGGTGAAAAGGAGGTCTCAAATATTGGAGGGAATTTATCTTAATTTTCTAGGGCAATTTTTATTGAAATTGGAAGAATTAAAGTGCTAGAAAGCCCTAAATGAATTTATGAGTCGTAAAATATTATGACAAATCCTAATGGGCAACAAAATATTTATTAAAAATAGGAAAGTATGTTGTCTCTAATTTAGGGAATTTTTGGGATTATTTTCCTTAGAAAATAAAGAGGCAAAAATTTAATATTATTTTTGGGGACATAAGTTGTCCAATGATTTTTAATATTTTACATGGGACATAAAATACCAATGTCTGTAAAATAGTTGTGAGATAATGGTTAATTCTAATTAAGAAAATTGTCAACAATTAGTAAGCGATTAAATAAATAATTATTGGCAATTTGTTGAAGCATGATTAGGGGAATATCCAAGGTAAATTATGTAAAACCCTTTAATTAAAGGTTTATGGAAAAAAATTAGCATAAAATATATTTGCTAATTATTTAGAAAATATTAAGAAAAATGTATGGGATTAGGTGCATGAAAACCCTAAATCCTAAAAAAATTGATAATCATAGGATTAAGGCCCTAATTAAGCTTCCTAATCTAATTAGCCAAATTAAATATTTAACAAGGGTCAAGATTGAATTTCATTAAGTAAGATCAAAGGCTACAAGAATTTCTAATAATTTTAAAAGCCTAAATCCATGTATTTAGCTATTGACCAATGAGTGAATTTTGTTAATTAAATATAAGATGATTTAAACATAATATTAATTAATTAAAAACAAAATAAAAATACAAAAAAATAGAGAGCTAGCCGAATTTGGAAGAAAAAGGAGAGAGAAAATGTGAGAATATGTGTGTGAATGCATTTATCTGCAAGTGGATATATTTGGAAGATATTTGTTGAAAAAGCAAATAGGATAAACGAGAACCGATAGAAATTAAATCCTATCTAGAAAACAATGAACTAGGTTTCTAAGGTCAGGACATATTATAGACAAGTGTATTTTTATCTCGGAGTGGTCTATCTCCGAAGTCATTTCCGTAACCGGCGGAAGGATTAAGGGATAAGACGAAAAAGAAAAAGGGCAGATAGTGTAAATGAGAACCAATGGAAAATAAATCATATCTTGAAATCCTTGGATTAAGTGGTAGACATCTGGACATATTATGAATCAGTGAATTTTTGTCCCGAAGTTGATGTTACCCGAAGTTATTTCCGTAACCGGCGGCGTTTATCCGAAAATGTTCGGCAGGCTACGAAATACTCTGAATGGAATCAAAAATTTAGTTAACTCAGATATTTTCAAAGAGGAAGATTAGACCTTCAGAGGTATGCTAAGGAATTTCTGAGTTTCTTCAAGATTACGCGATTAGAACACCGATCAGGGAACTTTATCGGTTGAAAACCATAAAGCATATGAGTGACATCACCAAGGTGACATCACTTTGTTGAATTTTGGGGCATGGAGGTCGGCATTCTTGCTTGAATGGTGGAGATTTGGAGTTGATTAAAGTTCTTGATCCAAGGGTGTAAGTTAAAGAAGAAAAGGTGCAAATTTGCCCTTAGAAAACTCTATAAATAGCCTTCACCTCCCATTTGAATTCTCACCAATTCACAAAGTCATTTTAGAGAGAAGTTAGAGAGAGGAGCTATGGAAAAGTGAGAGCAAGAAGAGGAGGTTCTGCAAGGGTAAGTTCTTCGGTTCTAGTTTTTAGTTTGGTAGTTCTTGAAGTTCTAGGGTAGATGTTGTTTTGATATTTAATCTTCCAAGTATGATTAGATATCATGTTTTAGGGGTAATTAAGGTATTAATTTCGAAAATCATGTTGGAGTTAGGGATATGGCAAAATTTTGGAAGATTAGAGTCAAAGTAACGAAGCTCTGGCGAAATTCCGCCGATTAAGGGGAGTCAAGGGTAAAATGGTCATTTATGACTAAAATGTCTGTCATAATGATTGATTACTAATAAATGCGATATTGTCCATATAGGATATCCCTGATTACGTTCTGACCAACTGTCGTACCGATATTCCGTCAACAAAGGTACGTTCGCGTACTGTAACACTAACGCTGATGTTTATGTTATGCATGTATGTGCTATGTGTATTTTGTGTGTGTGTAGTTGTTATGTTGTTTGAGTGCATATAGATGTTAGAGTGTAACTGTATGCATGCTAGGAGCCATATATCTGTAATGCTAGGAGCCATATATCTGTAATGATGGGAGCCATATGTCTGTATGCTGGGAGCAATAGGTCTGCATTGGTTGTGTGTGTTTATGCTGGGAGCGATACATCTGCATTGGAGATGTGTGATATATCTGTTGTTGGGCTCATATGCTGTTAATGTTGCGAACGTCCATAGTCCATATGCTGTATATGTAAATATGAGGTTAACCGTTACCTGGGGTCCGTATGCATTGGACCTCAGCTCTTAACATAGCGTCAGGGTCAGGAGGACTGAAGACCGAGGAGAGAGGGAAGCAGCAAGCTTAGGGATCCGGCTAAAGACTTCTTCTCTTTATGTAGATACATTTATGTTAGCCATCCGAAACAAAGTACCATTACTGTAATTAGCCAGACTTACGGCATTTTGAATATAATTATTAGTTACTCTCTTGCTCCGTTGCTCTACTCTGATGTTTTAAAGAAGAAAAAATATTTATACTGCTTTTGAAAATGGGATGTTACAGACTGTTATAAAGTGAGTAGTTGGTTGGGTTGAGCAGCAATATTGGAAGAGAAAACATAAAAGATGGCCGACGATCGGAAGCCAAATAGGTGATTGTGGGGGGAAGTGTTGCTGGGCTATCAACCGCACATGCGCTCTGTCGTCCAAAAACAATTTTTTTTTTCTAGTCACAAAGGAGGTACCTCTGCCCAACAAGAAAAGGATGCATAAAAGATCCCGATCTGGGTATTTCCAAACCACCCCTGGTTGGCCTTTGACTGGCAGGTGATATCGAAGGCTGATCAGCGCACTAAGACGACTGCTGGCAGTAGAGAAAGGCGCAGAATGGTGTTCCCAACTGTGATAATGGACATCCACTGCAGGAAAAGTGTAGGAAGCTAGCATTTCATCAGGCAAAGATTGACCATTCCAGAGGTTGGTAAAGTTAGAAGCTTCTGAAACCGTCTTCCAGAGTTGGACGAAGATGGATGTATTGGCTAATTTCCCAATTTGCCCCTTATTAAATAACTATTTACCAAAATGCCCATGTCTGGAAACTATTTCCCAATCTGCCCCTGTTAGTGATTACATTATTGTAAAAATGACTTTTTCTGTTGTAAATGGTCAAATTTTAAATTTTGTTGTAAATATAGCATTTTTCTATTGTAAATGGCCTTTCTATGTTCAAAATCAAGGTATTTAAATGTTGTTGTAAATATGGAATTTTCTGTTGTAAATATGGTTTTTTCTGTTGTAAATAGCCATATTTACAACAACATTTAAACACATGGATTTTGAACATAAAAAGGTCATTTACACCAGAAAAAGGCTATATTTACAACAAAATTTAAAATTTGGTCATTTACAACAGAAAAAGCCATATTTACAACAATGTAATCACTAACAGGGGCAGATTGAGAAATAGTTTCCAGACAGGGGCATTTTGGTAAATAGTTATTTAATAAGGGACAAATTGGGAAATTAGCCTGGATGTATTGGTCCAATGTATCCAAAAAAAAATTATTGAAACGGTGTCACTCCTCACTTGCTACAGAAAAAAATTTCTGCAGTAAATGCAGAAATGATAATCCCTTTAAAATAACTATATATATTTTAGAAAAAATTATAATAAAGGACCTAAGAAAAATAATATTTATTAAGAAGGACTATAAAATGGTAATTATTTTAAATGACCAGAAATTACAACTTTAAAATAGAAAGACTAAATTACCCTTAGTCAGATTTCCTATATTTTCTCTAACTAAATCAGAATCTTGAGTGATTGATGACTAATAACAAATAAAGACGCAACCAATCAATAGATATCTTCACCCTTCGAGTCTATTCAAAACATCACCGCCAAGTTCACCATAGGATTGAATTTGTCGTCCTCATCAATCAATTGATTGAATTTGTGGATAAATTTTTGTTAGAGTAATACTCCCTCATGTCCTTATCATAATCAAGTGATTGAATTTGTGGATAAATTTTGCCAATTTTATTTCTCTTCACATAATACGATTCAATTTTTCCAACTTTAAACATAAACTAAAGGCAAAGGTAAAATGAGAAAAAGTAATTAAAAGGATAAAAATTGCTTTGAGATTGAGAAGATGTTTAATACATTTCATATTATAAACTGTAAAATCAAAACATATTACAATTCCCGCGTCTCAGAATCCAAAACAAGGAGTTGATGCTCTCAGTTCATCTTCCCCTTCTAGTAAAGCAGCAGGAATACGGTAGACAAATAGCTAGCAACGGTGTCCATAGTTTTCCAAAATGTCAGGTGTACTGAAATCTGGCTGATCTGTCTTGACAAGGTTGGTTCACTTACTTTCCTATTCCTTCTACTTGTGCCTATCATTTGCTTCAAATGTCTAAGAATTGGTTCAAGCTTGATATTCCATAATAGCCTCATTGGTACACTGAGTTTTCACTATATAAAAAGGATTTTTATTCCAGACACAAAAGTGATTCACAGGGTCTTCAACTGTTTTTCGCTGTTTATGCGATCAAAAAAGAACAGGGTTATTTGAATTAGTTTCTATTTGTCATTATCTATCAATTGCTCCAGATTCTGATTTAGCTAGAGAGAATATAGGAAACTTGGTTAATAGCAATTTAGTCTTTCTGTTTTAATGTTTTAATTTCCGGTCCTTCAAAATAATTACAATTTTTATGGTCCTTCTTAATAAATTTTATTTTTCTTAAGTCCTTTATTATAATTTTCCCCATATTTTATTTTATCTAATATAATTCAAAATATATACCTATTTAATTATACAAACATGCACTTATCAAATAGTATCTATTAAATATAAATATGTTATTCATATTTTAGTTTTTTGATTTTAATTGAATTATTTTTCTAACAACAGAATCAAACACTGAAAACCAAAATGTTCAAAAATAAAAAGAAAATCTATAACTGAAAACCGAATTATGTTCGGTTCGGTTTTTGATTTCCATTTTAATCAAATCACCCCTATATACGGCTATTTATTGTCATATTTGATTTTTTTTAATTTAGTTGGCAAATAAGTAGTGAAAAAATTGACAGCCAAACAACAAAAAGCATCAATTAATAAGATTATAAAATTGGTTTAAGAGGTTATTTTTAATAATGATCAAGTATGTTTCAATTAATCGATGGTTAAAATGTAGGTTTAAGGTAAAAAATACCCATAAACTTATTTTAGAAGAGTGCCGAACACTCATAAAATGTTTTTGGTGCAAAAGTGCCTTTTAAACTTTTCTAAAGGGAAGCAAAAATGCCATCACCATCAGAAGAATCTAACTGTAATTACTTTTTGCTAAGTGGACCCCACATATTAATTTTGGTTGAAAAATACCCATTAACTTTTATCAAAAAGGTGTTCAACACCATATACTTTTGGATATGCATATACATATGTAAACTGCTAGCATTTTTGTCCCTTCATGTGCAGAGGTGACGTCAACCTCATGTCAACGTGTCACCAATACATCGCTAATGCCACTCAATGATTATCTACCACGTGTGGAGTTTCGTAGGAGGAAATCATCGAGTACCACGAGTGCTTGATTCACCATTATAATCGTTCCATTATGCATATACATATGTAAACTGCTAGCATTTTTGTCCCTTCATGTGCAGAGGTGACGTCAACCTCATGTCAACGTGTCACCAATACATCGCTAATGCCACTCAATGATTATCTACCACGTGTGGAGTTTCGTAGGAGGAAATCATCGAGTACCACGAGTGCTTGATTCACCATTATAATCGTTCCATTTTCTCCACTGTCGACACAAGGCCTAGAGTCGCGTTCTTGAACATAAAAAATGTCTCAAACCAGCCAAGCTTCATTAGAACATTGTAAGATACTATGAATCAGACGGCAGATGAGCTGGCTAAACCTGATATGAAGAAAACGAAGTATATCATCGTAACAATGAATTTTCAGCATTTTAAACTATGTATACTCTAGCTCAGTGCACGTCAGATCTTTCGCCGTCAGATTGCTAATTTTCCTGAGTGGTACAATTGGTGGCCTTGGCCTATGTAGTTAATAAATAAATTATAAGTTTTTCTTATTCCTCATGTCTTCTCTCTGCGTGTCTTTTTGAAGCCATTGCTTCATGAACTTTTATTCATGCATCTCCAAATCATGCTATGCATTTTCTTATTATCAAATCAACAAAGTCTTGTCGACATTAGAATAAAAATATATCCAATATAATTATTTCGGTCTCATGAGGCAAACTAATCGTAAAGTGGTGTCTCCCATGAGACAAACAGTAAACAACTATCAAATTTAGTGAAAAAACTTTGACATTTACATTAAGTGTAATACCCGGATATTTACTATCTGGAATTATGAATAAATTGGATATTTCTGATAAGTGAAGTTTTGATCTCCAGACTTGTTTAAAAATAGTCTATTATTCTAAGTTAATTTCTGTAGGAAATTAGGGAATTTAAGGGTCAAAGTGTCAAAATGACTAAAATGCCCCTGGAAAGGGTAAATAACTTAGAAAAATTATGAAAAATCCTGAAAAGCAGTAAAATGAATGTTAAAATTGAGAGAGTATACTATCTCTAATTATTGTAATTAAATAAATTATGAACTTGGAGAAATTGTTGGAAAATACTCAAAAAGTAGTGAAATGACCATAATACCCTTGTAATTTCTAAAATAATGCAAGAGGCATGAAAATTCTAATGTTAATGCAAGAGTATGAAGGTAATGAGGCATTTTAATTAAGAAAATTATCAACAAGTGATAAAAGAGTAATTAAGTAATATTGGGCTAATTACTTAAGCATAAGCAAAGGAAATTCATGAATAATTATGTAAAACCCTAAAATTAGTGGTTTTTGGTTTAAAATTAGTAAAAACATATTTTCTAATTAAAGGGAAATTTTGGAGAAAAATGGATGAGTTTAGGTATTTTTAAGCCTAAATACAAGAATGAACCAATTAGGTAATTTTGTGGAATTTTTGGGAAAAATTAAATAAATAAATAAATAAATAAATATTTATTAAATAATAATTAGGGCCAGCCGAAATTGCCCAAGAAAAAAGAAAAAAAAAATGAAGATAAGAACAAAAAAATAATATCTAGATATTTTTGTAAAATTTGATTATTATATAATATAATTAAATATGGTGAATAGTAATTAAATAAATAGGAAACGGATCCTATCTAGAAAACCAGGAATAGGATTTCTAAAGTCAAGGTAAAATATTGATCAGTGAGTTTGTAGCTTCCGTTAGACTTTTCCGGAAGTTATTTCCGAAGCCGATAGAGCATTTTCCTAATAAGACGAAATAGGGAAAAATGCAGATAATCACATTTTGGAGTTGAACAGAATCGTAGAGTCTTCACTATCCGGGGATGGACTTCAAAATTATCTGGACATATTTGGAATCAGTGAATTTTTGTCCAGACGTTGCTTGTTCCGGAAGTAATTTCCGTAACCGTGCACGTTTTTCGAGAAACTTCAGCCGGGCTGTTGAAACCCTGGATAAGGTTAGAAATTAAGTTGACTTGGATACTTTTGATGGGAAAGAGAATATCTTCAAAGGTTATAATCCAGAATTTTGAGATTTCTCCAAAATTACGCGAATCGGGTACCACTACAAAAAAAACGAGCATTAGTAGCGGTCAAAATGACCTATTTGTAACGGTTTTTGGCGCAACTAATGACATTTGTAGCGGTTACTCTAACCGCTACAAAATCCACTGTGGCAAGCTGATTTGTAGCGGTTGCTAAAACCGCTACTCATGTAATAAAACCGCTACTGTATTAGTAGCGGTTTTGCATTAACGCTACAAGATGCTCTCAAGATGACGAATTTTAAAAAAATTGGCGCCCAAATTTTGTAACGGTTGTTGTAACGGTTTTACAACCGCTACAAAATATTTAATCCGAATTTAAATTAAAATTTGTAACGGTTGTTGTAACGGTTTTACAACCGCTACAAAATATTGCAAAATTGAAAAAAAAAATTCATAATTTGTGTCCATTGTTACAATATTATATTGAATATTTTTATTATTTAAGTGACAAATTAAATGATAATAGTTAATATTTATAAAACTAATTAACTTAAGTTAGATAAGTATAAATATTATGTAGGTATAATATTGAGAATATGTAGATAATAAGGATTTATTGTATTGTCCACCTCTGAGCAAAAAAATTATGTTGTACAATAGATGATATTTGATTATATAAAGAAAGTTGATGAAGATAGAAGGAATATTGAGGAAATATACTTAAAGAGTTCTGGATAAGGAAAAAAAAAAGAATCAATATTATAAGAAGGAAAAAATAAAACATTGAAATCAAAGATTTTGGAAGGGGTGGGAAGAAATGAGAGGAAACGAGAGAGAAGGGAGTGGGAAGAAATGAATAAGTGTGTGAGATGAGGTGTGGTGGAGATATTTATAGGGATATACGTAACATGTGTAGCGGTTGATGTAACGGTTTTTGTAACGGTTTAATGTTTTGTAGCGGTTAAAAACCGCTACAAAATTCATTAGTATTTAAAAAAATAAAAATATATATAATTTTCAAATTTTGTTGGCGGGATTCAAAATATTCAAATTTCAATATTACACACTTTGTAACGGTTGATGTAATGTTTTTCTAGCGGTTCACATTTGTAGCGGGTTTTTTTTTTTTGCGTTTTGTAGCGGTTTCAAAACCTCTACAAAATTCATTGGCATTTTTTAAAAAAATTCAAAATATCACATTTTGTATTTTTTAAAAAAATAAACTTGGCGGAATTCGAAATATTCAAATTTCAAAATTACACACTTTGTAGCGGTTGATGTAACAGTTTTTGTAACGGTTCACATTTGTAACGGTTTTTTTTTTTTTTTTTTTGCGTTTTGTAGCGGTTTCAAAACCTCAACAAAATTTGATTGGTATTTTTTAAAAAAAAATTCAAAATATCACATTTTGTAGCGGTTATCCTAATAACCGTTACAAATATGAACATATTTTTTTAAGAAAATAAACTTGGCGGGATTCGAAATATTCAAATTTCAATATTACACACTTTGTAACGGTTGATGTAACAGTTTTGCATTTTGTAACGGTTTATATAAATAAACCGCTACAAAAAAACTGCTACAAATTTGGCGCCAACTTCACGCCATATTTTGTAGCGGTTAGTTTATGATAACTGTTACAAATGTCGTTCACGAACCAACGCCACTTGGCGCGAGTCATACCGCTACAAATTTGTAGCGGTTTCGGTATAAACCGCTACAAATTCGCATATTTGTAACGGTTTATTTTGACCGCTATAAATTAACCGCCACAAAGTGACATTTTTTTTGTAGTGTACCGATCGGGGAAATTCATCCGGGTGGCTTCTGGAAGGTGACACTTGGCCACCTCCCATTGGCCAAACCCTTGAATTTTGGGGCATGGAGGTCGGCCAAGAGCAAAAAGGGAAGAGGGAAAACTTGTTGGAAAAGTTTAAGATTCAATGGTCCAGATCGATTCTCACAAAGTTGATCCGACGGCCGAAATCCTTCCTCCTTTTCTATAAATACCCCCCTCCTCTTCATTTTTCACACCTTCTCCAAGTGAGAACCGAATCTAGAGAGAGAAAGAAGAGAGAGGAGCTCTGGGAAATTCTGCAGCGAAGCTCTGGGTATGTTTTTCGGTACCGAGCTTTTAGTTTTCGTAGTTCTTTCAATAGTTAGAGTAGTATTTAATTTTTCAAGTATGATTAGATATCATATGATAGGGCTATTTTAGTCTATAATTTCAAAAATTATCATTGGGTCGAAGTTCTGGCAAAATTTTGGGAAGAAAATTTGCAAGAGTAACGAAGTGCTGGCGAAATTCCGCCAATTAGGGGTATAGGGGCAAAATGGTAACTTTTACCTAAAATGCCAGTTATAATGCCAAATCACTAATGAAAGTGATATTACTCTTATAGGATATCAGAAACCCTGATTTACTGCCGTTACGCTGCCCGACGAACCGCTATTGGAAATTCACGTTTTTCCATAAAAGTACGTTTTCCGCCAGAAGTACCTAACGCCGTCAACGAAGGTACGGACGCGTACTGTAACACTAATCTTGTGCTGCTTAAATGCATATATGTCATAGATACGTTCGTAGACCGTTATACAGACAGTTTTATACGGGTTATGTCATTATAATGCCGTTATATTTTCCTAGCGCTGAGGACACGAGTGGTATCGTGGCACTGGTGAATAGCGCAGGCTGTGGTTGTTGTTTTACTTTATGGGGCTTTACATACTGCTGTTATGCTTATGTTCTGTCGACATATTGATCATGCATCTGCTGTATGCTTATGTGATGATATACTGTTGTATTGTCTAGAATATCTGTTGGCTGTATACTGTGTTGTTTGAGTATGAGGTTAACCGTTACCTGAGATTCAATGTGGTAAATTGAATCTCAGCTATAGCTTCAGGGTTCGGAGGACCACGGATCGAAGATCGGGGCAAGCAGCAGCAGTGACTTGCAGACGAAGCTATCTTTACCGTTTTACGTATTTCCTTTCCAATTTCTGTTATTTACTTTCCGAATCCTAGGATTACTGTAATCAATACAATGTTACACCATGGTTGATGTTTTGGCTATGAACCAGTTACTCTTTCGCTCTATTGCTCTACTCTGATTAAAAAAAATAAAAAAATTTCCGCGTTTAAAAATGGGATGTTACATTAAGCTTCATAACGACATGTTCTTGAGTGTGATTTGCAAGGCAATTAAGCTTACATGTTTTTTGGCCTTGCAGATCACATTCAAGCACATATCGTTATGAATCTTATTGTAAATGTTAATGTTTTTTTCACTAAATTTGATAGTTGTTTACTGTTTGTCTTAGGGGAGACACCACTCTACGATTAGTTTGCCTTATAAGACCGAAATAATTATATTAGACATATTTTTATTCTAATGACAACAAGACTTTGTTGATTTGATATGAAGAAAATGCATAGCATGATTTGGTGATGCATGAATAAAAATTCATGAAGCAATGACTTCAGAAAGACAAGCGGAGAGAAGACATAAGGAATAAGAAAAACTGATAATTTATTTATCCGTTTATGCTATAAAATTGGGTCATAACTCCTCATTGACACCCTTGGTGAGGCGGGTTGAGAACTTGCTTGTGAGCTGGCTTGGGGAGCAATCTAGAGGCTTTCCCTTAAGATGCTGAGATTCATGAAGTGAGAAGGGATCTTGGGAATCTGGTAGATCTTGAGAACCTGAGCTGCTGGTGCCATTGCCGTTACTCTCTTCTAAGGTTGTGTGCCTGTCTTGGGAAGAATGATAGGGATGAGGGAGTCTGTGATTTCTTGCGGTGAGAGAGGGGATAATTAGCTAGGGTTTAAGGGAATCGTGGGAAATGGGTTTATGGGCCCGGGTCATTTGTTAAAACGATTTTTAAAAAAAAAAAAAAGATGCAATATTATTATAATGAATTATAATTCTAATGAGGAACAATGAAGAACCAAATTAAAAGTACAAACAAAGAGAGAAAATCGATATACTTGCCCAAACGAATTTGTATTTAACATAAAAATGTGTGTAATTAAATATAATTCAACTGATGCTACCAAAATATGTGCGTCATTAAATAAAAATCTTTTTTTCCTTATAAATAAAATCGGAGGAATATTTATAAACTATATATATTTTTTGTTGGCAAAGAAATGATAATTTTACCATGAAAAGTAGAAACTATATGAACTCTTATGATTCATGAAAATTATATTTTGATTAACTCACATGATATCCTTTTCCTCGACAATACAAGAGGGTAAATCAAGATTAAATATATTTTCGGATGTCTTAAAATTTAGAGATGCAATAGCATAGAATAAATATAAAATTAATTTAACAAGATGACGATGGTGCAAAATCAGCTGACCCTATGACCTATGAGGTGCTGATTGGAAGAGAAACTTTGCATTTGACCAAATATAACATCCTAACACTCTGAGATTGTATAATTTGTAGAGCATTTAAAATATCAAATTAAGTTAAGTTTTACAAGCAATCCAAAAATGGGGTAGTTACTCTAATGATTCACTTGGTCGTTACCTTCATACTGCTGCATACTTATGAAGTTACAATCCGCTACAAAAACTATGGCAAACCGTAAATACTTTAAGATCTTGATTAATACTAAAAAGATACTTCAAGCTATTGATTGGTATTGGAAAAATATTTCATGATCTTGAAAAAATATTTTAGAATCTTGAAAAAATATTTCAGGGTATTGACTAGTATTAAAAAAAATACTTCAAGATACTGACATGTACTAAAAAGATACTTCAGGATATTAACTGGTACTGAAAAACAACTCATGTTCTTAAAAAAATATTTTAGAATCTTGAAAAAATATTCTAGGGTACTGATTGGTACTAAAAAAATACGCTAGTTTTGACCAAGGACTAACATGAAAATTCCAAAAGTTTATGGAGGGATTAAATTGAAATTTGTTGAAATGTGTCTGGGACTGAACTGTCATTCATATCAACTTAGATCCCATCAACATCCACATCATCGTCCATGTCATCATTTTCAGTATATAAAAAGTCAAACTAACGGTCAATGAGTAATTTTGCTCCACTTTTGTAACCACATAGTCACTTTTACACCTATAAAAATCACTTGGTGTTAGGTGCACTATGGGACAAATTACCACATATATATTTTTACACCTTAACCCAAAGGAAAAATAGCAAATTCTTTTACTATTTTGGAAAATTTCCTTCTTAATATCTCATTCTTGCTATTTTCCTCTCACTTTTCCTCCTTCCAAACATAAGGTAAATGACTGGACAATTTACCTTTGCGAAATTTGGTTTTGTTTGAAAGGTTAAAATATTAGCGTTGCTGCAAAAGTTATGCATATAACTGACTAAATATAAGTAGAAAACAAGGGTCCTGCATCAAATACCCATCACTTGCATACGGTAACTGTGGGAATGTAGAAGCCACTTATGTTTTGTTGAGACCTGGTATTTACATAGAACTGATTATTATATTGTTGCTTAAGCACACTATTCTGTCCTCGTCCCCCTCCTCTTCAAATTTCACGCAGCTTAAATTTGATATGGAAAGACAATGACTATTAGAGAACAAATGCAGAAAATGAAGTTCCTTATAAAGTTGGAGTTGGTTGGCACAGTAAATTTGCAAACATTATTAATATCCAGTACTTTAGAAAATGCCATACTTTACCGTATAGATAGCCATTCATTTTTTCAGTTCGGCTTTCGTGGAAAACCAAAGTAACCGAATAACAGAATAGAGTTAATTTTGAAACTTAGGGTGTGCATGGTAACGCTCCCAGAATGAGTTAACAAATGTAATTCTGATTTTCGGAATAAAAATAAAATGAGTTAATAAACGTAATTCTGATTCTCGGAATAAAAATAAAATGAGTTAACAAACGTAATTATGATTCTCAGAACTTTTCCTAGGCATAGAATCAGAAAAAACTGTTTCATCTCAGACTGGGGGAACAAAATGGTTCCCATGCACACCCTTATTAGCCAAATTAACTGAAACTTTATTAACCGATTTTTTTAATTTATTATCTACAAATTAAAATATACATATATAAATAAATTTTGTAGAAAGATTACTTTTTATCCTCAAGATTTGATTTAGGGGGAAAATATTTAAAATAAATTAACTAGATTTAAAATATCTATAGTATTTCTCTAATATAATTCAAAATATAAGCCTATTGAATTATACAAAGGGTAAAAGATTTCTCCAGTCACTGGAGATAGAGTTATCTCTAGTAACCCCAAAACTACGTCGTTTTGGATTAATGAAGGGTGTTTCTATAATTTTGTTTATTTTTTAATCATATAAATTTTATAGAAACACCCTTCATTAATTCACATAAAATCACTAACACGCCATTCATTAATGCAAAACGACGTAGTTTTGAGGTCACTGGAGATAACTCTATCTCTAGTGACTGGAGAAATACTTTTCCCATATACAAATATGCACTTATCAAATAGTATTTTGCTTGAACTAGTTTTTTTTATTTATTTAAACGGCCCTACTTTAATTTCAACTTTCTGATCGTAAAAAGTCTTCAGCCAACGTCGAGTTCCCGTGCCCAATCCTTATTTTCAAAAAAGCAATTTATAAGTTTGGAACCTGAAATGATTCTATATTCTTTATGCACCTAACACAAAATACTTTTTTTAGAGATAAAAGAAACTATGAACTTCCAAAATAGGTGCAAAAATACACATTTAACATTAGTTGACAATTTGTTTAATTTTTTCAAGGTTATAGATGCAAAAATACATCTACGATTTTTTTTCTTAAAAGTGTGCCCAATATAAATGTTTTTTAAGGGTCAAAAGTATCTATGAATTTCCAAAATAGGTGTAACAAGACACATTGACCAATAGTTAATTGTTTGTTCAAATTTTTTGACTGAAAATGGTGACATTGAGGATGATGTGGATGATTAAGAAACAACTTGGAGATGAATACTTACACACTCTAGGAGTACCAAGTCATGTGAACTCTATCCAATGAAAACATAACGACTCTGATCATTTTAATCTTAGTTGACTATTGACTCATATGAATTTTTTCAAAATTTTATATTATTTTAAAGAAAAATATTAGTTGATCATCTTGTTTTAAATTAGTTTAGTTTCTTTTTTAAAGTTAAGATTCCTTTTCTTAATGTAACATCCCATTTTTTAAAAGCAGAATATATTTTTTTTCATTAGAGTAGAGCATCGGAGCATGTGAGTAACTGATTCATATTAAAAACGTAAACCATAGTGTATCCGGTAAAACATCATAACGGTACATTCATCCGAGTGTATTCAAAAGTAATACATAGACAAAAGAAAATCCCCGGCCAGAGATCTATGCGTGCTGCTTGCCCTTATCTTCAGCCCTCAGCCCTCCAGACCCTGTGGCTATGGTAAGAGCTGAGGTCCAATGCCCACCGGACCTCAGGTAACGGTTAACCTCATGCTCAAATATGACAGTATATGGATAACAGATATTCATGACAATACAGCAGCATATCAGTACATAAGCACACAGCAGATGCATGATCAATATAATGACAGAACATAAGCACATAGCAGAAGTAAAGTCCCACACATGTGTCTTCACTACCCAGTGCCACGATAGCAACTCGTGTCCTCAGCGCTAGGAAAACTCAACGGTATTACCAAAGCTATAACCCGTGTAAAGCTGTATGTATAATCGGTGACCCAAAATAGAGTCTCGGTCTATGAACTTATCTATCACATATATGTATACAAGAAGCATTAGAGTTAGGGTTACAGTATGCGTCCGTACATTCGTTGACGAAATACGGTACGTCTGACGGTCGGAACGTGATCGCAGATATCCTATAAGGATAATATCGTATTTATTAATGAACAACATTATAACAGACATTTTAGTCACAAATGACTATTTTACCCCTGACATCAGGTACTTACTAGATCTACTAACATTTCTACTAAAACTACGGAACGGAAGACTAGAACTTAAAACTAAGGACCAAAGAATTTACCCAGAACTTTGCTACTTCTTCACTAGAGCTCCTCCTTCTCTCTTCTCTCTAGGATTTCGAAATGCTCAAGAGGATTTGGTGTGAAAATTTTGAAAGGAAGTGAAGGATATTTATAGAGAAAATTATGGCAATTTTGTAATTCCATCAAACTTTCTCTCCTTCATTCTTGGCCTTAAGATCTTGGGTTTCATGGAAGACTTCATCTCCACCCTCCATTGCTTTTGGACGACCTCCCCCCCCCCCTTCTCTCTTCCAAAAATGTCATCATCTTATGTCATCTTATCCTTTAAGGATTTTCCTCCTACCGATAAATTCCCCTGCTCAATGTTTCTAATCGGATATTCTTAATAATCTCAAATAATTTTAGAGATACACTTTGAAGCTTCTGTAATCACTTGAGAAGTACTTTAAATATCAAGTATTATGGTCCAATTAGGGGTCTTTATTAGTCTTTTAGTCATTTTAGGATAAACCCCGTCGGTTACGGAAATGACTTCGGAGGTAACCCACTTCGGGATAAAAATTCACTTGTTTACAATATGTCCTGATGTTAGATACTTAGTTCACATATTTCAAGAGATGATTTATTCTCTATCGGTTCTCATTTATCCTATTTGCTTTTTACCAAAATATCATCTTTTTATTATTATTATTTTCCTTCCACTTGCACACACACACACACTCACACACAATTCAACAATTTCGGCTATCCCCCCCTTTTGATTTTTTATTTGTTTTTGAATTAATTTATATTATCTTTTAATTATCTTATATTAATTAGCAAAAATTCTCTCATTGGTTCTTAGGTAATAACATGGATTTAGGCTTTTTAAAATGTTAGAAATATTGTAAGCCTTAGATCTTACTTTATGAGATTTAATCCTAACCATTGCTTAATGTTTGACTTGTCAAAGTTGATTAGTAAGTTTAATTAGAGCCTTAATCCTATGATTAGTAATCTTTTGTTAGTCAATTAGGCTTTAGGGATTTTATATAATTCATCTTATACATTTTCTTAATCATTTCTACTTAATTAGCAATCATCTTTATGCTAATCTTGACCATTAGTCTTTAATTAGGTCACACATCCCTAATTAAGCCTTTGAACATGTTGATTAATCTCTAATAAATGGAAATTTAATTACCTACTAATTGTTGATAATTTTCTTAAATTATATTGATTATTTTCTCACAACTATTGTGTTTACATTGGTCATTTATGCTCCATGTATTATTTTAAAAATCGTGGGGCAACTTATGTTCCCCAAAAAATATATTGGATTTTTGCCTTTTTAAATTCCAAGAAAATAAATTAATAAATTACCAAAATTAGAGACAATATACTTTCTGATTTTTAATAAATATTTAATTGCCTCTTAAGACATATTATAATATTCTTAGGGTATTTTATGACTCATAAATGTATTTAGGGATTTTTGGCACTTTGCTCTTTCTAACTTCAAGAGAAATTACCTTAGGAAAATAAGATAAGTATAACACAAAATTTTGAGACCATATATTCACCAATTAAGAATAGGTATTATTTATTACAATATAATATTCCAGATAAATAATTATTCGGGTATTACACTTAAAATAAATATAAAATTTGAATATTTTTAGATAAGTTATTACCCGACTAGAATTAAAATGATATGAGTTTTATGTTTTCATTGGATAGGGTTTAGAGAACATGCTACTCTTGAAGTAAACAAGTATTTCTCCAACTTGAAATAAAAATTTGTTGACTGGGTAAGAGAAATTAATTTCCTCATAACCCTTTATCTCCACCTCACCACTTCTTTCAAAAGAAAGGGTGAAGAGAGGAAGGGTGAGGTGGAGTAAAGGGTTAGCTGAAAATTAATTTTCTTTGCCTAGTCAGCAAATTATTATTACAAGTTGTATTTTAAAATTAGGGATAGGATATTGTTACTACCAACGTTACTACCAGCTTGTTTCACCATTAGATTAGAATCTCATCTACCTTTATCATTTCTCTCTCCTATTAAGATTCTGATCTAACAGTGAAACAAGCTGGTAGTAATATTGGTACACGGGTGGAAAAAAGGCTTTTAAGACCGGACAAAATAGGTATATTAGGACCGGACCCGTGACAGGTCTTGTTCCAGGCGGTATTAAAAGTCTCCCTATTAAGATCGGACTTGTAACCGCTCTTAAAGAGTTTCTTTTAGACCGGACATTTTAAACCATCGGTCTTAAAAGTCGTACTAAATAGATCTGAAATATTTTTTGTCCGGTCCTAAAACTCAAACTTTAAGACCGGACAAAAACTCGACCGCTCTTAAAAGATCTGAATATTAAGACCGGACAAATATAAATCCGGTCCAAAAAATAGTAGATTCTAGGACCAGACGACTAATTACCCGGTCTTAAAAGACTGACTTCCAAGACCGGATGTTATATACATCCGGTCTTAAAAATTGAACTTTTAGACTGGAGTTATAAATGGACCGGTCTTAAAAGACCAACTTTTAAGACCGGCTTAATACTTTTAAGAGCGGTCATAGAAATACATCCGGTCTTAACATTTGAACATTTAAGACCGTCTTATTTATTTGCGGTCTAAATTTTCCCGAATTGTTTCCCTGTTCTGTTCTTCCTGATCATATATATATACACAAATCCACCATCCAAAACAACACATAAAAGTCATTATACTTTAAGCTACAAGCTATGAACATGAATAAATTGAATTGGGAAAAAGAATACAAATATTATCCACCATGAGTTATGTGGCCTCTGAAGACTACAACAACTAAATCAATTTATACAATAAGCTAAGATAACTAATTACAATCACAATGAGTTACAAATTAATACAGCACATAAATCAACATACATGTAGTCCAATATATTATTCACCATGCCTTAGCTTCATCTGATTCCCACCCAACAACGTAACATACATCCTCTTTTATAACATGCCCCTTTGAATCAGATCTTGCCACAAAAACAAAACAAGAACAAATTCATAGTCAGCGTGACATTGTTTAATTAAGAACATAGAAGGAATATAATATAGTTAAAACCTTAAAGTTTTCTAAGAATTCTCCATATGAATATTACCTTATGAATTGACTCTTTTATAAAGTGATATCCTCCCATATTCCTTTTTGATGATCATTTCTTAGCCAGGTTTATTATCCGCTTCTTCTTCTTCGTTCATGTCTGGTAGACCCCTTGAAAAAGGAGTACTCTGAGGAAGACCATAATTTGAATGACTTTCCTCATCAATATCAATGACCCTCTTTCCTTGGAGAGCTACAGACCACATTTTATTTTCTTGCTCGGTGATAAAAGGTTCATCTCCAAAACTTCTACTATTGACATCGACTAAAGTAAATCCTAGCCGATTGATCTGAACACCATTATTGACATTAACCCACTTGCATTTGAAGATGGGAAATCTAATTTTTACATAGTCCACCTCCCAAATATCTTCAATAACCCCATAATATGGCATGACTGCCAATTTAGGCCTCTTGTCTTTCGAACTGGATAAGTGCATAGATTCAGCCTCTAACATAACACCACTGTTCTGGACTGTGCTCCTATCATTTAGGGACTTCGTGTAAAATGTATAACCATTGATCACATACGAATTCCAACTTATGACATCAACCTCAGGACCACGTGCGAACCATTTCATTGTATCAGAAACACATTCAGATCCCTCGACCTTTTGTTTGAACCAGTTTGCAAAAGTTCGTTATGCTCCTAATCAACCTTTGTTTCGTCATTCGATGGTTTTCTTTCCTTACTGCCTTCTTTATGTGCGAGATATCTTTGGCTTGAACTTCATCAACATTATTCAAGATGTATAAGTGGACTTGTGACAATTCATAACGATCCACACTCTTTACCGAAGCCCCTCGTGTACCCCCTTCAGCATGCTGACGTTTTGGAAGCCCAATATGTCTTACTTTGGCCAAATAATTTTGACAGAATTCCATGGCCTCTTCAGAAACATATTTCTGAATAATTGATGCTTCTAGCCGGTACGCGTTCTTCGCATACCCTTTTAGGAATTTCATAGATCTTTAAATAGGGTACATCCACCGTAAATGGATAGGGCCGCACAACTTTATCTCCCTCACTAGATGAACAATGAGATGAACCATGATGTCAAAAAATGTAGGAACAAAAAGCTTCTCAAGCTGGCACAATATAAGATATCATTCATTCACCAAGGCATCCAACTCTTCAATCTCGAAAACTTTACTACAAACCGCATTGAAGAAGAAACAAAGTCTAGTCAAAACGACCCGAAGATCATATTCGGCGATCCTCGAATAGCTACTGGGAGTAGCTGTTGCATCAAGACATGACAGTCATGAGACTTTTGGCCTACTAATTTCAAGTCATTCATCGAGACAAGCCTCTTAAAATTTGAAGAATACCCCGAGGGAACTTTTGTGCCATGTGAACACTCACAAAAGTGGGGTTTCACATATCGGACAACTCTGCTTCTCTTCAAACTCTTTTCTATACAATACGCAATCATTCGGGCATGCATGGATCTTTTTGTACTCCATCCCCAGTGGACAAAGTATTTTCTTAGCATCATAGTAGCGATGCGGCAACACATTATCATCCGGAAGCATGTCCTTCAAAGCCTCAAGCAATTCTGAAAAACTCTTGTCGCTCCATCCATGATGTGCCTTCAAGCTTACCAATTTCATTACAGCGTTCAACAATTGGTATTTTTTACACCCAGGGTATAACAGTGTCTCTGCATCACTGCATATATTACCATATACATGTGATCGCTCAAAAGACTCTTCTCCTACATCACGGATAATGTCCTCTATGTGATCATCCATATCCGTGTCATTATCATCAAAGGCCACTTCCCCATGTTTTTTCCCACTTGATACTTTTTCACCATGGCATACCCATACTGTATAAGTCTTACAAAATCCGTGACAAATTAAATGTGTGCGTATAACTTCAGGACTTAGTCGACTCTCATTCAAACATTTTACATAAGGGCAATAAAACTTCCCCCCACCATCATGGGCATTTTGTTTAGCAAATTCTATAAATTCCCTTACCCCATTCTGATATTCAACACTCGTTCGTAAAAAATTTATCCAACTGTGATCCATAGTAGAATTCCTATATATAGACGAAAATCATTGATCATACATAATCCAAAAAAATTGAAACTTGCATATAAAATAAGCCAACTCCAAATGCAAATAAATATATGCTCAAAGAATCACTTTTACGGAGGAACTTGCCCATTAAATGCATAACAAAGAATCACTTTTGGTCATAAATGCATCACAGTGAATCCAAGAACCAAAATAAATGCAAGATGAGGAAATTAAATGTATGGGATGAAGGTCTTGTGGACTCACTTGTAGCATATAAATTCAAATGCGTTTGTTGAGTCTTACTTCTCCCGCCACGAACGTTGATGTTGCAGACAAGACAGCAACAGTAACCTAAAAACACTTGTTGGTCGGTTGGGTAGGTCTAAAGTGCAAATATAATCTTCAAAAAACAATATTCATTAACAACAGAGAATACCCATAAGAACATTTCATCGATTTCGTTAAACCCATGAAAAACCAAGAACGAAAAGCTGGAAAATAATAAAGTTATATAACCGAAACACCTCTTACAGCTTCGTCTATGGACGTTTAGCTAAGGAACCAGAGAGTGATTGTCAAGAGAGGTACGCGAAGCAGCGACGAAGCAATACACAAACATTGGAGTCGGAACCTGAGTATTCACTTTCGGCGCGACAAGAGATATTCAGAGAGGGAAATTTAATTTTCCACGCGACAAAGACACCTTATTTAGCTTTTTGGATTTTATTAATAACGGTTACTTATTAAATGTCCGGTCCTAAAGATACAACTAACATTTTAAGACCGCAGTTTTAAAAGTATCCGGTCCTAAATTTTTATTAGTCATTTAACTTTTAAGACCGGAGGTTTATAAAACATCCGGTCCTAAAATTCAAATACTCTTTAGACCCATTACTTATAAAATGTCCGGTCTTAATGGCCTTGGTGATTGCAGTAAGTAACAGGATCAATAAAAAAAAAATTTTGGACAAAAAAATAAAGCAAAATTGGAGAATAAGCTTCTTTAATTAATTACTGGAGAACAGCCAAAAAAATTCATACAAAGTTCTTAATGTGTCTTACATTACTTCAGAATATGCATACACAAGAAAAAAAACAAAAGGAAAACAAGCTGAATATTATCATCCACAAGAATCTGACTGAACAACCTCGACGATTTCGGCGTGAAGAGAATTAATTTCCCGCCGGAGATCAGCAAGTTCTTGTCTTATTTGCTCCACCCACAATATTAATGGATCATTACAGGAAAGCGAAGTGGGGTCAGAGGTAGGCGTGCTGGGGCCAACAGGTTGGAGAGGTGGAGCACGAACCTCTGCCTAGCCACCTTGAAGATGACGGATGAACTCAGCAAGGACAGGGTCGGCAGAAGGATCGAGGGGGGGGTGCGGCAATCTCTTCATCATCCGAAATAACAAAGGGTCCAACGACCGAAGAGTCTTCGGAAACAATAGGACGCACTCTCGCTGGAGGAGGCGCACCGTATAACGATCTAACCATGGCACGAGCTTGAAGTGTGTATGCACCCCTACGAGCAGTTTGCTTGTATCTAACCATGGCACGAGCTTGAGGTGTGTATGCACCCCTATGAGCAGTTTGCTTGTATCTAACCATGGTTTGAGGCTTTGAGAAGTTGGGGCAGAGAGCCAGGTAGTGTGGAGTTAATAAGGACAAAGAGGTAGTGTGTGGAGTTAATAAGGACAGAGAGCAGGAGAGATACGCATCTGATGATGATAAAGTCAATTGGTACAAATGAATTTAATGTTTCTACTTTAAGAGTGTATTTGTTTAAATATCTGGTCCTAATAGTCAATTATTTTTTAAAAATCAATTTGATTACTTTTAAGACCGACCTTTTATCTTGTATATGGTTCTAAAACTCATTTTCTTAATTCAATTACTTTTAAGACCGACTTTTTATCATGTATCCGGTCCTAAAACTATATTTTTTTTAATTCAATTACTTTTAAGACTGACTTTTTATCATATATCCGGTCCTAAAACTCATTTATTTTTATATTTCAATTTATTTTTTTCAAGTAAGAAATTTTTGTTAAAAAATATTACTTTTAAGAACAGATCTTTTGCAGTATCCGGTATTAAAAGTTCATTCCTTTCAAAATACTCAGATAGCAGAGTCCCTTCCCTATGTTGAAATGAATGATTGAGTCTCTTCGGCTTCCACATAAACTTCCCAACCAGGCGTCTCCTTGTATTTTGAGGAACTATGCGTCTCCTCGTTAATGTTTCCATCGTTTCACATTGTTCAGGATGGTTCTCTATTTAAACCCGTTGTTACTTTACTTTCTTCACGTTCATCTCCATCTCCTCCTACAACCTCCACTGTAATGGCTCCTCCACCACGACGAGGTCCTCCTACTGGGCGAAATCCTGAGGCACCTCCATATCCTCCTCCATTGCCTCCGAACCCGAACTTGTACCAGATGTTGCAGCACCTGATAGCCCACGTCGATCATATAGACCGACGCTTGGGCCAACTGTTTCAGGTCTATCACGCCGTCAACAACAACCTGAACGCGGTACTCGACACCAATGACGTTGAGTACCATACCTCTGTTGACGACGTCTTCGACCCTTCCCTCCCCTCCGACAATGATGGGGAGGATTAGAAATATTTATGTTTTTTTTTGTACTACTTGTAATACCCTAAAAATCCCACTTATGATAAGTATCATAATTTAGTGAATAATACCTATTGGAAATAGGTGAATATGTGGTCTCGAAATTAGGTATTATTTCTAGGGCTATTTCTATTGAAATTAGAAGAGATAAAGTGCCAAACAAACCCTAAATACCCGTATGAGTCATAAAATACTATGATAAATCCTGAGAGGCAATTAAATAATTATAAAAAAATAGGAAAGTATGTTGTCTCTAATTTAGATAATTTTTGGGATTATTTCCCTAGGAAAATAATGAGGCAAAATTAAATATAATTTTGGGGAGCATAAGATGCCCCGTGATTTTTAATATTTTACAGGGTGCATAAAATACCAATGTCAGTGTAATAGTTGTAAGATAATGATTAATCCTAATTAAGAAAATTATCAACAATTGGTAAGTGATTAAATAAGTAATTAATTGCTAATTGTTTAAGTATGAACAAATGATATGCGCAAAGATAATTATGTGAAAACTAATTGACCAATGGGGGAAATTGTGCAAATTAATATAAGCATAAAATAAGTTAATTAAATAAAAAAATATGGAAAATAAAATAAGGGGGAGGGGGACGGTTTTTGAAAAAAAAAGGGAAGAGAAAAGATGTATGATTATATCATGATATTTGTAAAAAGGAAAAGAGATATTTGTGATATTTTATAGAAAAGGCCAACAGGATAAATGAGAACCGATAGAAAATAAATTCTAACTCAAAATCTCTGAATTAGGGTTCAAACAACTGGACATATTATGAATTAGTGTAATTTTGTCCCGAAGTTGACATTAGCCGAAGTGATTTCCGTAACTGACGGCGGTTATCCGAAAATGTTCAGCAGGATAGGAAAGATCCTTAATAGGATCAAAAATTTGGTTAATCCAATTATTTTGAAAGAGGAAGAATAGATCTTCGAGGCTATGTCGATTAATTTCTAAGGTTCTCTAAGATTACGCGATTAGAACACCGATCAGGAGGACTTATCGGTTGAAGTTCATAAAGTGGAGGGATGACATCCTATTGATTGTCTTGTCTGAAATCTCTGTTGTGAATTTTCAGTGAACATTACTGATAAATTTGTGATTTTGATGATAGTGCCATGAAGACCTTCCATGTTGAGGTAAAAAAGCGTGGTGCTCAGCTCACACGATCCTAAATGGCACAAAATTAAGGTTAGTACATAATTGGACATGGCATAATTGCCTTCAAGTTGGTCAAGAAGCTATATATGCTCTTATATATATTTATTGTTATTTTTAGACCCGTCAAGAACCTAAGGATAGAACTTATGTGGCCCGTACGTCATGAAACACTTATATGATATTGTGACGGAGGGAAACACTAAAGTCACTTTAAGGGTAAGATGTTATGGCTGAATTCAAACATCGATGGCTTAATGTTACATATGAAATATGCACATAATATGTTATTTCTGTTTTTGTCTTTGATGTTACGAGAGGTTTGCCCGTGAAGAGCCATTTGATGATGATGAAATCGAGCACATACGCGAGTGTAGCAACAATAGCCTTCTGTACATTTGTTTATTTTTTCGACTAGCTAATTCATTCATTTGTAAATATAGCAATGTAATTCAATAATAAATTTGTTTATTTTTTCGAACAATTTGTGTGTGTCCATTTTGGGTTTCTAAATGAATGGGATGGTGGATAAAGCTATTTAGTGCTTGAAATTTGAGGTACAAAGGATGTTGAAAATGAGCCGATGAGGCTCGAAAGTTTTCGCGACTTTTAGGACCGGATATTTGTTAAAAGTGCGGTCCTAAAGGTCTCCAAGCGTCCATTTTGAGACGGATATTTAATAAATATACGGTCCTAAAAGTCTTCGTCTAATTCTAAAAAATTGGGTAGAGACTTTTAGGACCGCATATTTGTTAAATGTACGGTCCTAAAGGTTCGTCCATTTTAAGACCGTATATTTAACAAATATCGGGTCCTAAAAGTCTTCGTCTAATTATAAAAATTTGGGTAGAGACTTTTAGACCGTATATTTGTTAAATATACGGTCCTAAAATCTTCGTCCATTTTAAGACCGTATATTTAACAAATATCCGGTCCTAAAAGTCTTCGTCTAATCCTAAAAATATGGGTAGAGACTTTTAGGACCGTATGTATGTCAAATATCCGGTCCTAAAAGTATAGAAAATATACGGCTAAAATATTAGGACCGTATATTTGTTAGTAGTCAGGTCTTAAAAGTCTTCATTTTATTTAATAGATTGCCGAAACCTTTAGGACCGTATATTTGTTAGTTGTCCGCTCCTAACTTTAAATTTTAAAATAAGGCTTACTTTTTAGGACCGAGGATTTATTAAACGTCCGGTCCTAATATTCTTCATTTAAATAGAGTTGGTGACTCGATTTTTAGACATATCGTTAGGGTTCAAGGCAACCATGTTTCTGGCGTTCTTCTCAAGTTTTGTGCTTCGTTGTTCTCGCTTCAACTTTTCCGGATGTGAAGAACGTCATCGTGTCCCTTTTCTTTTGTCGGAAAAAGAAAGAAGATAACGAAAACGACACTGAAAATTTTCATCACATCTGGAAAATTTGAGGGGAAGACAACGATGGTCCAAACTTGAGAATAGTCGCCACTGTTTGTTTTTATTCGAAAAAGGTAAATAATGTTTTTTTGTTTTGTTTTGTATGGTCGCAATCTGTTAACTTTATTCCGCAAATTTTTAAGATTGATCACCACGAATAGGACAATGTTTTGTTTGTTATTGTTGTCGGAGAAAAAGAACATAAAGTTAAAGACAAACAAGGAAGGCGATTGGGAAATAAAAATTTTATTTAATAATTTTTTTTTCGCGCCTCGTAAGGCAAAGCAGTACAAAAAAAAAAAAAAACTTAAAATCCTAATCCTCCCATCGTTGTCGGAGGGGAGGGAATGGGTCGAGACGTGAAGGAGGACCTCGTCGTGGTGGAGAAGCCATTACGGTGGAGGTTCTAGGAGGAGATGGAGATAAATGTTAAGAAAGTAACAACGGGTTTAAATAGAGAACCCATCCTGAAGAATGTGAAACGCCGGAACATTAACGAGGAGACGCATATTTGCTCAGAATACGAGGAGACGCCTAGTTGGGAAGTTTATGTGGTAGCCGAAGAGACTCTGAATTCATTTCAACAATGGGGAAGGGACTCTTGAAAGAATGAACTTTTAATACCGGATACCGTGTGAGATCCGTTCTTAAAAGTAATATTTTTTAACCAAAGATTTTTACTTGAAAAAATAAATTGAAATATAAAAATAAATGAGTTTTAGGACCGGATACAAAGTAATATATCGGTCTTAAATGAGTTTTAGGACCGGATATTTGATAAAAGGACGGTCTCAAAAGTAATTGAATTAAAAATTAGTTTTAGGACCGGATACCAAGTAATATATCGGTCTTAAATGATTTTTAGGACCGGATATGTGATAAAAGGACGGTCTTAAAAGTAATTGAATTAAAATTAGGACCGGATATAAGATAAAAGTCCGGTCTTAAAAGTTTGTATAAAAGTAAAATGACGAATTCATCATCGATGTTTATCTCTCCTGCCATCCGTCTTTATATACTCCACACACTACCTCTTTGTCCTTGTTAACTCCTCACTTCCTAGCTCTCGCCCCAACTTCTCAAATCCTCAAACCATGGTTAGATACAAGCAAACCGCTCGTAGGGTGCATACACGCCTCACTCTCGTGCCATGGCTAGATCATTATAAGATTCTTGCGGATGATATTATTCAGCTTGTTTTTCTTTTGTTTTTTTTGTTGTTGTGTATATATTCTGAAGTAATGTAAGAAACATTAAGAACACTATGAATTTTTTGGCTGTTCTCCAGTAATTCATTAAAGAAACTTATTCTCCAATTTTGCTTTATTTTTTTGTCCAAAAAATATCATTTATTTTATTGATTTAATATACCAATCACGAAGGCCATTAAGACCGGACATTTTATTTTATAAGTAACGGTCTAAAGATAATTTGAATTTTAGGACCGGATGTTTTATAAACCTCCGGTCTTAAAACTTAAAAGTCTAATAAAATTTTAGGACCGGATAATTTTAAAACTCCGGTCTTAAAATGTTAGTTGTATCTTTAGGACCGGACATTTAATTAATAACCGGTATTAATAAAATCCAAAAAGCTAAATAAGGTATCTTTGTCGCGCGGAAAAATTAAATTTCCTCTCTCGAACTCTTGTCGCGCCGAAAGTGAATACTCAGTTCCGACTCGAAATTTCCATCTCGCCTTCGTCGTCGCTTCACGTACCTTTCTCGACAATCACTCGGTTCCTTAGCTAAACGTCTATAGACGAAGCCGTAAGAGATGTTTCGGTTAAAACTTTATTACTTTCCACTTATCGTTCTTGGTTTTTCATGGGTTTAGCGAAATCGGTGTAATGTTGTTATGGGTATTCTCTCGTTGTTAACGAATATTGTTTTTTGAAGATTATATTTGCACTTTAGACCTACCCAACTGACCAACAAGTGTTTTTAGGTTACTCTTGCTGTCTTGTCGCAACATCAACGTTCGTGAGCGGAGAAGTAAGACGACTCAAAGCAAACGCATATGCTACTGAGTTAGTCCACAAGACCTTCATCCCCTGCATTTAATTTCCTCGTCTTGCATTTATTTTGGTTCTTGGATTCACTGTGATGCATTTATGACCAAAAGTAATTCTTAATTCGTCTAAATAATATATAGGAATTCTACTATGGATCACATTGGATAGATGCTTTACGAACGAGTATTGAATATCAGAATGAGGTTAGGGAATTTATAGAATTTGCTAAACAAAATGCCCATGATGATGGGGGAAGTATTATTGCCCTTGTGTAAAATGTTTGAATGAGTGTCGACTATGTCCCGAAGTTATACGCACACATTTAATTTGTCACGGATTTTGTAAGACTTATACAAGTATGGGTATGGCATGGTGAACAAGTGCCATCAAGTGGGAAACAACATGGGGAAGTGGCATTTGATGATAATGACACGGATATGGATGATCGCATAGAGGACATTATCCGTGATGTAGGAGAAGAGGCTTTTGAGCGATCACATGCATATGGTAACATGTGCAGTGATGCAGAGACACCGCTATACCGTGGGTGTAAAAATACCAATTGTTGAACGCCGTATTGAAATTGGTAAGCTTGAAGGCACGTCATGGATGGAGCGACAAGAGTTTTTCGAATTGCTTGAGGCTTTGAAGGACATGCTTCCGGATGATAACGTGTTGCCGCATCGCTACTATGATGCTAAGAAGATGCTTTGTCCATTGGGGATGAAGTACAAAAAGATCCATGCATGCCCGAATGATTGTGTATTATATAGAAAAGAGTTTGAAGAGAAGCGAGTTGTCCGATATGTGAAACCCCACGTTACAAGTCGGATAAGGGGCTCGCAAAAGTGTTGTGGTATCTTCCAATCATACCAAGGTTCAAGCGGTTGTTTGCGAATGAAAATGATGCAAAAATCTGAGGTGGCATGCGAGATGAGAGGATTTCGGATGGACGGCTTCGACATCTGGCCAATTCTTCTCAATGGAAGAAGATCGATCAATTATTTCCGAACTTCGGCGAAGAACCTAGGAACCTCGGGCTTGCCCTTAGCACGGATGGAATGAATCCCTATGGAAGCCTTAGCGGCATACATAGCTCATGGCCCGTAGTCCTGATTGTTTACAACTTATCTCCTATGTTATGCATGAAACGAAAGTACATCATGCTGTCTATGTTGATTTCGGGACCAAAACAACCCTGAAATGACATAGATGTTTACCTAGAGCCCTTGATCGAAGACTTGAAGGAGTTGTGGGAAGAAGGTGTCGATGTTTTTGACTCTTTCAAGAAGGAGGTCTTTAGAATGAGAGCCATGTTATTTTGTACTATAAACGACTTCCCAAACATATGGGAACTTGTCGAGTATAGTGTAAAAGGCCATAAAGCATGTCCGGTTTGTGAAGAAGGCACATGCTACCATCAACTTCAACATGGAAGAAAGACGGTGTATCTTGGACATAGGAGATTTCTTAGACGGGGCCACCCATATCGTCGATTAAAGAAGGCCTTTTTTGGTGGCCAAGAGTATGAAGAAGCTCCGGTGGCATTGACTGGGAGCAAGTGTATGAAAAGGTTAAAAATATCGGTGTCATCTTCGGTAAGCTCGGAAAGAGTAGAAAAGAAACAAATATATGGAAGAAGAGATCTGTATTCTTTGATCTTCCCTATTGGCGCAATCTTGATGTGAGACATCAGTATTGATGTCATGCATGTGGAGAAGAACGTATGTGATAGTATTGTGGGCACGCTTCTCAACATACAAGGTAGTTCAAAGGATGGTGTGAAGGCAAGATTGGATTTGCAAGCAATGGGAATACGCGAAGACTTGCATCCAAGGCCATATGGGAAGAGAACTTATTGTCCCCCCAGCTTCTCATACTTTGTCTAAGGATGAGAAACGAAGCTTTTGTGAGTGTTTACATGGCACAAAAGTTCCCTGGTATTCTTCAAATTTTAAGAGGCTTGTCTCGATGAAGGACTTGAAATTAGTAGGCCAAAAGTCTCATGACTGTCATGTCTTGATGCAACAGCCTACTCCCAAGAGCTATTCGAGGGATGGCCGAATATGATCTTCGGGTCGTTTTGACTAGACTTTGTTTCTTCTTCAATGCGGTTTGTAGTAAAGTTTTCAAGATTGAAAAGTTGGATGAATTGGAGAATGAAGGATATCTTATCTTGTGCCACCTTGAGAAGCTTTTTGTTCCTTCATTTTTGACATCATGGTTCATCTCATTATTCATCTAGTGAGGAGATAAAGTTGTGCGGCCCTATCCATTTACGGTGGATGTACCCTATTGAAAGATCTATGAAATTCCTAAAAGGGTATGTGAAGAACGCGCACTGGCGGAAGCATCAATTGTTCGAAATATGTTTCAAGAGGCCATGGAATTTTGTCAAAATTATTTGGCCAAAGTAAGACATATTGGGCTTCAAAACGCCCGGCAGATGTGAAGGGGGTAGACGTGGGGCTTCGGTAAAGAGTGTGGATCCCGATGAATTGTCACAAGTCCACTTATACATCTTGAATAATGTTGATGAAGTTCAAGCCAGCATATCTCGCACATAAAGAGGTCAGAAGGAAAGAGAACCATCGAATGACCGAACAAAGGTTGATTAGGGAGCATAACAGTAACTTTTGCAAACTGGTTCAAACAAAAGGTCGAGGGATCTGAATGTGTTTCGAGACAATGAAATGGTTAGCACGTGGTCCCGAGTTTGATGTCATAAGTTGGAATTCGTATGTGATCAATGGTTATACATTTTACACGAAGTCCCTAGATGATAGGAGCACACCCGTAAACGGTGGTGTTATGTTAGAGGCTAGTCATGCCATATTATGGGGTTATTGAAGAGATTTGGGAGGTGGACTATGTCAAAGTTAGATTTCCCATCTTCAAATGCAAGTGGGTTAATGTCAATAATGGTGTTTAGATCGATCGACTAGGATTCACTTTAGTCGATGTCAATAGTAGAAGTTTTGGAGATGAACCTTTTATTATGGCAGATCATGCAAAACAAGTGTTCTATATCACCGATCAAGAAAATAAAATGTGGTCTGTAGCTCTCCAAGGAAAGAGGGTCATTGATATTGATGAGGAAAGTCATTCAAATTATGGTGATCTTCCTGAGAGTACTCCTTTACAAGGGGTCTAGGACATGAACGAAGAAGATGAAGCGGATAATGAACCCGCATAAGAAATGATCATCAAGAAGGGATATGGGAGGATATCACTTTATAAAAGTGTCAATTCATAAGGTAATTAATATTCATATGCAGAATTCTTAGAAAACTTTAAGGTTTTAACTATTATTATATGTCGTCTATGTTCTTAATTAAACAATGTCATCATTGAATATGAATTTGTTCTTGTTTTGTTTATGTGGCAGGATCCGTTTCAAAGGGGCATGTTATAAAAAAGGATGCATGTTACGTTGTTGGGTGGGAATCAAATGAAGGCATAGTGAATAATATATTGGACTACATTTGTATGTTGAATTACGTCTTGCATGTATTGTAACTCATTGCCTTTGTAATTAGTTATATGTTAGCTTATTGTATAAATTACTTTAGTTGTTTTAGACTTAATTAAGAGGCCATATAACTCATGGTGGATAATATTTGTATTCTTTTTCCCAATTCAATTTATTCATGTTCATAGCTTGTAGCTTTAAGTATATCGATTTTTATGTGCTGTTTTGGATGGTGGATTTGTGTATATATATTGATCAGGAAGAACAAAACAGGGAAAAATACGGAAAATTTAGACCGCAAATAAAAATACGCTCTTAAATGTTCAAATATTAAGACCGGATGTACATATAACACCGCTCTTAAAGGTGTTAAGCCGGTCTTAAAAGTTGGTCTTTTAAGACCGGTCCATTGAAAAATTCGGTCTTGAAAGTCAGTCTTTTAAGACCGGGTAATTAGTCCTCCGGTCTTAGAGTCCTTTATCTTTAGGACCGGATTGATATTTGTCCGGTCTTAATATATGGATCTTTTAAGAGCGGTCGATATTTATTTAGTACGACTTTTAAGACCGAAGGTTTAAAATGTCCGGTCTTAAAGAAAATCTTTAAGACCGTGTAAAAGTCCGGTCTTAAAGGTCGACTTTTAATACCGCCTGGAACAAGACTGCTCGCGGGTCCGGTCCTAATGTACCTTTTTTATCCGGTCTTAAAAGCCTTTTTTCCACTAGTGATCAGATGATTAATTTGAGTTTGAGGAGCATTACATCCATCATTTAGTTCTATAAATGAAGCTATGCCTTAATAACGTGAGATATTCATTGTTGGTTGAAGTTATCAAGGAGTCTCAAAACCCTTATAGTGTATATTTGGGAGTCTGTATAGGGACCCTCAACCAGACTTTTCACAAATCCTACAATTCCTCAAATAAAATGCCAAACTCTTTAATCATCTCTTAAGTTATAAAACAGTTGGACAACTTCATACACATGTTAGATTACACAATGCTCAGAATGTGACCATTATAGGTCTGGTGTGAGTTGTAAACTCTGATGGAATCAACTTGAGTTAAAACTAGTCTTTAAAGAGTAATGATATCAAAATCAGTTAATGGGATGGTTGGCATGTTCTCAGCATTGACAAAACTATAATAGGAATTGCATTTTCTTTTTGGTTGATAATTCTAGAAGCTGCATTCCTTCATTTGAGTGATTGATAGTTTTTTTTTTTTTTTAAATTTGATTGGATTGTTGAACTATACAAATTAATTAAATTGCCTGAGTTTTTTCATAATACTCAAGAACTTTGTATAGACAGAAATATTGAACAGATGGTTGAGCTGTTTTCTGCACAGACAGGACAGACTAATTTGATATTTGTATGCTTAATCAATCTACAACGTAACAAACCAAACCAGCAATTGTTGTTCATGAGTGTTAGCTGTAGTATCCGCACCTAATGTGTTGATTGAGTTCTTAGATCAAGCTTGATATTGACATGAACATTCAAAAAACACATGAATTAGCCTGACCATTGAGGTTCTGACCACTACCTTGGTTCATTTAGCGCATAACCGTTAGTCACATGAGATCAAAATTATTCCTAGAATGCTTAATTAAATGCCTTTTCGTGGGCATCAATACTGGCGTTTGTAGTGTTGTTCAGGTTGAAGGTTGGGTAAGGTTAATTTTTCCCCTGTTGACATCAAATTAATTCAACAAAGTGTAGCAGAAATTTTCTTATTGTAATTTGAAATTTATATAATATAATTTTAAATTTCTGGTTAATATTTTTAAACACATATTATTTATATGGTTGTGTTTAATATATTGTGCATTAGCATGTATATATCTATAACAATTGGCATGTGGTTTGCTTTGCGGAAAATACAGAGCAAAGTTGGATTATTTATTTATTTTTTCACTTTTGGTCTACGAGTAAAATGTGATTGATATGCAATTTATTTATATATATAAACAGGCGACTCGTACTTCAACCGGGACAGTGTATCCTTCAGACGGCCCTATTGAAGATCCAGTGGCAGTTGCTGAGGAATTAGCTTTCTGCAAAGCTTGTGCTCGACTTGGTCTTAGCTTGTATTTATATCATGAAAATTAACCCTATGTTTAGATGAAAAGAAAATTAGGGAGGAAAGAATACTAGAAAGGAGAACTCCTAAAAATAGTAAATTCTTTTACTTGTTTGGGAAATTTTTCTTCTTAGCATCCCCTCCCCCCTATTCTCTTCTCACTTTTCCTTCCCTCCAGACATAGGGTGAATGGCCAGACAATTTACTTTTGCAGAATTTGCTTATGTTTGAAAGGTTAAGATATTAAGGTTGCTGCAAAAGTTATTCATTTGCCTAAAAGTAAGTAGAATGCAAGGGTCGTGCATCAAATACTCATCACTTGCATATGGTAACTAGGGGAATGTAAAAGCCACTTATTTTTGTTGCTTAGCCTTAAGCACATTATTGTGCCCTCCTCCTCTTCAAGTTTTACGTGGCTTAAAGTCGGATATGGAAAGACAATGACTATTAGAGAACAAATGCAGCAAATGAGGATCCTTATGAAGTCGGAGTTGGTTATTATAGAGTACTTTAGAAAACGCCATACTTTACGATAGGGGTGAGCATTCATTTTTTTCAGTCTGATTTTCGGTAAGAACCAAAATAACCAAAAAATCGAATAATGTTAATTTTGAACAAAAATCAAAACTAATTAACCAAATTAACTTAAACATTTTGATTCAGTTAATATCCAAATTGACTGGAATTTTTTATTTATTATATAAAAATTAATATAATATATATGAATAAATTTTGTAGAAATATTACTTTTTATCCTCAAGATTATATTTAGGGGAAAATATATATAAAAAAATTAAATATGTTTAAAATATCTATAGATTTGTCTAATATAATTCAAAATATACACCTATTTAATTATACAAACAAATAGTATCTATTAAATTTAAATATGTTATATATATATATATAAAAACCGAATTATCATCATCATCAATATCATCAATATATCAATATATCATTCTAAACCTCCTAGCCCTTCAACTATTGGGTCATCTATTTCGTCTACATGTCGTTTTCCTCAACTTTAATTGGATTTGACGTGGAACATTCCTGTAAATATACACGTTGTCCATCTGTTTCAAAACCAATTACTGTTGAAACAATAATTCAAATTTACTTTGAAATCCATTGGCTATTTCAAATGGCTCTTCATCTGTCCTATTTAATTTGTGCATACTTCCGAAGAGTTTTGCGTTTTCCCCACGCATTGAAATGCTTCGAGGCAGTTATATTTTCCAGTAGTATATGTTCATTGGCTGAATGGACTGGCCACCTTCAAAGTTGTTCTTTATGTTTAATCATTTCTGATGGTCACTACATTACTTCAGTTCAGTTTATTCGTTTCGTCTTCATGGTTTCACAGTCAGATGCAAACTTCTGATCCTCGTCGAGAGAATGGTACTTCCGACTAACATGACAACGGAAAATGTTCAATCCTTCCTTTCCCCTCATCTGCTCAATTCGTGGACAATATTCACTCCTTCTTCTTCGATCTTGATCAGTAATATTTATTTTTTTAGTAATATAACACCTTCAACTGTCATGCATTCTTTCTTTTTTTCTCACTTGGTCTTTCAGATTCATAGCGCCTCTTACATGCTCAAATGTTTAAGCATTTCCTTCTTCTTATTCATAGCGCCTCGAACATCGAGCTATCTGATTGAAGTTGAACATCGGGAGTGAAGAGATGTTGAGAGTGAGAAGACACGATTTGAACGAAGATGCGAACGTGATGGGAAGAGAGAGTGGCAAAGCGAGCTTTTGAAAATGCTCCTTCTCAAATCGTGCCTTCTCACTCACTCTCTCTCTCTCTCTCTCTCTCTCTCTCTCTCTCTCTCTCCCTCTCTCTCTTGTTCAGATTCATAGCGCCTGCAATGCTCTCTTTGCTGGCTCTGCAAGAGCCTTCACTTCACTCACCTTCGACAGAGCACGGACTTTTGTGCGAAGTGCGAGGGAGGCATAGTGCACGTGGGAAAGGATGAAGTGGCTTTGAAATTTGTTTTGTTTTTTGGTCAATTTGGAAATTTGGAATTCACTTTATTAACTTTTGCTTAATGTAACGCGTGAAGGCTGATAGGAGAATTTTTTATCTTTTCTTTCATTGTTTTTTTTCTCATTTTCAATTAGTTATCTATTACTATTTTTTTCTTGTAATTATCTTTTACTCTTTATTATATTTTATTATAATATACTTTCTTTTTCATCCCACTTATGTTAATGTGCCTTCTTCCATCCCTCTCTCCCCATCTTTATTTGTTCCCATCCCCCTATATTATAAGAGCACCTTATAAAAATAGTCTCTCATTTTTATTATATTCGTTCCCTTTCCAATAATTA
Source organism: Acacia pycnantha (assembly GCA_025563575.1). Classification (NCBI taxonomy): domain Eukaryota; kingdom Viridiplantae; phylum Streptophyta; class Magnoliopsida; order Fabales; family Fabaceae; genus Acacia; species Acacia pycnantha. Next base: position 1,050,137 of record JAMWYP010000153.1, read on the forward strand.
TCTTTTACTCAATGATTATGGGTAAATTTTTAACTTTGTCCTCATTTATGATTGGACATTTTTTAACTGTTTCTTCTCTCTATCTTCATGAATACAATTAATATGAGTAAAATTGTCATAATCTCATTTATTACATAAAACTGGACTTATAAATAGGATTAAATTTTTTGGTCAAAATAGACTTATAAATAAGATCAGAGTGGTACATATAAAAGTGTTGAGAAAGTGGGTGGTCATTGAATGAACTTAAGGAAGGATTGGTTTACAACTTCCAAAATTTCCTGGAGGTTCAACTTTCACCCTTATACATACATCAATGAAACAGACGTATCCATTCCGTGTGGTAACAAGGCGATTAATATAACTTTCACCCTGCAATTTTAGCATCTTTAATTTGCTGGTCAAAAGTAAAAGCCTTTATTAAAGTTTACTATTTATTACTGAGGACACTTTTGATGATTTCATTATAGTGAAAACTTAATCAATATCATTCTTTGGAGAGATTGTGCTGAGGAGACTTATGGAAAGAAAGATGGGAACATGGAACCTCCCATCAATGTACTTGTTCGGTTTGCAAGTGTCAATTGGAAAACAGGTTCTTTGCAATTGTTTTCTCAATCAATCAACACGTGAATAAATGATATTAGCATTTACAGAGGACATTTGAGTAATGCATTTAATGCAACTATGGTAACTCTCAATCTTAACATTCCAGAGGCATATTTGTTACCGGAAAGGTGTGATCATCCTTGAATATGTTTATTATGTACTATCTCGCATGTATTTGTGATGTTATAACCATCAAAATCTTTGGGAAAAATTCATGTACTGACTTTGTCAAGCTTCTGTTGGGAGCCAGCTGTTTAGCTTTTTTTTTTTTTTTGAATGATTGTTTAGCCAAATTTGAAATCCAGGTAATCCTACATTTGTTTTAATTAATCTATAATTGTGAAGAAGATGGTTTTGGCGTGGTTTGTTTTACGAAAAAAAAAAAAAAACATGGATAATGGGTATGGACAGGATAGTACGCTCTCCCATATTGCCAAATTAAAAGCCAAATTGCAATTCTTATATTGTATATTACAACTCACATCTTTTTATGTATATAATATATAAATAAGTATATTTTCAATCAGCATGATTGTAATATAAATTATTAATATAAAGTAGATATTATGGAGTATTGAATATAGAAATTAGTAATATAAATATTTTTCGAATAGAATTTTTGAGATTTGTGTCAGTAGATGCATGATCAAATTTTAAATTTTTCAAAAACATTTTGAATAAGAAAATAGATTTTGTAAATAATCAATTTTACAAAAAAAAAAAAAAAACTCTAATATTATATTTGACCAAAGCCAAAGCTCAGTGTTTTGGGACCAAGCATTCTCTCTTACGTGTTTTGTTTTCTCCAAGCCTTCATCTCAAGTGGCAGCCTCTTATTCATGCTTTTCACTTTCTACTTCCTCTCAGCCTCCTCAATTTTTTCTTGCTTGGAGCATTCCCCTTCTCCTCCTCTACCAGAAATTTTTCAAGCTTGTCCGTTGGAATGTATTTGAAGACATAAAAATTAATGCGATCCACCTTTTAATTTTTTTTTAATCTTTTCACTATTTTGTTTAAAGCTTCATATCATGTGAGTACGTTTTTTAAATCTACATTTGCTCCATTTTCTCTTCCCGTGATTCTATCTCCATCTTCCTGTCAGAGCTTAAGTCGTTCGGCTACTGGAATTAGCTTTTTTCCTCGCTCTTCCTGTGATTCTATGCACACGCGCATGGCAACTGTCAGAGGAATTAGCTTTAATGCCCACACATGGTTTTTCATCAAAAGAATTTCCAAAAAGCATTAGATGCACCACCTGTTAAAGCTTTATTACCTCTTGAGAATTAGTAAACATGTTGATTTGGAAAATAGGATTAGGTTTGGAAACAACTTTCAGCTTTGTAAACTATACCACTCTGGTCCTATTTATAAGTTCAGTTTGATCAAATCTCACATACCAAGGAGAGGTAGTTGACACAATGATTATGGGAGTAAATTTTCAATTTTGCCCTTATTTATGATTGGATGCTTTTCAATTGTTTCTTCTCTTTCTATCCTCATGGGTATAATTAATATGGGTAAAATTGTCACAATCTCATTTATTACATGAAACTGGACTTATAAATAGGACCAAATTTTTTTGGTCAAACTGGACTTATAAATAAGACCAGAGTGGTACTGTTTTAGTACAAGGTGTTCATCGATTGCCTTCCCTACAAGGTGTTCTATCAACCAAAACATCGAACTTCTCTGTATTCTCACACCAAAATATCCCTTAAAACTTGCACTTCCAATACCTACACAAACCTGCATGTGTTGAATGATGAAATATATCCATCTAAACCTCCTAGCCATTTAATTATTGGTCCACCTGTTAAACCTACATGGCAATTTCATTATAAGCAATTGGTTATTAGATGCCATGTCATAGATGGCACCACGTGTAAGTTTGCTAAAAAAAACTCATTCCACAAAGGACCATCTAATAAACACACAGTTCCCATGTTTTTAGCTGCATAGACTAACAATGCCATTGGTTAAATGAAAGGCAGATGGAGAGCATTAAATACTTTGAAATCCAATTATTGCAACCCTTTCCCCATGTACGCATTTAATCTTAGGCATGGAGTCAATATCTGCCCCAACGTCATTGGGTAGTTTGAATTTCTGTTTGCATTGCCCTCAGGCCTCAACACATACAAACCCTAATTCTCATAAATTTGTATTATATAAAGGCGCATTGCATAGTGAATGTTCATTGTTCAGAAAAGTTTCCTTCCATACCGTGATTCTATCACCAACAACAAATGTATATATCTTTGCAATGACGATTTGGCTGATTTGTAGGGCCTGAGATTGGTGCATCTCAGGATGGCGGCAACTGAGGCAACCATCGGTGTCAACAACAACCGTGATATGGTTACCGGTTACGGTGATTCGACTCAATTAGTTGGTGTCTCTGACCTATGGAAACAACATGGAGCGGCTAGGAGCTTATCATATACAGATGCCTTGTGGGGCTTAGTTTCACCAATAATAGCTCTGTTTTCTATTACTAAAACAAGGAAGTCCATCCTTAGAAACATATATGCATATATATATATGTATCCATCTAATATATTTCTAATTTAAATGTATTTATTCTCTTGAATGCATGGATGAGTTTTTTTCAATTACTTTTTACTTCGCTTACACGTTCATTTTGGTGACGAGTATTAGTTTTAAATTAATACTTAAATACTTAAAAAGGGTTGTTTTCATTATTTTGAAAAAAAATACAGTATTAATCAGAAACGGTAATTAAGCCTTTAAATTAGGGAAAATTACACTCAGGTCCCAAGGAAGAAAAAAATTACAAAAAAGTCACTTGAAGTCAAAAAATTACAGAAAAGTCCCAAAGGAATTTTTGTTGTAAATACATGTATTTCCTGTTGTAAATATATGAATTTCCCATTGTAAATGGTTTGAGACTTTTTTGATATTATTTGTATGGAATTAAAATCCAGGTTTTTAAATGTTGTTGTAAATATATACATTTCCTGTTGTAAATATATGCATTTCCTGTTGTAAATGGTCAGATGTTTAAATGTTGTTGTAAATACATGCATTTCCTGTTGCAAATGGTTTGAGACTTTTTTGATATTATTTGTATGGAAATTCATATATTTACAACAGCATTTAAACACTTGACCATTTACAACAGTAAATGCATGTATTTACAACAAAAATGCATTTATTTACAACAACATTTAAAAACCTGGATTTTAATTCGATACAAATAATATCAAAAAAGTCTCAAACCATTTACAACAGGAAATGCATGTATTTACAACAGGAAATACATGTATTTACAACAAAAATTCCCTTAGAACTTCTAGGTAATTTTGTGATTTCAAGGGACTTTTTTGTAATTTTTTTCCTTCCTTGGGACTTGAACGTAATTTTCCCTTTAAATTATTAACAACTTCCATGTGATTGGATTTGGTGAACCGATAAATTATTTATCTAATTGATTCCTATTTGAGTGGTGACCTCCCATAGGATCAGTATTAAATTATTTTCTTGATATTTGACTGTGTTTTAAAAGTTTTTGAGAAATTTCTAAATTTTTATAAGGATAGATTGGTGTATCCAAAAGTAGTGGGCCAATTAATCATCCTACCTAGCGTGCGTATTCACTGCTAATTGGTCTTCGATTCCTTCTTTGTTCATTGATGTCACGTTAGTTATTTTCAAAATAACAGAGGTGTTGAGAAAATGTGGAGACATTTAGATGCGGAAACTTACCATGGCATTGGTTTAATCTCTGTTGCATGAACTGTATCATTTAACATTGTATAATTTTCCACATTTCCATCCCTCTCCCCATGTTCACATTTATTTTCAGGCGTGGAGTCAAGATTTGCCAAAACATCATTTGTCAATTTAGTTGGGCGAGGCACTGGCTAAAAAAACTGGGCAGTGGATTAGCCTATATTGGTTTAATTAGGTGGGGATTTCAATTGGTTTAGTTGGGTGGAGATTTCAAATTTCAAATTCCTTTTATTCTGATTTAATGATCTTAATTCTTATGTAATATGGGGAATTAAAAAGGTAATTTTGTAAGAAAAAGAAAAAGGAAATTACAAGGTGTTCATAATCGTTATCCATTAAGTCAATATTATCATTTATGGAATTTAGATGATTATTATTTCTGTGACAATAAGAGGATTATAAGTATACTTATTATTAATATTTATTTGTAGATGATTAAGTTATTATCTTTATTATATAGATAATGATATCAAATTATTATATTGATAACGATATTGAATTGATTAGGAGATTTAAAATTTGAATTTCCATATAAAAGAATTGATTAGGGATCACCGAAAATTATGGGATTTAGAGGATTATTCTACCGAATTCAAATGATTGTATTTATTATTCCTTTATTAATGTATTGAATTGATTTAGATTAGTATGGGTATGAATTGACATTTGAGATTGAACTTGATCAAAATGAATTAATATAGTAAAGGTCAATACTGGACTTTTTTGGGGAGCTTTTGAAGGTCTTTTATAAAAATAAGAAAAGATATATATCTCAATCGATATTCAATCCCCTAAGAAGATCCATGGTTTTAGTTAATCTTAAATTTGTATGTTGATAACTCTTCGTTTTATGTATATAAACATTTTTATTTATTGTTATTATTTGATAAAATAAATATTTAAATGTACAAATTAGATAACCAATGTAGTCTACAGAGAGATATTTCAAGAACTTGATATATAATGAATGAATTCAAAAGGACATTGCATTGATTAAGGAAATCATAGAAAACATAACTCCGGGCAGCATATGGGGTTGTTTGTGTGTGTGTGTGTGTGTATGGGTTTATATCAAACCCCTCTCTCTCAAGATGTAGAGATATTTTGATTGGTAAATCTAATTTGATTGTGTTTCTTTTACGCCACACTTTGCATGACCATATACTTTTATTTTTCTACCGTACATAAACAAATCACATATGATAAAAAGGAGTTGATTAAGTATATATTTGTATGTACCATAATTTCTCATACAAAACAATTACAAATTTAATCATCATTATGTCAATATGTATTTCATCACAGCATGTACTATACAGTTATGCAATATGGAAGATGCAACCTCCCTAATATCACTATCCATCCTTATACCATTGACTGGAGTCTTAGACCAACACATAGTCCAACAGAAACTCATTCATTTGACTAGATTATCCTAAGCTCACCAATTCTTAAGATTCATCAGAACTGTGATGTATACACACGAACCATATTGCATAATCTAGACTCCACCATTTGCTCTTAAGATGCATGCCCGGTCACAAAGCATTAATAGGACAGAAATGTTTGACTATTGAAAAAAAATTATTTTAAAGAAAACACTTCCCAAAACCTAACACTTCAAGAAGAATGGATAAAGAGAGAGAAAGCAAAAAGTGGAGTCTTGACCTTGGGACAAAGAACCTTAGGATAAAAATAAATATAAGAAAGAAAGAACACAAATGTCTCAACGGCAGGTTAAAATACGAAATTGTACATGCAGCTATCAACACTTCTCATCTTTAAAATGAATGCAAATTACTTTGACCAACAAAGAATATGAGGCTGAAGTCTTCTATCGATCCAGTCGATCAAGAGAAAATTAAAACATTTTCAAAATGGTTGCTACATTCAGGAGATGGGGGACAATGGGTTACCACACAATGGTATTGCACTCATATGAAGTATTTGATGAGATAATGGGTGCAGTTTCTTCAAAAACAAGGGGTTTCTTCTTTGTGCATGGATTTGGTGAAACATATCAAACATTCATATGGAATGCATTGACAGCTCCGTAAGAGCAAATGGTGGAATCATTCTTAACATAGCATCCTGTAATACCCCGAAATTTGAAATAGGGAATTTAAGGGCCAAAGTGCCAAAATGACCAAAATACCTCTGGGAGGAGTAAATAACTTAGGAAAATGGTGAAAAATCCTAAAGGGCAATGAAATAATTATTTAAATTGAGAGAGTATATCTCTAATTTTGGTAATTTAATAAATTACAAACTTGGAGAAATTGAAGAAGAATGCTCAAAAGTATGGTAATGACCATAATGCCCTCACAAATTCTAAAATAAAGCGTAACACATGGAAACAGAAATGTTAATGCAAGAGTATAAAGGAAATAAGGTGTTCTAAGTAAGAAAATTATCAACTTGTGATAATTAAGTAATTAAGTAATATTGGGCTAATTACTTAAGCATAAGTAAAGGAAATTCATGAATAATTATGTAAAGCTCAAAAATTAGTGGAAAATAGTTGAAAATTAGTAAGAATATATTTACTAATTAATTGGAAATTTTTGAGAAAAATAGTTGAGGTTAGGTATTTTTAAGCCTAAATGCAAGAATGGACCAATAGGAAAATTTTGTAAAAAATTATGTGAAAATAATTATTTAATTAATTAAATAATTAATCAAAAAAATAAAAAAAATAAAAAACGAAAAAGGGGCAGAAAAAAAAAGAAAAGGAAAAAAAAATGAAATGGGAAATAATATGTGCAAGTGGTATTATTATATTAATATAATTAATTAAAGCAAAAAAATGTGAATAGTAATTTGGAAATTAGGAAACGGACCCTATCTAGAGATCTAGGAATGAGATTTCCAAAGTCAAGATAGAGTATTGATCAGTGAGTTTTTATCTTCCGTTAAACTCTTCCGGAAGTTAATTCTGAAGCCGATAGGGCTTTTTCCTAATAAGACGAAATAGGGAAATTCTGAGAAAATGACAGATAGCCAGGTTGGAAGTAAAGACTTCAAAATTAGAGTTGTGACAACTGAGAAAGAATTGGGAATTTTTATGGACATATTTGAAATCAGTGCATCTATGTCTATAAGCTGGAACTTCCGGATTTTCGTTTCGAAACCGGACACGTTCGGACACGTTTTTCATACACATCCACGGGGGAAAGTTGTAGGGTATCAACATAACTGGCCATATACTATAGCTTATGCTAAGATTCCCAAACGGATTAAAACCGTCGGTCGCCAAAGCAAGACGAACATTTCTAGGGTTCGCCGCGAAATCTGGAAAGCCTGTGTCGAACGATTTCCACGCTTCAGCATCACGTGGATGTCTGAGTTTACCATCTTGCTTCTTATCATCTTCATGCCACTTCATACGCTGAGCTGTCTTAGACGACATAAACAATCTTTGCAAGCGAGGTTTTAAAGGAAAGTACCTTAGAATCTTTGCGGGTTTCTTCTTCTGCTTCTTCCCTTTCCGAACTGTCGTGAACCTCGAAGTGTGACACTTCTTACAAGTCTCCCTCCGATCGTCCTCTCCCCAATAAAGCTTACAATCGTTTGGGCAGGCATCTATTTTTGGTAGTTCAAGCCTAATCGTTGATTATCTTCTTCGCCTCGTAGAAGGATGAGGGAATGTCCGCGTCGGGAATGCATCTCGAAGTAATTCCAGAACATCGTCATTGCCTTATCGCTGATCCCACACATGCACTTGATATGGTACAATTTGATCGAAAAGATAACTTTGAGTATTTCGACAACCTTGATACAAAGGACGATCGCTCTCATCCATGAGGCTGAAAAATTCCCAAGCTGCATCATTCCTGAAGAAAACAGGTTCTGGACCCTGCACTTCTGCTGTGAAGTTGTCGTCCTGAACACCAAAAGCATGACGAACAACTTCATTAACCAGATCATCTTGATGTACTTGATTTCCTACTTGTGAGGTTCGAGGAAGATGATGAAGCCCATATCCCATACCACGTTGCTCACCATGAACCTCCCAGAACGTATATGCTTCTGGGAAAGGCTTTACAAGAAGATGTTCCAAAGCACAATATCGTGTTTGCCACTTCTTAAACTTGCATCGCAAACAAGGACACACGATCTTGCCATTAATGCTAGCGTGAGAGAAGGCGAAATCTAAGAAAGTGTTCAATCCCGCTAAATATATGGGAGAACTACACGACAGCTTGATCCACGACTTATCCATATGTAACAAACAAATCTAGGATAGAACATAAATGTGGATACAATGTTTAATTACATTCAAAGAAGATAAATGCATGGAATGGTTTGTAGCGGTTACAAAACCGCTACAACAACCGTTGCACATATCCGAGACACATTTGTCGCGGTTCAAACACCGCAACAAATTTGAATCCATAATCCCGCCAGAGTTCTGTAGTGGTTCTATAACCGCGACAACAACCGCTACAACATTCAGTTTGTAGCGGTTCTGGATGGAAACCGCGACAAATCTTGGTTCTACGCCCAGTGATTTGGTTCCACGCCGTCTGGGACTTTCTCGATCAGCTGCTGCAGAGGAATAGTGTCATCTCCATTCATACGATTGTAGAGACGATTCCTCCGGCTCTTCCACCCTTCCCCCACTTTCATCAGAACGTACCTCTTATGCTGTTCGCACAGTTTTAAATTTTTCTGTATCATAATTTCATTATTAATTATTAATGGATTAAGAAATAAATAAGGAAAGAAATAAACTAAAACTTATAACTCTTAACATGTAAAATTTAATTAAACAATATTGACTACCTGCAGAACTCTGGTAAACGCCTTGTCCTTTGTATCCTTCGTCACTTTCTTCCAATCCTTGAAAAAAATCGGGAACCATGCCCAATTGCCGCCAAATTCAGACTGGAATCGGTTCATCAGGTGACCACCGCTGCCAATCTCCTGGTCTGTGTGCTCGTTCCACGGGACTACGACCCGACACCCGGCCATCTCCCAGTCCGTCTGAGTGAGAGCGGAAACATCCAGCGTCCTCCTGCTGATGTTCCCAAGTCTATCTGCAATATTACAAAAAATTGAATTAAACGTACCAAAATTAAATTAATTTCTCCCAAAAAAACTAATTACATATACCTTCGACATCCACTGTAAATCCGGTGGAACGCGAAGACACTGGTCAGGGGTTCCCGTGGTCCCGCTGGTTTTCCTGGTCGATGAACTGCTCCACCTCCGCTATGGGAATATCAAGACGGATGTCCTCATTCTCGTCTAAGTCGTCCAACGACAAACTTGCTTCTCGATCTCCCCCTACGGTCCCCGTGTTTGGAATTTCTTCATCGGCGAAGAGCTCGGCAAACTCGCCCAGCCCCTGAGAGGGCAGAGGTATATGTCGGGCCCCACGCCTTCTCGTCTGGCCCCCTCTACTACTACTGCCCCTTAAACCCCTTCTCTCTAGGACACTTGCTTTTCCCTTTCCCTTATCTTGTCCAGAATCCATAATGTTGAAAGGTAGAAGTTTAACAGTAAAAGTTTAAAGTTGGGTTGAAAGGTAAAAACAGTGAAAACTCAAACCGTTAGAAGGGTGACTTTGAAAATGAGAAGTTACTGTTTAAAAAGCCGTACATTTTGTAGGGGTTAACCAAAGAAACCGCAACAAAATTTGAATTTTTGTAACGGTTATAAATTCACCGCCACAACAACCGCTACAACTATGCCTCGCTCTTCGTGATATTTTGTAGCGGTTAAGAAACCGCTACAAAATAGCTGACCCTTGAAATTCTGTAGCGGTTATGTAGTAACCGCTACAATATGTCAACATTATGTAGCGGTTATTCTCCATAACCGTTACAAAATGTTTTTTTTTTCAAAAAAAAAAATTCCAAACTAATTAGTTTGATTCATGAACTAGTTTATGAATCAAAACTAATTAGTTTGGTTCAAAAATATGTTAAAAAAACAAACCCTCAATTCATTTAATTTTTTTTTTAAGTTGTCCAAAAGTGCCGACAGTATTAAATTTAACATAATTACCCAATCTCCGGTCACATGTTGGACGACTATTCTCAGAAGAGTAGAAATCAATAGAAGCATTCACGCCAAAGAAATGAGTAAACCTTGACTTGCCACTGAACGAATTGCCTCGCAAGGATGAGAGAGACAAATATCTGCAGCGCTTATCACCTGAGATAAGAGATTAGCGCTGCTGATATCTGTATTTCTTCGACGACCAAGCGAGATAGTTCATTCAGTTACTAGTCGAGATTTAGTAATTCCTTTAATCAATATAATTGATGTACGGACCCTAACCTCTATTTATAGTGTCAATAATCTCAGAAGAGTAAAAAGTTTTCACGCGAAAGAAATGATTAAACCTTGACTTGTAACTGAACAAACGGCCTCGCAATGATGAGAGATACAAATATCTGCTGCTCTTATCACCCGAGATAAGTGATCAGAGTTACAGATATCTGCATGTCTTCGACCACCAAGCGAGATTGTTCATTCAGTTACAAGTAGAGATTTAGTAATTTCTTTAAGTTTAGAGTAAATACCCTTTTTGGTCCCTCAAAAAAAACACGGACCCCATTTTGGTCCTTGACAAAAAAAATGTCATTTTTAGTCCATAAAAAGGACGAATAAGGTCCCTTTTAGTCATTTTTAGTCCTTTTTTGTGGACATTTTAATCCCTCACAAATTCCCAAAAGGTCCCTTTTAGTCCCTAAAAATGACAAAAAATGACTTTCTTTTTTGTCAGGGACCAAAATAGGGTCCGTGTTTTTTTTCAGGGACCAAAAAGGATATTTACTCTTAAGTTTATAATTTATGTAATGGACAAAAACCTTATTTATAGTGTGAATATTTGGAGCGTTTCTAAAAGAAACCGCTACAAAAGTTTAGTTTTTGACGCTGTCAAAGTCATATTTCAAGGTAACCGAGACAAAATTGTGTCGTTTCGTTTTTTGTAGCGGTTTTAGTGATGTAACCGCAATAAATACACCGCAAAAAAGTTTGCGCCAACGTTGGCGCCAAATTTTGTAGCGGTTGTGCTAACAAAACCGAAACAAAAATACCGCCACAAACATTCCCGCCATTGCGCGCCAAGCTAGCGAAAAAATTTGTCGCGGTTTTGTTTGCTTTAACCGCTACAAATATAGCAGCAGGCATGGCGCCAAAGCTTCCGTTACTAATTTGTGGCGGTTTAGTGAAAAAACCGTGACAAATTGGTATTTTGTAGCGGTGATATCTAACCGCGACAAATAAACCGCGACAAACTATAGTTTTTTTGTTTAGTGAGAGAATTAAGAGGAAAACAATACTATCTTATATATGTGTATGTTTGTTGGTGCATGAGAAAGGAAAAAGGAAAAATATGAAAAACTTTGCTATTATGAATATAGAAAAGTTGCTGCATATATATATATATAAGCAGAGGGAAGGAAAATAATTAGAGAACATATATGTAAATATCAGTATATCACGTTGAAAGAGTAGTGGCGGTGTACTGATTAATATATATATTAGAGTAAATACCCTTTTTTGTCCCTGAAAAAACACGCGGGACCCATTTTGGTCCCTGAAAAAAAAAAGTCCTTTTTAGTCCATAAAAAGGAAAAATAAGGTCCATTTTAGTCCTTTTCAGTCATTTTTTGTGGACATTTTAATCCCTCACAAATTCCCAAAAGGTCCTTTTTAGTCTCTAAAAAGGACCAAAATGACTTTTTTTTTTCTCAGGGACCAAAATGGGTCCCGTATGTTTTTTCAGGGACCAAAAAGGGTATTTACTCTATATATTTATACTGATGTGTGTTGTTGATGTATTGTTGCACCATAGGTATAGAAACTTAATGTGTCAAATAATACTTATATATGTATGCATGTATGTATGTAAAGATGTCGTTGAACATAGAAGGAAAAAAAAAAAAGAAAAAAGAAAAAAGAGAAGCTTAGCTGTTGTTTTTCTTTTATATAAATAGAAGTTGCTGTCATGATAAATATTAGCGCTACATATATATAAAGGTTGCTGACCTATCATCTTATAAATAAACGTTGCTTTATTTCATGTATAGGTATTAGGTATATGCCTCTATTCATGGATATTGAAGCAGAGACTAAAGTTTAATGTATGCATATATACCTATAGGAACACCATGAAGTGAAAAATGTCTTAGTGATATAACATGGCACCATATATATAAGTTTGTAGGCCTCTGCATGTGAAGAGAGAAAAGGAAGACTTGGATGTTAAACGTAGATATATATACGTGTTTGTTTGCTGCATGGTATAAGAGAAGAGAAATAAGTCATCATAAGCTATATATAGGGAGGAAGAAAACAAGCATATATATGCACAGTGGCGGAGCCAGGATTTTTTATTTGTGTCCGCACAATTAGTAGGGGGATTCAAGGGTTCGAGGGTTTTTTTTTTTTAAACAGCATATCTGAGTTTCATTGTTTTCCTTTCATACACACAACTATCGAAAGAAAATAGAAAACAACAATACTATTGGCAAATCACTATTTCAAATCCCAGATGAGTAAAACTTAAATCAACAACAAACTTAACTCCACCTTTGAAAACCTTAAATTCTCCCTAATCTGCTCATCAAGTAGTAAGCTCCATAATGGCAGCAACAATGTCTCCATTGGCAGCTTTGGAGACTGAGTATCACATGCAAGAGATTCGGCGCCAAACCTGATGTCCTGATTCATGGGCATAAAGGACACAGAGAATGAGCTATCACCAACATCCCATTCACCACAACCTTTGATGTCACATTCAATTAGTTGTTCAAGGTTTGTTTGATTGCTCTCCATCCAGCAATGATCTATAAGATAAATTCTCAAATGAAGAAAGTCAAGACTACATTCTCCATTTCAGTGAGTAATGAATGACAAGAAAACCAGTTTGAGCCTCAAAAACGAGAGTGAAGAAAACAGACAATAAAAAACTTTTACACTAGTAAACCAAACTTAAATTAGACTATTCCAGATGGTAGCTTTCAAGGCCATAAAAAACAAGCATACACCAAAGAGAATGTTGTCAATGGCAGGTAAATATGCTAACTCATCTTTTGAGCGAAATCATGAGAACCAGATAGTTGCATGACATATTTCTTACATGACTGCTTAATCTAGAACCAGTACATACATATCATAAATAAATGCATATGATTATGAAATATTTCCTTAGAAGTACTAATAGTTTTAAGCATCATGACAACAATTTATTACAGGAGTTTGGAACACTCACCATAAATTAAACTAAAATGTATCACTGAGGAAACTAAATAGAACAGGCAGATTCTTAATGTTCTAAATTGTTTAATGTTAAGCAAGTAACCCTGTATTTAATTTAACTATGATATAATAACCATCTTTACATCATCTCAACGACTATTCAGGTAGCTTTGCATGCTCAAGAATTCCAATGAGAAACAGCTTCAAGCTTACCTAAGACCTGTAGAGCAGTGAGCCTTTGACAAGGTTCTGTACAGAGCATTCCCTTAGGCTATGTTTGGTTGGAGGTGAGGGAGGGAGGGGAGGTGCCTTTCCTAGTGTGAAAAGTCAGATATGCCCATGATGTGACATGTTTTCAAAGTTAATGTGCGGAAAACGATGCAAAAAGCTATGTAATTTTTAAAATTTCCTATGGGTAATTTTGTCAAAAAATTTCCTCCCCTCCCCTCCCTCCCCTAACCAAACATAGGCTTAATCAAATCTTTGGCTGATTTAGAAATGTGATCCCAAGGTTCAGATGGGAACCTCAAGTCAGCCGCTTTAACGGCTTCAAAGATTCGTGACTTGGTCTTACCCCAAAACGGAGGCATCCCACTAAGTAAAATGTAAAGAATGATACCTGCACTCCAAACATTAGCAGCTTGGTTATAAGAACCTGCAAGTACCTGGAGCTATATAGAATGGACTCCCTACTAACCCATGCAAACTTTGTCTTGCTTAAGCAAAAACCAATTGAAGCAAATGAATCAGTTCCATTTTAAGGGAAAAGATAAAACTGCAAAGGAATAATACTCTTCCAAGGAAGTGAATAATACAAGTACCAGGATTGATGTAAGTTGCAAGTCCAAAATCTGCCAATTTAATTGGAGATGAGGAGGATCTTGTTGCCCCCAACCTAAATGCTCGCCAAGAACATAAGGATCTTTCAAATGTGAAGACTCCTTTGTGTCCAATCTTGTTTCACTTAGATTTGCTAATATGAAACAACTGTAAGAAGTTGAAGGTTCCAAACCACTGTTGCTCTTAGAAATATCTATAACACTGTTTTGGCCCTTAAACAAACCCAAATACATATTGGGAGGAATTTCCCCAATAGTTCTGTGGAAGTAACTTCAAACCAAAAAAGCTCAATGCCTACGTCAACCTTGATTTCTTTTCCACACTGCCATCCACCAAATCTTGCTTTAGAGACAAAACCCTTGAAAAAGCTGAACTTAGCAGGTGTTTAAACAAAGACAAACCGTAATCTACACAATCACAGGAGCTTGGAATATAGGAGAGTAAACAATAGAACTTAAAAAAACCAAACAAACAAAAATTGACCTGTGGCAAGGAAGACTTGTCTGCCTTTTCCAAGCAGCTGATCTGCACAAAATGATAATGAGACTCGCGTTAATTAATATACAATGGCTGATTAAGAGAAGAAGAATTTTCCCCCCTCTTCAGAAAGATAACAATAAAATAGATCACAAGATACAAACTTTCCCCGCCCTAAATTATGCAAAACATTTTTATTTAGACTAAGTAACGCCCCATTACAAATTTAACGAAGATTTTAAAAAAAAATTATAGACCCAAGACATCCTAAATCTTAAACATTACTGAGAATGATCTTTTAACAACTCAAAACCTACAAGAAACGCTACCCAGAAACAAGAGAAAACACGAAATAAAGCAAACCCAGATCGAAGCGAAGGCAGCTAGAAAGAGGGAAGGACCTGAGTGATCATCTTCATCTTTAGGATTGAGAGTGTGGAGGCGACTGGGATCTGAGAAGAGAGGAAAGGGGAAAAAAAACCAAACCCTCAAAATTTGTGTTTGCACTTGTGGTCACCAGCCCCAATGTGGCTCCGCCACTACATATGCATATATAGGGTCTGTTAACATGGGGATTATTGTTTAAAAAAAAACAAAAAAAAGAAAGAAAAGAAAGAGATGAATGTTTTGCCTTTTGTTTATGATAGAAGCAAAGCCTATTATTGTTGAAGGCAACGTTAGGGTCTGTGAGTATTAAAAAAAACACAAAAGTGTATAGCTATATATATATTAGTATAGTTGTGAGATGTCAAGATAATGGCTTATGGTTTTTAATCAAGTAAGTGCTTCTTTTGATACATATTTTATAGCTCTGATGTAACGAAGAATTGAAAAGCAAGTAACTAGTAAATCATAATACTTGAGGTTTCATCATTGGGAGAACTAAATTAGATATGTTCTTACTAAAATATGATTTTGAAATTGAGGTCTGGTAGTATTATTGTATATATCCAATAGTTAAAAGCATTTATGTTTAAAAAATTATTGGGTAAAGTATGCTTTTAGTTTTTTAAATTTTATAGATGAGGTATACTTTTAATCCATCAACTTTATAAAGTCTAATTTTGGTTCTATAGTTCTAACATGCTTGGGCAGGGTTTGAGCAAGTCCTGGCAAGTTCGGGATTGCACCTGACACATACAGGAATGCTGCTAAGGGAAAGTCTGAGGTGATGAACTCAAGCGATGATTAATGACATTTAACTACATAAATTTTAGATATTTATCACTTTACTCATATTTTAAATTTAAGATTAATAAGATTTAATTACACCATCATCACTTGAGTTTAAATAACATTAACGATGTTCGAATTATAAGAACAACAGTATACTTTATAAAGTTAAAAGACCATGAGTATATATTATGTAACACCCCATTTTTAAAAGCGGAATAATTTAAAATTTATCAGAGTAGAGCATCGGAGCAGATAAGAGTATGAGTAACTGATAAGTATGTGTCCAAAAACTAACTGTGGCTTATCCTGTTGTTCATAATAGCGGTACATTTATCCGAGTATCCAAAATTCTCACTAAGTAAGAGTATAAATACATATCCAAAATAAAACTCCAGCCGAGTCCTCACTCGTGCTTCTTACCCTTGTCTTCGGCTCCTGATCCTCTGGATCCTGAAGCTATGGCAAGTGCTGAGATCCAATACCCATCGAACCTCAGGTAACAGTTAATCTCATGCTCAAGTATAAACAATATATGGCAGATAGATATTCATAACATTACAGCATACCATACATAACACACAACAAATGTAAGGTTATAACAACACAACAGTACATAGTGCACAACACATGTAAAGTTATCCATGTTTGCACTAACCAGTGCCACGACAGCTACTCGTGTCCTCAGCACTAGGAAAACAATCTCACAGTATTATCAAGACCATAACCCGTATAAAGCTGAATGTATAAACAGTGACCTCAGACAGAGTCCCAGCCACGGTGCATCCATGTCCCAAGACAAAGTCTTGTTCATGACTCTATGAAATAATGTATCACATATAAGCATACAAGAAGCATTAGAGTTAGTGTTACAGTACGCGTCCGTACCTTAGACCGTAGAGCTTAGCGGTACGTTTGTCTGTTCGGTACAACTCCTGCTTTTCCCGGATATCCTATATTAGTATCACCGCATTATTCACTTGAAAATAATATCTTAAGAGATATTTTAACAACTTTTGACATTTTTACCCCTGGTGGACTTGATATTCCAATTATACCCTTACATTTCCTGAAAACGTTATTTCAGCATTTCTAGGCAGATTTTTCGTTAACTTTGAAAAATCATTATTAATTCCAAAAAAATCTAAATAAGGTGATTCCAAAGCCAAAATGATCCTTGATAAGTCTATTTTCTAGGAAAAATAACGGCTTTAACTCGAAATCACTGAGTCATTCCCAGTTTAATATTTTTCAACCTCTGTCCAGAATTTTCCCAGAAAAATATGACCCAACTTCAAGAATTTCTTTCTCCTTCCACAGAACTTAAAACACCACATATTTATATATTAAAAAAATCCTTGGAGTGGACGTCTACTTTGTTCATGAAAAATTTCATGATTTTAGGACTTCATTTAATACATAAAATAACAGCTTTCATAACACTACCTCCAGAAAACTTCCAACCGTAAATTTTTCCAGAATTTTGCTACTTTGATCTTTCACTTCCATAAATTTTTGCTTCATCATATTTTCCATCAAATTTTAGAAATAAAGCCATATTTAACCATAAAAACATGAAATCAAAAATATATTGGAAGATTAAAGGTCAAAGCACTACTTACCTATGAATTTACAACTAGAACTCCAAGAACTCACCAATAACTTTGCTCCAACTCCTTCATGTTAGAAAACTAAATGATCTAAACATGTTAAACACATATTAAAATTTAGATCAATTGGGAAAAATGAAGTAGAGATCACAAATACCTCCCGCCATTGATTTGTCTCCAGAAGCAAGCAGGGACAAACTCCGAGTCTCAGTCCTTCTGATCCTTCTCTCTGAATCTGCAGATGGTGTGCTTGTCTCTAGGTCAGAGCAGGTTCAGGGGACCAAACAGAATTACACCGTACGTTTCCCCTCTGGCCATCACAGAGCTAAAAAAGGAAACGCATTCAATACGCATTTATTGCGCATTAATTGGGCCGTTACAGTATTAATGGACGGTTACAAAACCGGAATTAATGTGGGCCATAAATAGAAATAACAGAATATTCATTACTAAATTAAATTCCAACATTCTCCCACTTGGTCCACATACTTCAGTATATACCTCTGAGAAACAAAATGCATGGATCATAGCGATAGGTCCTCTTAAAGTGAGTAATATCTTCCATGTATCACAGTGCATCATGTTTACCAAGCCCAAGTAACTTAATGAATAAACCCTACGTTTATTCTAGGTCCAAACTTAATGATGTTCCTCAAATTAAACAAATAAATGTGTACACAACTGAAATGAGAAAAACATCACAAATGGGGTTCCATAAAATAACAACGTTCTTACAACGAAAGAAAATCATTCAAAATGAAATTCAAAGAAGGGCATTAATTCCCATTCTTTCCACATGATCCATAAAACCTCATCGGTGGCATGCCTTTAGTTAAAGGATCTGCAATCATCAGCTCAGTGCTAATGTGTTCAACAACCACTACTTGATGCTTAACACGTCCTCTTATGGCTAGATACTTAATGTCGATGTATTTGCTTCGACTACCACTTTTGTTGTTCTTAGCCATAAACACAAAGAAATTTAATTGTCACAATATATCTTCATTGGCCTAGCAATTGAATCCATGATTCTAAGCCCACGGATGAACCCCTTCATCCATACACCATGTGAAGTAGCCTCAAAACATGACACGAACTCAGCTTCCATCGTAGAAGTAGCAATCAAAGATTGCTTCTTGCTACTCCAAGACAGCTCCACCAGCTAGCATAAAAATATATCCAGAAGTGGATTTCTTGAGTCAATGCAGCCAGCAAAGTCTGAATCTGAGTAACCAGTCACTCCTAGATTGTCTGTCCGTTCGTATTTAAGCACGTAATCCTTAGTTCCTTGAAGGTATCTCAACACCTTCTTCACATCTTTCCATTGGTCCATACCTGGATTATTCTGATATCTCCCTAACATTCCAACAGCAAATGCAATATCAGGTCTGGTGCAGACCTGAGCATACATAAGGCTTCCTACAGCTGAAGCATAAGGGATGTTTTTCATTTGTTCCCTCTCCAAATCATTCTTTGGGCACTGGTTCAAATTGAACCTGTCACCTTTCACAATGGGAGCTATGCTTTGTGCACAATGCCTCATCCGAAATCTTTCCAAAACTTTATTGATATAGGTCTCTTGACACAAACCTAAAACACCTCTACTTCTGTCTCTTTGTATCTTAATGCCAATGACATAAGATGCAACTCCCATATCCTTCATTTCAAAGCTTTTAGAGAGGAATTGTTTCACTTCATGCAATAAGCCTTTGTCATTGGTTGCAAGCAGAATATCATCCACATACAGAATCAGAAAACAAATCTTGCTCCCACTGACCTTCTGGTATATACATTCATCCATAACGTTCTCCACAAAACCGAAAGAATAGATAACATCATGAAATTTTAAATACCATTGCCGGGAAGCTTGTTTCAATCCATATATGGATTTTCTGAGCTTGCATACCAAATGCTCACCATCACTAGAGGAAAATCCTTCTGGTTGTTTCATGTAAACCTCTTCCTCTAGTTCTCCATTGAGAAAAGCCGTTTTCACATCCATTTGTTGCAACTCCAAATCAAAATGTGCAACTAATGCTAGAATGATGCGAAGAGAATCTTTCTTAGATACAGGAGAAAATGTCTCCTTGTAATCGATTCCTTCTCTCTGAGTGAATCCTTTGGCTACGAGTCTTGCTTTATGTCTGTCAAGGTTTCCTAATGAATCTCTTTTTGTTTTGAAGACCCATTTACATCCAATGGCCTTTGCCCTATCAGGCAACTCTACAAGATCCCAGACTCTATTGGATGCCATAGAATTCATCTCATCCTTCATAGCATCATGCCATGATACTGAATCTCTACTATTCATGGCTTGTGAAAACGTTCCAGGATCATTTTCAGCTCCTACATTATAGTCAGATTCTTGCAGATACACAACGTATTCACTAGGTATCGCTGATCTTCTTGGTCTAGTTGATCTTCTCAATGTTGTTTCAACATCTTCTTGAGGAACTTATTGTTCAACTGGTTGTTCAACAATTTCTGGTTGTTCCTCATCAACAACTTGATCTACTGGAGCAATATCAGCCGGTTGTGGATCTTGTACGACTGGTTGTACAACACTCCGTTGAACTGAAGGAGCAGAGTTGACATCCAATCTAAGACCTGAAGTAGAAGGTTGACTATCTAAATGATCTTCTACAGAAACTAGGTTTTTGAATCGATCGCTCCCACTAATCAAGTCATTCTCAAGAAATTTGGCATTCCTTGATTCCACAAACCTATTGGTATGAGATGGACAGTAAAACCTGTACCCCTTAGACCTTTCAGCATATCCAACGAAATATCTGCTAATGGTCCTTGGGTCCAGCTTCTTTTCTTGTGGGTTATAAATTCTGACTTCAGACGGGCATCCCCAAACGCGTACATGTCGCAAACTCGATTTCCAACCCTTGAATGACTCAAATGGCGTCTTAGAGACAGCCTTGGTTGGAACTCGGTTTAATATGTACACAGCCGTCTTAAGTGCATCAATCCACAAGGACTTAGGTAGCTTAGAGCTACTAAGCATATTTCTCACCATGTCCAGTAATGTTCGGTTTCTTCTTTCTGCGACGCCATTCTGATCTGGAGAACCAGGCATGGTGTATTGGGCAACAATCCCATGTTCTTGAAGAAACTTCACAAATGGACCAGGTGCTTGTCCATCTTCAGTGTATCTACCATAATATTCACCACCTCTATCTGATCTCACGATCTTAATTTGTTTACCACATTGTTTCTCTACCTCAGATTTGAATACCTTAAAGGCATCCAATGCTTCGTGCTTGTTATGAAGCATGTAGAGATACATGTATCGTGAGTAATCATCAATAAAGGAGATGAAGTATTTCTGACCATACGCGTCCATTTCAGGACTACAAATGTCTGTATGTATGATTTCTAACAATTCAGTACTCTCTTAGCACCTTTCTTCGACTTGTTAGTCCGCTTTCCCTTTATGCGTCTACACAAGTCTCAAAATCAGTAAAGTCCAGAGTACTAAGTACCCCTTCCTTCACCAATCTTTCAATTCTCTGAATGGAGATATGTCCCAATCTCCTGTGCCACAACATAGAGGAATCCTCATTCATAACACTACGTTTCGAACCAACAGAAACATGCATGGCATCATAAGTAGTGTCATGTTGTAAGTAAATAAGAAAAAGACCGTTAGACAATGTACCATTCCCAAATTTATTTGATTTATAAAATAGATCCATAGATGTCTCATAAAACATAAAGGAATAATCCAAACGTACAAGTCTAGAAACAGAAATCAAGTTCCTAGAGAAACTTGGAACATAAAAAGTCTTTTCCAAATTTAAAACAAAGCCACTACTTAAGACTAAACTGCAAGTCCCTGTAGCCTCCACATGCGAACTAATCCTTCTACCCGAGTAGATGAATTGTTCACTTCCCAATGGCTTCCTTAGGTTTTGCATACCCTGCAAGGTATTCGAAATATGGATTGTAGAACCAGAGTCAACCCACCAAGTGCCATTAATGTCATCAACCATATTAGATTCATAACAGACAAGTGAGACTGACATACCTTTCTTCTCAAGCCATTGCTGGAATTTAGAGCAGTCCTTCTTCATGTGTCCCTTCTTTTTACAGAAGAAACACTTGGATTCCTTCTTAATTCCACCTTGGGTGGTGTTTTTCCTTTCCCCTTCTTTTTGGCTTGAGTCTGACCCTTTTTCTCAGTCTGACCCTTTTTCTCAGTTGTCATAAATGAACTCTCTCCCATTTCCATTTTCAGCCTTCCCTCCTCCTGAACACACATGGTCAACAGTTCATTAATTGACCATTTATCCTTATGTGTGTTGTAGGATATCTTGAAAGGTCCATATGGCTGTGGAAGGGTGTTCAGAATGTAGTGTACGAGAAAGGAGTCAGACATGTCAACCTCAAGTTGCTTTAGTTGAGCTGCAACGTCCCTTATTTGCATGATGTGCTCACGCACACCTTTCACTGTAGTAAGTCTTTGGGATGAAAACTTCATAATTAGGGTGCTAGCAAGTGCCTTACTTGAAGTCTGAAATTGATCATCAATCGCCTTCAGAAGTGGCCTTGTTTTGTCATGATGTTCGACAGAACCACGAATACCAGCAGAGATATGAGTCTTTATGAACATTAATGAGAGACGATTAGATCGCTCCCATTTTTCATAAAGATCAACCTGATCTGGAGAGCTGGTTGCAGTAATGGAGGGTGGTTCATCTTTCCTAATAGCATAATCTATATCCATCCACCCCAATTGGAGAAGAACTCTCTCTCTCTCTCTCTCTCCATACCTTATAGTTATCACCCCTCAGTTCGGGAATTTCATTTTTCATATCAGAGAAAATCGTAGGTTGTTGTACTGCATAATTAAGAAAAATACATGCTTAAAAAATTAAGATTTGAGACTAATAAACCATATCATGTTTCTCCAACGTAAATCATGCTGAAAATAGTGAATCTACTGACATACCACTTGCCTGTGGGCTAAAGTTCTAATTCAATTGGATTCACAACTCTATGATAGAACTACCAAATTATTTCTTTATTCTTAATTCCTGTGGGTAAGTTAAGAATTTAATGTGATATTCCACCCTAATTAATCATATAAAACATATAATAAAAATTCTGTGGATAAGATTTATTATATTACATATGATTAATTACAACTAATGTCATTATGTGATCATGCAATTTAATATATAATTTTGACTAATTAAAGATGTTGTGGCTATTCTCTGATTAATTAAAATATATAGATCACTCAACATTAATATTTAATATTGCAATAAACTATAAGCAATACCAAAATAAAATTGGATATTCATGTTTTGCATATTATTCAACTTAATATTGCATGTATAATTAAATAATAATTAATTCATGCAAATAACAGAATATATAATTCATATATAACAATCACATGAAATCCCAATTTTAATTAATTTTTAGATTATTATATTTAAATACAAAAATAATTATATGTAAATATAAAATCTATCAAAATGACACAATTGTCACCTTAGCCGGATGGTCCAGAGGTTGCTCTTAAGACTTTGGACCAAAAGAGTGTGGGTTCGAATCCAGGTTAAGACACTTTAAAATACTTTTAAGGTTCGAATCCACTCAGGACCCTTTTCAGCGTTTTAAAAATTTCGTTGGTTTTTCGTTTTTTTGTTCTAAAAGGCGTCTGGGCCAAAACCGAGCTCGGCCCAACTCAAACCGCGAAAAAAAAAAAAAACCGAGACTTGCTCGGCCCAAACGCGCGATCCAGGCCCAAAACCCGCCTGGCCTGTCTGCCTCCTTAATGAAACGGTGCGTTTCAACGAGGCGCCAAACGCTGTCGTTTCAACCTTCTTCCCTACCCGGTTTCAAAACCAGACTCGACCCGATAACCCGCAAGCGACCCGGATGCAACCTGGTAACTTCAGCAGCGACCCGCGATTTCCGACAGCGATTTCAGGCGACGGTGGGGCTCGAAATCCGACGTTTTCAACGGTGGAAATCAAGGAAAAGACGATTAAGAGCCAAATCTGAACTCGATCTATCAGAAAAACATGAGATCCGAACCTATTCATGAACTCAAAAGTTTTTCAAGTTATGCCATTCATATTTTCCGATGAAGGACCGATGGCAACGCAAAACCAATCCAGAGCGAAACAAGTATTAAAGCATAAGAAAAAGAAACCAGATCGCAAAACACAGATTCAAAAACCCAACGGATTGAATGGAAGAAAAATTCTCCCTATCCAGAAAATCCCAATCGAAAGTTTCTTTTTGAAGCAAATTGGAAAACCCATATCAAAACAGATATTTAAAACCAAAAGAAATCTCTGGAAAAATGATTTCGCAAGGCTCTCGAAAATCATCCATGAATAAACATTATGAGCATATGAGAAACAAACATACATATATCTGAAAACCCATATATTTATGCGAAAATCCATATATCTGATTTCTTGATGAAATAAACATACATAAATTCAAATGAAATCCAGAAAAAAAACCCAGGTTTTAATATATGCATACAATCTCTCCAAACATTTGAAAAAGATAAAATTTCATCGAACAAAATTCAAGGCGGAGGAATATATGGCTCTGATACCAAATGTTAGAAAACTAAATGATCTAAACATGTTAAACACAGATTAACATTTAGATCAATGCGGAAAAATGAAGTAGAGATCACAAATACCTCCCGCCATTGATTTTTCTCCAGAAGCAAGCAGAGACAAACTCCGAGTCTCAGTCCTTCTGATCCTTCTCTCTGAATCAACAGATGGTGTGCTTGTCTCTAGGTCAGAGCAGGTTCAGGGGACCAAACAGAATTACACCGTACGTTTCCCCTCTGGCCATCACAGAGCTAAAAAAGGAAACGCATTCAATACGCATTTATTGCGCATTAATTGGGCCGTTACAGTATTAATGGACGGTTACAAAACCGGAATTAATGTGGGCCATAAATAGAAATAACGGAATATTCATTACTAAATTAAATTCCAACACTTCAAGCTCCTTCACACACTCACTACTCTCTCTATTCAGCTTACTCTTGCTTGTGTTGGTGTGAAGAATGAAGAAGCCAAGCCTCTCTATTTATAGGAAAAATCCAAGGACCACAACCATTGGATCATCTTTCCAAATCAATGGCTCATGGAGTTTTGAATCTTCTTTCCTCTTCCTTCCTTCTCAAAACCGTCCCCTCCTCCTTCCTTCTCTCTCCTTATCCTCTTCCACCTTATCCTCTTCCATTCTATCCTCTTCCATGCTATCCTCTTCCACTTTGTCCCTTTGAATTATCCCATGTGCTCTTAGCCTTATTATCTCACATAATATCCTCTTCCAATCTCCATGAAAATCCTATCCCAAGTACATTATCCTCTTCCATTTACTTTATGCAATTAACCCTTCTATTGTTTGTTTATTTTAAACAATTCCTTCCCCTTTTTGCACAAGAAAATTTCGTCCCCCTCTCCCACTTTACTTTATGTTTCATTTTTCCAAAATATCTCATATGCCAAGCCTCCCATTGGTCCCTCAATAATCTCATGGATTTAGATTAATTATAGGATTAATTGGAACCATTATATTTAACTTTATTAGGTTTAATCTTGGCCATTGAATCCTAGTTGAAATTGTTGACTTTTGGGGCTAACTTGATTAAGCCTAATTACTTTCTTAATATAGTGGTTTAGATGTTATTAGGTATAATTGACAAAGTGTGATTGGTTATTTAATTGATTATGGTCATTAGAAACTCATTCAAGGCTTAATCTTGTCTTTTAATTGATCCTTGATTTTTAATTAAGACACTCCCTAATTGCTTCTTAATTTGCCTCTTGATTAATTATAAAGATTTACACAATTATCTAATTATTGAAAACTTAATTGCCCATTAAAATTTTTTAATTTCCTTTATTTGGTTTAGGTATTTCCATACCATTTTATTGCTATTTTTGATTATATTAGGACTATATATGCTTTAATATGATAATTTTATGGTATTTTATGATCCCTAAAAGAATATTAGAAAATTAACTTTGGCTTATTAAAACTCAAGGAAAAATTGCCCAAGATTTATAATAAGTAAATTGCACAATTTAGATACAACACACTCTCCCATTTTAATATGTATCATTTATCAAAATATAGTATTTATGATAAATAGAAATTTTAGGGTATTACATATTATATAAACTTAAAAAACTATATACTTTAGCAAAAAAAA
This sequence comes from Acacia pycnantha, assembly GCA_025563575.1. Classification (NCBI taxonomy): domain Eukaryota; kingdom Viridiplantae; phylum Streptophyta; class Magnoliopsida; order Fabales; family Fabaceae; genus Acacia; species Acacia pycnantha. The sequence continues at coordinate 1,076,033 of JAMWYP010000153.1, forward strand.
TGTCAATGTGTTTCTAATAAAATAACAATATAAATGGAAATTAGAAGATTTAACCGTGGTTGAGTTTAATTTTTAATACAGATGAAGGATTAATGTTGATTTTCCTGAGATTATTTACATATAATTCTCTTTTTGTTAATAAATGTAAGAGTAAAATACTCTCACCTCTCTTATATATTACGTTAATTATAGTGACGTTCCCTCTAACTATGTTCAGGATGTTAACACCGTTAAGAATATTCCATGAAAAAAATTAAATAAAAATTTTATTAAAATAAATTTTATTTACAAACGTAATCTTCATAATACTTACTCTCTATTTTTGGCTAAAATTGTTATATATATTTTAATTATTCTCCCTCTCTTTTTTTTCCTTAATTTTGTCTTTTCCGTTTTTCAAATATATTTTCTTAATATTTTTATCTTATTCGTGTAACATCCCCAATTTTTATGTAAATCAATTAATGGAATATATGAATTATTCACCATGAAGTGGTCAATGGTATATTATTTTCCGACAAGATAAATTAATTATTGAAAAATAATGTGGAATTATTCTAAAAGGTGATTAATAAATTTGATTATAAATAAATTGAGACGGTAATGTCAAATAAAGTAAAAATATATTTTCCATCATTATTTCTATAATTTTCGTCAAATAAAAGGAGGGGAAATATAACATCATGTTATGGTACAATATAGGACTTAAGAAGAGATGGAAGTGTACCAGAAGACATATTTTTATTCTAAAAAGGCCTTCAAATTTCGAAATACTCAAAGGGAAGAAAGAGAAAATTTGAATCTGATTTATGTGGAAAGGACAATTCAACATTAATTGAGGACGGAAGTAGTGAACACGTGAATCAAGGCAAACTTAGACACAAATATTTCTTCAACAATTTCCTATGTGCTGGACTTGAGAAGGAAGCAATGGGGAAAAAATATAATAATAAAATAATAAAACTTTCCCCAATAGTTTTAAACCGCCGGACGTGAGAGCTCATGAGAAATATAAGGGAAATTCATGGATATATCTAGAACAATGAAAGAGGCATCTAGAGATTAAGTGAATCAGTTTTTGGGTCTATATAAGGAACTCATCGTCTTCCCTTTTGAGTTTGCTGGACGCGTCTGAAGAAGAAGAGAAGAAGGTGATTGTTGAAGACAAAGAAGCTAGCAAGAAGACACAACAAGAGTGGGAGCAAACGAAGAAGAGGGAGAGGTAAGAACATTGGATACTTATTTCATCTGTTTTTCTTCATGAAATGGGACTAAATAATAGATAAAATGAATGAATAAAGGATTGAATTTAAGGTTTGAGGTTTAGAAATAAAGGTTATTATAATAGAAGAAAATGGTTGTTGAAAATGGGAGTTTGTTGTTCAGCTAACCTTGAGGACGTGAGAAAAACTGATTCTTTGTTGGTGTGTCACGCCTCGAACCCAAGGGGTGACTGGCATGGAATATGAGAGGACTCACATTCCTTAAGCCTTAAACTTATATACAAATGCTAATAAATACTCAATAACATAATTTAGAATATTCATATTTCCAAACAACAAAGGAAGGTAGGGATCCGACCCATAGACTACGTGGAGCATCTACCATTAATAATAATACAAAAGTCTAGGTTTAAAATTACATCAACTGGTAGCACTACAAAATGAGACTGCAAGCTTTAAGTCGTTAAGGAAGTTCTTCACCGCTTAGCAGGAGGTACAAGGTCATCTCTATTTTCTAATACGAATAAATTTTCTGGTGAATAACGTCCCATTCTTATATTTACAAAAATACAAAGCAAAATAATTGAAACATCTATATCTTTTAACAATAACAATATAACAATAAATTTCAATTTCTAAATCATACGATCATGAATAAAATAGAACTCTATATAAATATCGTTATTCAAATAATTTCATATATGAAATAAAACCTTTGATTTAACATCATCAATCTTAACCATAATTCTCAAACTGCATCTTTCCGTAGAACTTCTTATAGAACGAATGACAAGTGTGGCCACACAGTCCACGAGGGTAACTAACCAGGCATGGCTTGAAACCATGAAAACATGCATGGACACATAGTCCATGAGGGTAACTAACCAGGCATGGCTTGAAACATGAAAACAGGCACGGACACATAGTCCATAAGGGTAACTAACCAGGCATGACTCAAAGTCATGAAACAGGCATGGACACACAGTCCATGAAACATGCATGGACACACAGTCCATGAAACAGGAATGAGAACAAATCCCATGAATCAAGCGAGCTCGAGGTTAACCATGGTGCACCAAGAACTAACAGTACTGCTGTTAGTAACCAGCATTCTATATTCAGTCCTCTTCAAAACATTTTCAAGCATGCTTGGGGTCAATTTATCAAAGCAATAAAAATTCTTCTTTCAAGATAATAATAGCTTGTATCTCGTACTTCATAATCGGATTCCCCAGCATGAAGTTTAACAAAAAATATTTCAAAACTTTCCTTCAAATTCAATATGTCGATAAAATCGTTTTAAAACATCAAGAACTTGTGTAAAAATATTCTATTTCAAATAATAAATTCTAGCTTATAAACATTCTAAAATCCAAGATCATTTCAATATAAAGTTTATGAAAATATATCAAAAGTCTTCATTTCCATTCAAGTGCATAATCATAAAATTATACTTTGAAACAATTGGAAGAAAATACATAATAATGAATAAAATCATCATTCTTTACTCATATACTATCAACAAATATTCTTTCACAAAAATCATACTTTTAAATATAAAAATTAACATAAAAATTCAACAATAAGATCATTTATAAAAATTAGGGACGCTATTTACTCACTTGGTGCTCCTTCCGAAACTATACCTTTACCAAAATCCTTTTGGTTTGCTTCTCTCTTGAACTCTGACGATTGTCAATTCCTATACATGTTTAAATTCATATATTTTAGATATAGTCAAATGATTCAACATTTGCTCCCTGAAATTCCTGATAGTACCCTCATTAGCTCGCTTTAAATCTTGTTCAGTTTAGATGCATTGCAAAACTTCACAAAACCTCAAGAACACTCCAACATCAACATTAAGCTTCAAAGTTAACCATTCAGAACCACATGCATGCAACTTAAACTTCAAACGTTATCTGTTTTAGCACACAAACAAATAACACATGAAGATGCGAAACCACGTTGCTTCAGCTCCAAACGCAAAAAACAAGATTGGAGGCTTACCTTGTTCTAAATTCATGTCTGCATGCAGGGGCGGAGGCACACTAGTGCCTATGGGGGCAAGTGAACCCATAAAAAATTTAAAAAATATATATTTTGTGAAGGAATTTTATTACAATAGATTTGATTAGATTAATTGGTTAAGGCTTTGGCCATCTGTGTCAAATGTCCCAGGTTCGAATGCCTTGTTATCCCCTTTTTTCGGCAATTTCATTTTCTCAAACCCTCAACTCACGCAAATCCGTCCGCCCCCAAATCATTCCGGCGAATCTCAACCCTCAACTCAACTCACGCTCCGTCTGCCCCCAAATCATCCCGGCAAATCTCAACCCTCAACTCACGCAGTCACGCTCCATCCGCCACCAAATCATTCCGCCAATTTCGCCCCCAAATCAACAACGGTCATTTGTATTTTCTACTCTAATATTTAGTGAAGATTTCTTCGGCGTGTTGATATTTTCAATAGTTGGTTTATGTGAAATTGTGTTTCATTCATCGTATCCATTTTTCATGTGTTCATGCATTATTAACTTTTATTTTATTTTATTTTATTTCTGGGCTTCTGGTTTTGGATTCTGTTCTGGTCTTATGTTCTCTCTCTAACTATTAAATCCTCTTCTAGCATAATTCAAGATGTCGATTAGATTTGTTTCTCTAGTTTCGTTCACAGGGAGGGATTATTTTACATGTTTGATTCGGCATCCCTTCCCATTTTTCGTTTGTAGACAATGCTGGTATCTGAATTCCAAAATGGCTTCTAATGCTTGATTTTCAACTGCGTAGATGACCGTTCTGTTGTTTATTTACTCATCTATTTATTTTTCCTTGAAGAAGTCATAGGTACCTCAAGCATGGTTAACAAGGCATATTACTTCTGCTTCATGTTGTTGGTTGTAGTAATGATGCATTTACAACCATTCTGCTCGTTGTTGTGTTGAAATTTGTTATCATACTTGACAACTTGACATTAAATCCTGCTTTTAGGTGTTGCAGTAGGATTTATAACTCAAGAATATGGTTTTACCTAGACTGCTAGACATTGTTTGTTGTCAAATTGTTGGTTGCTCTGTTGTGCTGATTTTCTGAATGCACATTATTCTTGCATTTCACAATGATCCCTTTAGTTTTCACCATGGTAATAACTAGAGGTTAGGGCGTATTTGGTGGGTTTAAATGATGTTTACGTAATGGTTTGCATGCTAAAATTGTATGCATTTCATTTTTCACTTACCTTTGTGATAAATGAAAATATTTCTGAGAGTTTTAGTGATTAACCTTAGGTTTTTGGGAGCTTTAATCGATTAATTGGGCATGACTTAGAATAATTGAGATGCTTAGTTTTTCTGGTAACATGTGAAGAGGGTGATTTTCCCCCTAGAAATCAATGGTTCCTGTGAAAAGCTGTGGCTTAATTGTGTAGTTAAAATTGCAATTAGGAAATGAGAAGCATTATTAATTCCTCCTATAATCCTCTACATGTGATGTTGGATATTGCAATAGGCCTTCTAAGTTTGAGAAGGTAAAAATCTTGCTGATGCTTTTGCATTTGCGCATTTGTGTATTTGTGTTCTCATTTGTGCATCTATGACTCTTGATTATTATTTTTCTATGTTAATGCATTTGTGTTCTCATTGTTTTCCTTCCTCCTTTATGTAGGTGTTTGGTGTTGAATCTATTGAAAGTGCCGTCTCTTTAGTGGATAGCCTTTTTTGAGGCATGTTGAACTTGGAGTGCCGGTTTGTAACTATCCTTCTCTTATTCCTTTGCTCTATGGTGAAAGCATGATAATAAGTCTTATTTGTATATGTTTTCTGTTTTCTCTTTCCTTTTTGTTCATCAAGTTCATTTTCTCAATAAAGGCACACTTAGGGTGCTCTTAGTGCTACTTCACGACTTCCCCGAGTTCTTGTGTGCTTATCATTTTACCTTCTGTGATGTTATTTCTAGTAGCTGCATTTAAAAATTTCCTTAAAAAAAACTATACAATCTTAATTCATTTAAAACTTTCCTTAAAAAAACAAACCCCCGAACCCCTACACTAATTATGCACCCATAAACTCTAAATCATGGCTTTGCCACTGTTTGCATGCGTGGTTCTTGCTGTCTCTCATCCTCTCTGCTGTTTTCTGATAGGAGTCACATAATTAGTTAGTTTGTTACTTAGTTATTATTCAGTTGTATTCTGTTGTATAGTTAGTGTTAGGTTGTATTGTAACTAATCTAATTATGATGCTCAACCATGTACATATCACTGTGTATATGTACATGCTATCACATCAATAATATTCATTGAATTTTCCTTCACAAAACGTCACATGGTACCATAGCTCAGGTTCCTTTTTCCTCTTCCCATTTTACCCTCAAAACTTTCGTTTCTCTCTTTCTCCTTTCCCTGTCACCTTCATTTTTTTTTTCTTTTCGTACAGTCTACTTTCCCCTTTCTTTTGCTCAGCTTCCTCGATAACTTCTGAAAATTCCCATGGCTTCCGCTTCTCTCTCACCTTCCGAATCTGATTCAATTCCATCTCCGACTAATCCACTGCCATTTTCCACATCTGCACCGGTGGTTGATCAGGCGAGTCCCTTCTACATTCATCCAAATGAGAATCCTGCTCTTGTCTTGGTTGCTCCGCCACTCGATGGTTCCAATTACCACAGTTGGGCAAGAGCTATGAGAATGGCTCTTCTCTCCAAGAACAAGCTGAAATTCATTGACAGATCTCTGCTTCCACCATTGCCGACTGACTCTGGATTTCCAATTTGGGAACGATGCAACAACTTAATTCAAGGTTGGCTAACACGTTCCATATCACCAACGATTGCTAAGAATATCCTCTGGTTTGATACTGCCCTTCAGATCAGGACTGACCTTCGATCTCGTTTTGCTCAATCTAATCTGTTCTGTATTGCGGATTTGCAAGAACAAAATTTGCAATCTCCGGCAAGGTGATTCATCGGTCAGTGACTACTTTACTCGGTTGAAGATACTCTGGGATGAGCTTGGCAACATTCGACCTCTGAAGCCTTGTTCGTGTGGATCTATCACCACTTTGCTCTCCTACCGTGATGAAGATCAGGTGATACGTTTTCTCAAAGGTCTCAATGAACAATTTTCTTCTGTGAAATCTCAGATAATGCTTCTTGAACCACTGCCTCCTATTACTAGAGTTTTTTCTCTTGTTGTTCAACAAGAAAGGGAACTCCATTCACCTTCTGAACCAAAGGTCCTTACTGCTCAAGTTCCACGGTTCGTGCCTCCAGGTTCAAAGGTCAAGCAATGTTCGTTATGTGGAAAACCAAGGCACACTGAGGCCACCTGTTACCGTAAACACGGTTTCCCCCCTAGTTTCAAATTTCGGTCCACTGGTTCTGGTCAAACTCCAATTTCGGTTAACAGTATTGTAACTCCTATGTCTGGTGTGAAAGTGAATGGAAATCACCAAGAGGGGGTGAATTAGGGATTTCAAAAATTCTTTTTCAATCACCCACACACTAGATGAAGTGGACATAAAGTAGAGATAGGGAAGAAGAGCTTGACACAGAGAATTTATACTGGTTCGGTCCTAACTCTTGACCTACGTCCAGTCCTCAGGCTCCTTGGGTTTTCTACTATCACTCAATTCAGATACACACTCTGTACTCAAGGATTATCCTCTCTCTAGGATACACTCCCCCTTACAAGTTGTAATCTGAAATCCCAATCTCCAAGTCCCCTTGACTTGAGATTCTTACAATGAATGAAATACAAGAATAGAAGCTCTCTCACAGAGTAGATATTGATAAACACTGAAGTTCTAAGTATCAAGGATACTCTACAGAAAGAAAACTGAAAGAGTAGATAACTATTGAACTGTTTTTCGTTTCTGCTTGTTGTGTTGTCTTGAGAACTTGTATGCAGCTCTATATATAGCAGCAGATCTTCATATGACCGTTGCTTCTTCATTCTGTATTGTCTCCATTCGAAATTCTAGCTGTTGTGGGCATGGATGGAGAATATAGCCGTTGGGTCACACTGATTCTTGGATTTCCGATGATTGCTCTGCATCGAAGATCATTTGGTGTTTTTTACTAATTTGTGCAACAAATCATTCTGAGTAAGAGTTGTAGCAATTGTTTCCAAATGAGGGAATTCATCTTTTTGACTAATCCTCTGTTTGACGCATGAGATCAATGCTATTGATTTTCATCAATCAATCGTGGATACGACTCAAACTCGAGTTTGCAAGTCTAGGCTCGAGTTTGCAAGGCATTTTGAATGTCAGGTTCAGCTTCTGCAAGGTGCAAACTGGAGGTTCAAGGCAAACTCTGGAGTTTGTAACATTTCTCAAAGAGTGAACTCGAGTTCATAAAACTAGGCTCGAGTTCAGAGCACTATAGAGCAATTGTCGCGAAATCCATCTGAAATCAAAACTTTACACTTTGGCAAACTCGAGTCCATTAGTGAGCAGGCTCGAGTTTGACATTATTCATGTCAAAATAAAATAGCTTTTCAAAACGTGAACTGGAGCTTAAATATGAACTCTGGAGTTTGTTAATTTACTTTACTCATTTTCAAAGACCAGGCTCGAGTTCATAAACCTAAACTCGAGTTTGCATCAATTAAATAGACTTTGAAATCATTTTGGTCTGAGGCAAACTGGAGGTTTAAAGATGAACTCTAGAGTTTAAAAGATATGAAAGTTTGGATGCTCTCTGCCAAGGGCAAACTCGAGCTTGCAACTGCAGGCTCGAGTTTACATGTTTTGTAAACTCAACTTTGTCTTTCAAACCATAGAGTAAACTCTACATAAAAACCATAGGCTCGAGTTCATATCTTCAGGCTCGAGTTTGAAATCCAAAATCGCCTGAAATTCTCTCTGTTAGTAGCAAACTCGAGTTCGCCTATCTAGGCTCGACTTTGGCGCTAACATAATGTTTTTGAAGAAAGATTAATTCATTTAACTTATCAAAAACATTTATACTTGTTTACAATTGTCAGTTATCATCAAAACACATAGAAAAATAACATTCTCCCCCTTTTTGATGATGACAACACTTGTAAACTATTAACCATTTTTAAAATCAAGATTTGATCATTTGGATTTTAATGAAAGTTTGTTTGATCAAAATCATTTTGCACAACACTGAGTTCCTTGAAAATAGTTTGAGTATGGATAGGTGCTTCATGGCATATTATTTCAAATCAAATTGCAATTACATATTGAAAGAGATTTGCCGAGCCCTCACAAAATAACCAAGTTCAATAAAAGATTTGCAGTAATAGGGAACCTGGATCGTTTTCCCAATGAATTCACAGCGGGTTTGATTGGAATAACAGTGAAATAGAAACAGTAAAAATGGGGAGGTTTTTGGTTCAAACAGATTAGAGAGGAGATAATAGAAACAGATAGAAAAACGTTAATAAACTGAAACAGATTAAAAACGACCAACCCAACGTTTAGATTCCAGAAACTTCCTTCCTTGAGCAAAATATGAACGAACTCGCGTTTGGTTCTGGATGAACCGAGATCTCTGCATCCGTCCAGAAATTCCCTCGACTAGACGATCGCCTAGCATTTATCCGAACAGTGGCGTCTCACTATACGATCGCACAACAACACTTTGAACCTAGTCCGAACTCAGCCCTTGGGACGAACCAAACCAAATATTAAATCTAATATTCGAACTATTTTCAGAAATCGGATCCGATAACATGAAAATAGAAACGAGTAACGTTTCCGATTAAGCATAGGCTCTCTGGACGAATCATGGAATCCTCACATTAGATTAATCACAGAAGTTTAGCCGAGCATGGCTGGAATAGAAGAAATTACGAAGAACGTGAAGAACATTTAAGAGAAAAGTAAAACTTCTGTCTTTAATCCAAAACTCTGTAAAACGTGAATGAATAGAATGTGTCGAATGGTTGTGTGACGGCTGCCTCACTTAAAGATAACCTAAAAACGAATTAGGTCTAATGGTTCAGCCCAAAACGAAAATAAAATAAAGATGGGCTTTAATTACAAAATTCGAGCCCAATTAAAATCCAGAATTGTTCATCTGACTTTTGCTCCAAAATTGACCGCCTTCTTGTCCGAATTGGCTCTTTATGTCTTCATAACAATTGTAGCTCTCTGAATCATCTGAAATATGAGACAAAAATGAGGCAAATCCGATGTCTGGTTCAAGAGTTATGGTAAAAATAGTGAAGCAATACAAAACTGGAATTTTATCGATAAAAATGGCTAAAATTACAATCTAAGGCCCAAAGCCTAAATGTACATAAAAGCCATTATTTATTAACTAAAGAGTCCTAAATATTGATCAAGAGATAAAAATAAGTGTATTAAATATTCAATTATCAAATTCCCCACACTTATCTTTTTGCACTCCCGAGCAAAATCTAAAGAAAAAGACTAAAAGGAAAAACTCTTCTTTACTAATAATTGCTAATAATGCAAAAAGTGAATCAAGGGACAAAAAGTTCCAAAAGACCAATCAATCAAGACCAAAATCCCTTCATCTCAAATTACAATTCATGGTAGTCTCAATCAATGATGCTAATCACAAAAGATGGTCTCACAAATGATGCGCTCAATCAATCGTCTCTCAAGTGTTTAAGGTAAATAAGTGTATCGCTCAAATTCTACTCAAGAAAATTGTTCTACCATAAGCTTGCTCAACTTCTACGTCTCCACTACTCACAACACGACATGCACAAATCAAGAGAGCTTGTAATTAAAGGTTGTAACGGGGCTAGGGTGAAGGTAGGTAATAGTATGGAATGAGAGGCTAAGCACCAAAGAAATCAAAAGGAAGAGCACTGATTAACACAATCATTCTCTATGTATGAAATTTTTATTCTACTAATATATCCATTCCTTTCTATGTATTTTCTTTTTTTTTTTCTTTTTTTTTTTTTTTTTTTCTTCTTTTTTTTCTTTTCTTTTTTTTTTCTTTCCTTTCATTGTATACGTAATTACAATGTCAAAATCAAATATCTCCCCCACACTTAAACCGTTGCACTCCGAGCAACCCCACACTTAAACACAAAACAAGTTGAAACCAATGCTCAATAAATCTTCAAGGTGCGGAATAAAATGGTTTTACGCTTAGGCTTGTAATGTGGCTTAGAAAAGAATGGGTCAAAAGGCACAAAGGGGCTAGCAAGGGAATCATAATGCAAGGGAAAGCTATTTGGCCAAAGTGAGGAAAATAAAAGAAAGAAAACAAGCTTCCATCATACTTATGCACGTAAGTGAAAAATGTAGTTTCAAAAAGAAAAGGAGCAAGTTCTAGAGAACAAAAATCATGAGAGATGCACACATGAAAGAAAGAATGGCAAAAGATGAATTCCATTCATGCAGGCCCAAAACCTCACAAGGTCAATACCAACTTAGGCAATCAACAACATCAAATCAACTATCAAGACTTGTAATCGAAGAGTCAAGAATTGTAGACCAACCGTAATGATCCATTAAAACCAAAGTCTAATTCCACGTTCATAATATGTAGCAATCATAGAAAGAGAGACTTTTTTTTCAAAAATCAAGGTAGAAAAAAAAAGAAAACAAATAAGAGAGAAAGAGGGAGAAGGAAGAAGAATACTCCCCAAGGGTTTATGGAGGAGAAAGAAGAATCATCCCCAAGGGTTTATGGAGGATAGATGGCGTCAATGAGGAGAGTCTCCGCTTCCTCAGCCGCTGTGGGATCCCTCATGAAATGGCTTGAGGCGATGCCCATTAACCTTAAAGGTACTTCCCGTGGTTGGATCACATAGCTCAACAAAGACCAAATGGAAAAATGTTAGTGATCTCAAAAGGGCCATCCCATCTAGATCGAAGCTTACCCGGCATAAACTTCAAACGGAGTTAAATAGAATAACTGAAGGATTTGCTTAATCTCTCTATTTGAGACTTCAGCTTGACCATTGGTCTGAGGGTGGTATGCTGTGGAGACCTTGTGTAGCACTCCATACTTGCGTAACAAGGCACCCATGCTTCGATTACAAAAATGGGAACCCTCGTCACTGATAATAGCTCTAGGAATGCCAAACCCGCATAAAATGTTAGACCTAACAAAGTCCACCACCACGGAAGAATCATTAGTCCGGTGGCTTTCGCCTCAACCCATTTCAAACATAATCAAACCAAGCAGATGTAAGTATAACCATATGAAGGTGAAATGGACCCATAAAATCAATACCCCAAACATCAAAGATCTCACAAAACAATATAGGGTTTTTTGGGGCCTACGAGAAATACTCCCGCTCTCTCGACGCTTATCACATGACTTACAAAACAAATGGGAATCACGAAACAAGGAAGGCCAAAATAATCCACTATCTAACACTTTCCTAGCAGCTTCTTTGGGGTCCAAAGTGACCACCACAAGCGTAAGCATGAGAAAATGCAATATGGAGTGAAATTCATGGTCAGGTATACATCTCCTAACTATGTGGTCACTACAAAACTTCCACTGATAAGGGTCATCCCAAACATAATATTTAGACTCACTTTTCAATTTTAGGTTTTGGCCCCTAGTGGAGTCTATAGGAAAATACCACTACCAAATAGTTAACTAGATCAAGATACCATGGGGTCTTACCTTGTACTGTAGAAGCCGCTCATCGTGGAAATCATCCCGAATAGAAGAGGGGTGAGAGGGAGAATGGGTGATGCGACTCAAGTGGTCGGCTACCCGCTTTGCGCCCACTTCGTCTCGAATCTCAACATCAAACTCTTGGAGCAAAGCAACATCCACCGGATGAGTCGTGGCTTAGCATCCGCCTTTTTCAAAAGAAACTTCAAAGCAAAGATGGTCGAGAAAACAATGACTCTACTAGCTAGCGATATGACCTAAACTTATCAAAAGCAAATACAATGGCCAACAACTCCTTTTCGGTGGTGGTGTAATTAGACGAGCGTAATCCAAAGTCTTGGAGGCATATGCAATGACATGAGATGCTCTGTCTACCCGCTGTGCCAAGATAGCACCAACCGCATAATTGGAAGCATCGCACATCAACTCAAAAGGAAGGCACCAATCAGGGGGCTTAATCACTGGGCTGTAGTCAGGCAATGCTTCAAATGATCGAAGGCCGCCTTGCAAGTATCATCAAATACAAATTCAGCGTCCTTATGCGTAAGGTTGGACAAGGGTCGGGCGCCTTGCTAAAATCTTGAATGAAACGCCGATAGAAACCCGCATGACCAAGAAAAGAACGAACTTCCCGCACGTGCGGGGTAAGGCAACGCAAGAATTACATCTATCTTAGCGGTGGTCTACCTCAATCCCTTTCCTAGACACTATGTGTCCCAAGACTATACTCCGACTCAACCATGAAGTGACACTTCTCATAATTCAAAGACAAGATTAGACTCGCACATCTATGCAAAACTCTAGACAAATTAGCCAAGCAGAATCAAAACTAGACCCATATACAAGTGAAGTCATCCATAAAAACCTCCATGCAATCCTCTAGAAACTCGTAGAAAATACTTACCATACAACGCCGAAAAGTGCCGTGTGCATTGCAAAGGCCAAAAGGCATCCTTCTAAGCATATGTCCCAAAGGGGCATGTGAAGGTCGTCTTCTCCCGATCCTCGGGAGCAATATGGATCTGGAAATATCCGGAGTAGCCATCCAGAAGCGTAATGAGACTTACCAGCCAAACGCTCTAACATCTGATCAATGAAAGGTAGAGGATAATGATCCTTGCGAGTGGCTTGGTTGAGTCTCCTATAGTCGATGCAAACTCTCCAACTATTCTGAACTCGAGTAGGAATGAGCTCATTCTTCCGATTGGCTACCACAAGTGACTCCGGATTTCTTAGGAACGACTGACCGGACTAACCCACGGCTATCGAAATGGGATAGATGATGCCACTGCAGGAGCTTAGTGACCTCCTTCTTTACCACATCAAGGATAAGAGGATTAAGGCGTCTCGGGGTTGCCTCACGAGCTTAGATTCCTCTTCCAAATGAATACGATGCATGCACATAGAAGGGCCGATGCCAACTATGTCGCCTAATGTCCACCCAATGGCCTTCTTGTTCGCCCTCAATAAGCTTAGCAGCCTTCTCTTCTTGATCGTGCAAAAGATTATTTGCCACAATGATCGGTAACTCGCTCATTCACCTCCGTAAATGCATACTTCAGTGATGCGGGAGGGATTTCAACTCTAGTTTGGGCGATTGCTCAATGGAGGGAAGAAGCTTGGGTGGTAACAACTCGATGTCATCACACTAGAAATCCCCGAAACCACATTCAAAGAAGCACAAGCAAAAGGACGTGTCTATACAAACTCAATGTTAACATCGAATTCGGTTCATCAAAATCGAAGTAAGCTCATCAAAATCGAATCGGGATGCACGTTAGGATCGGGATGAAGCTCAAAAACTCGAATCGACAAGTAATGCGTAATCACTAAGCAAGTCGAATCACCAAATAATGCATCATTAATTTCAGTGCAAATAGGACACCATTCATTATTAGCACATGCACAAATGAGAGAATCACTCATAGATGCAAAATCGTGGTAAGCAAGACACCAATCGCAAGAACATCATCCACAAAGATCATCAATCACATCAATACAAAAATGAATGCTCTTCCCTAGGATATTTCATGGCATCAAAGATATTGAAATTCACGATATATCACCAAACTCCATGGAAAGAGTACCGAATGCACATCTATCTTAGTCCTAGCTGTTTTCATGAAAGGTCTCCCTAGAATGATTGGTGACCTACTACTAGGAGACTCACCCTCCATATCCAAGATGTAAAAATCAGCAGGAAATATCAAGTCATTAACTTTGACTAATACATCTTCAACTAAACCGAAGGATGAGCACTACTTCTATTAGCTAACCGAACAATAACACCAGTAGGACGCAAAGGACCAAGACCAAGAGATCTATAAACAGATGCAGGCATGACATTAATAGAAGCACCTAAATCTAGCATGTAATCATCAAATCTATAATTACCAATGAGGCAAGGGATAGAAAATGTCCCTAGATCTTTGCATTTACGAGGCATAGTAGGCTGGATGAGTGCTGAGACATTCTGATTCAAACTCACTCGTTCATTCCCCTTCGCCGCCTCTTGTTGGTGCACAACTCCTTCGTAAACTTGGCATATTTAGGAATTTGTTTGACCGCATCTAAGAGAGGAATGTTGATCTCTACTCTTCCGAATGTCTCAAGTATATCCTTCTCTTGTGCTTTACCCGCCAACTTTGGGCTGAATTGCTCTCGAGGGAAGGGAAGAGGAATAGGAATGTCTTCCTCTTCACCTTGCTGTATCGCCTTTTTCTTTCGAGTCAATCTTCACATTTCCCGACTCGTTTCTGATGTGGAAGTCACATCGGTAGCGTGCTTAGGTTCCTCCAATTGCTTGCCGCATCGTAGTGATATAGCACTCACATTTCCTTAGGATTGGGAATTGTTTGTGAAGGAAGGGAGTTGGATCCCCGAGGTTGAAGCGGTTCAATGATGTTGCCAATTGCCCAACTGTGTTTGCAAACTCGAATGGAAGTGTCGGTTTGTCGTTGGAACCGCATATTGGCCGTGACAAATTGCTTCATCATATCTTCAAGCGAGGAACCACCACCACGACTACTAGCTCTTGCCGTGCCGCCCGTGGAGGTGGACATATGGCCGGTCGAGGAGGTGGCGCTTGCAAAGGCAAAGGGGTGCAGATCGCATTGCCGGAAAGTCCGTGGCATGTACTGTCTCGCGGTAATTCCTGCACTCGTTGATACCGGTTACTCGATTCGATTCGATCTCGGTTACTCGGTTCGATTTTGGTTCCAGCGAAAGTTGGGGTGATTTCTCCAACCGGGATTATAAGTATTGGAGAAGGCATTATTCGTTGGTATTGTGGCCTTCCCGGAAAACGCCCACCGAAGCTACCGATCGGTCTTGGTAAGGTGATCATGCAAGGTAGGGCATGAGTCAAGAGAATGATATGGGTCGAACAAAACCCACAGGAGTACCCACTCGAGGAGGTGAAGACTGCACCGTCTCGTGTGCACGCTAACCGCCTCACAAGGGAGGTCGATCATCAAGTCTAGTCTCTAATCTCTCGGGAATCATACTGGTTTGGCGGTGCTGCTTGAATATGGTAAACAGGGGTACTATTGGCCCTGGTGCCAAACTGCTGAGAGTTATCTGCCATAATGGATATCAAGTCCCGAGCCTCTTCATGTGTCTTGTTGCTCATAGCACCACCGCTAGAAGCATCCACCAATCCTTTGTCTACCAAGCAGCAGACCATCATAGAAACCGTTAATCGTCTTTTCATTTATCTCGATGGTGTGGACAGCTTGCACATAACCTTTTGAATCTCTCCCAATACTCATGCATAGTCTCCCCGGTGACTGCTTAATGTTGCCAATTTCCTTCTTGATCGCAGTTGCTCTTGATGAAGGAAAATATTTGTCTAGAAATAACCTCTCGAATATCAGTCCAGCTCCCAATAGATGAGGGTCGAAGGTACAACAACCAATCCTTAGCTCCACCGTCCAATGAGAAAGGAAAAGCTCTCACTTGATATGATTCTCATCAATGGCTTGTGGTTTCATTGTGCCGCACACTACATGGAATTCCTTCAAATGCTTAATGGGGCACTCACCGCAAGACCATGAAACTTAGGCAACAAGTGTATTAGACCGATTTAAGCTCAAAGTTAGCAAAGAAGGTTAGGATATTGGATGCACAAAGGTTGATAATTAACATCAAAGTGCACCCAATTCCTTTAAAGTAGCATGATCCGCCCGTCTTTTCGCCATAATGTCCGAGTTAGCAAAATTGCTACTAGAATTAGTGAAAACAACAAGACTATCGAAATACTATCAAATGATTTTTTAAAAAAATAAAATAAAAAATAATTTTTTTTATTTAAAAATAATAATAAAATCAAATAAAATCAAATAAAAGATAAAATAAAAGATAAAAAAATCAAATCAAATCAAAATAAAAAAAAATAATAATAATAAAAAAATTTCCAATACTGTTACTAATCAAACCGATGCAAATTCCCCGGCAACGGCGCCAAATTTTGAAAGAGATTTGCCGAGCCCTCACAAAATAACCAAGTTCAATAAAAGATTTGCAGTAATAGGGAACCTGGATCGTTTTCCCAATGAATTCGCAGCGGGTTTGATTGGAATAACAGTGAAATAGAAACAGTAAAAATGGGGAGGTTTTTGGTTCAAACAGATTAGAGAGGAGATAATAGAAACAGATAGAAAAACGTTAATAAACTGAAACAGATTAAAACGACCAACCCAACGTTTAGATTCCAGAAACTTCATTCCTTGAGCAAAATATGAACGAACTCGCGTTTGGTTCTGGATGAACCGAGATCTCTGCATCCGTCCAATGAAAATAGAAACGAGTAACGTTTCCGATTAAGCATAGGCTCTCTGGACGAATCATGGAATCCTCACGTTAGATTAATCACAGAAGTTTAGCCGAGCATGGCTGGAATAGAAGAAATTACGAAGAATGTGAAGAACATTTAAGAGAAAAGTAAAACTTCTGTCTTTAATCCAAAACTCTGTAAAACGTGAATGAATAGAATGTGTCGAATGGTTGTGTGACGGCTGCCTCACTTAAAGATAACCTAAAAACGAATTAGGTCTAATGGTTCAGCCCAAAACGAAAATAAAATAAAGATGGGCTTTAATTACAAAATTCGAGCCCAATTAAAATCCAGAATTGTTCATCTGACTTTGGCTCCAAAATTGACCGCCTTCTTGTCCGAATTGGCTCTTTATGTCTTCATAACAATTGTAGCTCTCTGAATCATCTGAAATATGAGACAAAAATGAGGCAAATCTGATGTCTGGTTCAAGAGTTATGGTAAAAATAGTGAAGCAATACAAAACTGGAATTTTATCGATAAAAATGGCTAAAATTACAATCTAAGGCCCAAAGCCTAAATGTACATAAAAGCCATTATTTATTAACTAAAGAGTCCTAAATATTGATCAAGAGATAAAAATAAGTGTATTAAATATTCAATTATAACATATGATTAGTGATTATAACTTGAAATTGCAATTAGAATCAGAATTGGAGTAGAAGCAGAATCAGAATTAGAACTTGAAACAGAAATGAACTTGCATGGAATCAGAGTTAGCAGCAGAAATAGAATGAAAACAATAAGCACACTGCATAACTTAACTATGAAGCATAAACCATATTGTCATATTGCATAACTTAGAGTATTCAAAGAAAAGTTACATAATGACAGTAGAGTTTCAAAAGCAAAAATAATTGAAATGATCAAAACATAAAGAAAATGACTGCTTCTTCCCTTCAACTCTTCTCCCCCTTTGTCATTAGCAAACAAGGGTGGATCAATTGGGGTAGAAGAAGGTGAATTAGCAGGATCAGAGGTGGTAGGATCAGGTACAGTAGGTTCAGAGGTAGGAGCATCAAAAGAGGTAGATGCAGGAGCAGCTGGTTCAGGGGCTATGGAAGTGATAAGAATAGATGGTTCAGGGACAATGGTGGGAGTTGGTTCAGGTATAGATGGGGGAACTGAGGAGCTAGGACCAGCAAAGGTAGAAGTACCTAAATCAAAACCAGAAGCAGACATGGACTGATTTTGCAGAATTTTGTCCATCTTGTCGCTGAGACTCGCCATGGATACCAAAAGAGTGGAGATGCTGATTGACTGATCTCCAATCTCACCACTGAGATCTTGAACTTTTTCTTTCAGAGCTTCTTGTTCAAGAGTCAATTCTTCCTGTGAATCAACCATCTCATCATATCCTTTATTCACCTCTCCCTTGAATTGCTTGATTTCTGATTCTATCTTGACAGAAAGATCCGAAACAGCTTGGTTAATCATAGCCTTGATCCTTTCATCCAAATCAGAAGGAATGGACTGAGGAGGAGGTACACTCTGAGCTTCTTGCACTCTAGAGTATGTAGCTCTTGATCTTGCTGGCCTTGACTGAGGTGGAGCTCTGGATTGATCACTGCCTTCATCAAAGCTGATTCTCATTAAGTTCAAGATGTGCTTGCCAAATTTATGGGGTTTTTCAGGTTGCTCATTGGCAGGAAGGTACCACACCTTTTCATGGAACATGATCACAGAGATGAGGCTGGCAAAGGGTATCTGAGATGATTTCCTTCCAGTGAAGCGAAATCTGGCCATTTCCTTGAAAATCCAGTGCCCAGTATTGTGAGGCACTTGGTCAATGATGGAAGCAAAGATAGGGAAATCCTTATTTGCAAAATGGGTGAAATGTCCTCCTTTTTGCATGAGATCCCTAGTATAGATGTACCAGGCAGCTCTTTGCTTAGGGGGCATTGACACTGGAGTAAAACTTAGAATCTCCAAGGCATCAGGGACTGGCTCATCAGGTTTAAGCAATGAAAAGATTTGCCTATCAGTATAGTTTGGAGATGCTACAGGTAGGGAATTCTGGATTTAGAGGAGTGAATTTAGATAAGCAGCAGACAAGGTGATCTGTTTCCCTCTAATTGTTGTTGTAATTCTTTCCTCAACCAAATTCCTATTTCTATCCAGCAAATTATCACTTTTCATGCAGTGGTAGAAAGCTTTGACAAGTGATGGGCTGTATGAAGCTCTAATAGATATAAGAGGTTCGAATTGCTTAAACCAATGGGTAAAATCAAGGTTACATTCCTATTTTAATTGATCCAAGTCAACATAGTCAGTGGGGCAAAAATTTGAGTTCATAATTCTCTTGGAATCTAATAGCATCCTCACCAGATAATCTCACAGGCTCACTAAAAAATCCACTAGGTATTGAATAGTGGTTATAAATCTCAAATAGAGCTGGGGTTTCTTCAAATACCTGAGGCACAGATTGCTCTTGATGATGGGAGGCAGAATGAGCTTGAGAACTGGCTTGTCCAGCTGTAGGAACATTCTTCTTGGACCTCTTAGACTTGTAGACTTTTTCTTTGCCTCTTCTAGTTACTGTTTCCGTATTAGAAGGATTCTGAGGATTGCTTTCTTGAGTTTTGGATGATGGAGAGGGCTGAGTTGCAGCAACCCCAGGAACTACCTTATCAATTCCATGCTTGAACCGTTTGGGAAATGACTTAACTCTGGGTGGACGTTGAGATACACTTGGAGGAGTCAATTGAGGTTCTTCATGATCGGATCTTGGAGTATCATTGGTTGCAGATCGTTTGGAGGCCATTTCTCTGGTTTTCGTTGAGGGAGATGAGAGGATTTGAGAGGATTTTAGGTTTAGGCTCGAGGGTGAAGTGGAGTGAAGTTCAACAGTTAGGTTTTTAAAACATTTTATTGTGACAAACTCGAGTTCACAACTGTAGGCTCGAGTTTGGGTGAATGGGTACTAACCTGGACTTCAAGAATGTATGTGTGAACTCTTGAATTTTCCTCTTAGGCTCAAGTCTAGCAACTTACAGGCTCGAGTTTGTGAAGTCCTCTGAACTGAGTTGCTCTCAGTGTCCCGCGAACTCAAGTCTGCAAACTTATGGGCTCGAGTTTGCGTAAATTCTCTTGAATTTAATTTCTCTCAGAGTCTGGCGAACTCGAGTCTGTCAACTAATAGGCTCGAGTTTGGCTACTTGAAACAATTACATTTCCCCTGATTCTCTCGAGCTCGAGTGTGTCTTTGGTAGGCTCGAGTTTGGCTTCCTTGACAGCAAACTTTCAACAGTCGATGGACAGTGGTGGTGATCACAATAAATGTCCTGCAAAAGACATATCTACATACTCCGATGCTTAAGTTAGTAAATAGTAATCATCAAAAACATAACTAACATTGAGTAAGGATTACTTACAACTCATTGGGATTTACCATTCCCAATTCTCTTCTAATGAACACAAATTGTTCTTTTGCTAAAGGTTTGGTGAAGATATCAACAAGTTGCAAGTGAGTTGGGATGAACATGACCTTGACATCTTTCTTTTGAACATGGTATCTTATGAAATTATGTCTAACATCAATATGCTTGGTTCGAGTGTGTTGAACTGGATTCTTGGCCAAGCTTATTGTGCTTGTATTGTCACAAAGAATTGGAATTTCTTTGAGATGGACTCCCAAGTCAGGCAACTGTTGTTTTAGCCAAAGAATTTGAGCACAGAAACTTGAGGCAGCAACATATTCAGCTTCAGTGGATGACAGCTACTGTGGTCTGTTTCTTGCTGAACGAAGATACTAGTGATCCTCCAAAGAATTCACATTGTCCACTAGTGCTTTTTCCGCGCTTTGTAGCCTGCATGATCTGAATCTGTATAAGCTACCAAATACTCATGTTGATCTTTGGGAAACCACAATCCAAGGGTCTTTGTGTCAGCAAGATATCTGAAGATCCTCTTGACATGTTCAGCATGAGACTCCTTAGGGGCAGATTGGAATCTAGCACACATTCCAACACTGAATTGAATGTCTGGACGGCTTGCTGTAAGATAGAGCAATGATCCAATAATTCCTCTATATTTAGTGATGTTGAAGTCAGTGCTTTTTACATCAGCATCCAGAGTTGCAGTTGAGCTCATTGAAGTGTCTGCTCCATTACAATCATCTAGACCATATTTGTTCAATAGATCTTTCAAGTACTTGGTCTGGGAGATGAAGATTCCATCATGGCGTTGCTTGATTTGAAGACCAAGGAAGTAATTAAGTTCTCCCATCATAGACATCTCAAACTCTCCCTGCATTATCTTAGCAAATTCTTCACACATAGCATCATTAGTTGCACCAAATATGATGTCATCAACATAAATTTGAACTACTAATATATCATCAAGTTTATTTTTCTTTATGAAGAGAGTTGTATCTGTTTTACCTCTAACAAATCCTTGATCAAGAAGGAAATTGCTTAATCACTCATACCAAGCTCTAGGAGCTTGCTTAATTCCATATAAAGCTTTCTTGAGGCCATAAACATGATCTGGATGATGTTCATTTAGAAAACCTGGAGGTTGTTCAACATAAACTTCCTCCTATATAAAACCATTTTGAATTCCTTGACACAGGAAAAAGCTAAAAGAACTCTTATTGCTTCCAATCTAGCCACTGGAGCATAAGTTTCTTCATAATCAATTCCTTCTTCTTAATTATAACCTTTAGCAACTAGCCTTGCCTTATTACGAATGATTATGGCGGATTCATCATGTTTGTTCTTGAATACCCATTTAGTGCCAATGACTGGATGGTCTTTAGGCCTAGGTACCAAGTCCCAAACTTGGTTTCTTTCAAACTGATTTAACTCCTCTTGCATTGCTATGACCCAATCATTGTCTGAAAGGGCTTCATCAATTTTAGAGCGTTCAATTTTTGAAATGAATGTAGAAAATGTAACTTCATTTAAAGTGCTTCTTCTGATTCTTACTCCTTGATTTACATCACCTATTACTTGATCCAGAGGATGACTCCTACTGTATCTCCATGATTTAGGTTGGGTTTGAACACTGTTTTCACAAACATTTTCACACTGATTTTCAGTTTCAGAATCTTTTTGCAAATCTTTTTCAATATTTTTTAAAACAGGAGTTGACACTGAACCAGATTGATTTGAAATGGGAAAATCATCATCATCCAAGGACTTGTTAGGTTTGGTTTCACAGGATACAACATGCATAGATTCTTCAACAATGCGAGTGCGGGTATTATAAACTCTATATGCTTTACTTCTACTTGAATAACCCAAGAATATACCTTCATCAGCTTTGGGATCAAACTTACCCAAGTTGTCCTTACCATTATTGTGGATGAAACACTTGCATCCAAAGATGTGCAAATGAGCTAAGTTGGGTTTTCTTCCTTTGTACAGCTCATAGGGAGTTTTGTTCAATTTCTTCCGGAGATATGCCCTGTTTGTTATATAGCATGCAGTGCTCATAGCATCAGCCTAAAACACTTGAGATGTTTGATTTTCATTCAGCATTGCCCTTGCCATTTCAGTGAGCACTCTATTATTTCTTTCAACAACTCCATTTTGCTGAGGGGTTCTTGGAGCTGAGAAGTTATGATTGATTCCCATACTATCACAGAATTCTCCAAAGGCATGATTCTCAAATTCTCCACCATGATCTGTATGAATACCTGCAATAGAGAATCCTTTCTCGTTCTGGACCTTCTTGGCAAACACAACAAATTGATCAAATGTTTCATCTTTTGAAGACAAGAAAATGGTCCAAGTAAACCTTGAGAAATCATCAACTATGACCAAAGTATAAAGATTGCCACCAAGGCTTTTTATTCTAGTAGGTCCAACTAAATCCATATGAAGTAGTTGAAGAGGTCTATTAGTTGATATTTCATTCTTTGATTTGAAAGAGGATTTGGTTTGTTTACCCTTTTGACAAGCATCACAAAACATGTCATTTTTAAAATTGAGTTTTGGTAAACCACTAACCAAGTCCTTTTTGTTAGTTCTCAAATTGGTTTTGATGATAACAGACAATTGTAAACACAAGAGAAGATTGTCTTTGTAAGTTGAAAACTTACTGTCAAAGGCAAACTCGAGTTTTGGTTTGAAAACTCGAGTTTTGGCCTGACAGAAAAATGCTCGAATTTTTACTAAGATAAGAAAACTCGAGTCAAGATTTGAAAACTCGAGTTTTGACCATACAGAGAGCATTCAATATTTTCGCTGTACAAAGCAAACTCGGGTTTCAGTTGAAAACTCGAGTTTTGGCAAGACAGAGAGCAACCAATTTTTTCGATAAAACCAAAACTCCAGTTTCCATGGGAAACTCGAGTTTAGGCTTTCCTGAGTATTCTCTAAGTTTTTCAAGAGTTCATGAAAACTCGAGTTTGGAATGAAAACTCGAGTTTCCATCATCTGAGAACAATGCTCATCTCTAAACTTGCAAAAACTTATATATGAAGATCAACCAAAAATTTCAATGTTTTCTCATAAAAAGAGAAAACTCGAGTTTTGTTTTTAAAACTCGAGTTTCGGTCATACAGATAAGTTTCCAAAGTTTTCAAAGAATATGAAAACTCGAGTTAAGATTTGGAAACTCGAGTTTTTGATCAGGCAGAGAGCTCTGTCAGCTTTTGAACATTTTGAAAACTCCAGTTTTGTTTGGAAACTCCAGTTTTGAGATTTTGGACTAATACATGATTTTTCGATAAAAGTCCAAAACTCGAGTTAGTCACTTAATGACTCGAGTTTTGCACTGTTCACAAGACTTGTCCAAAATACCAAATCGCGATGCTCAACACTGAAATGAGAAAACTCGAGTTTCCATTGAAAACTCGAGTCCGGTCTTTTACAAAAAGAACGAAGAAGCATGAAAACTCGAGTTTGAATGAACTAACTCGAGTTTCCATCGCGAAATTTGAATTTCGAACAGAATGATTTTGCGAAACTTTCGTGTTTAATCTCAATACTTTATATCATCACTTATTACTATTCCTAACTATGTTTAATCAGTTTGTTAGTGAGTTTCAGATGATTTAGACATGATTAAATGAAGATTTGTGCAAAAGCAAAAAGTAAGTTAGAACATTAAATGCAAAACCCAGAAAAGTTGCATATTTCTAGTTAATCCTTCTGCACACGTTTGGAAAAGAAGAAAGAATGATTTCCACTTCCAGCATTAACTACTCCAACGGATTAATTTGCAGAGAGTCAACTCTGAACATCTGCACAGCTGGATTGAAGTGAAGATTAGAGAGAGAAGAAGACCAAAGCTTAATGCAAACAGCTCCCAACATCTCCAACGGTTATAATTGGGATTACAATGGACAATTAATGATCTCTACCTATAAATAGAGATGCATTTAGTTCTTCTCAACAACAAAAAGCTGAGCAAAAACGAAAATCATTCAAGTGTCATTTACTCTTTGAGTTTTCTTGTGTAAAGTATCTTTTGATACATCTGTACTTCAGTGTTCATACATATCCACTCTTAAAGAGAGTTAATTGATTGTAAATCATTTGTTGTGAGTTATCTCAAGTCAAGGGGACTTTGAGATTGGGTTATTGATTACAACTTGTAATGGGGGAGTAAGTTCTAGAGTGAGAATTACTCTTGAGTGCAGAGTGTGTAATCAATTGATATAGTGAGAAATCCCAGAGAGTCTGGGGACTGGATGTAGGTCAAGTTGTTGGATCGAACCAGTATAAATCTTGGTGTCTTGCTTCTCTTCCCTATACTCGGTTTCTCTTTCATTTCCCACTCGAAAAACAGAGCACACCGAAAAGATTATTGAGAATCCCCAATTCACCCCCCTCTTGGTGATTCAAGCTCCACTTTCACTTTTTCTGCAACTTGTCAAGTTGAATCATATTAACATGTCCCTAACGTTTATGTCATAGCCAACTTTAATCCAAGTTACCAACAAAGCATTTTTCAGAAACAAAATTGTTTTCAGACAGATTGAGAGTATAGCAATTACCTTCTCTTGGTGCTCTGAATGAAGCTTTGGATTTAATGCTATCTAAGGAGAGAATATCCTTACTTACAATCAAACATTCTTCTTAATCAAAGATGACTAAGTTTGCTTTGTCTGTGCTTTGACTCACACTAAGAAGATTATGACATAATCTTTCCACAAGGTAAACATCTTTGATTTGTGGTCCATTGTTTTTTCCAACTTCTCTAATTCCAGCAATCCTTCCGAACTGATTTCCACCAAATGTTACCTTGCCACCATCCTTATGTTTGATTGAAGCAAATTTGGATTGGTCTCCTGTCATGTGCCTTGAGCATCCACTGTTAATGTACCACTTATTGGATTTTGATGCTCTAAGACAAACCTGCATGAAGAAGGATATCATTTTTTAGGTACCCATTTTTCTTGGGTCCTTTTGGGTTAGTTTATGTCTTAGGAATCATATAGGATCCCTTAGGCACCCATTGATAATTACCAACAGGTTTGTTCATCCTTTCCTTTTTATGAAAACAATAAGAAGTGGCATGACCTTTTCTATTGCAATAGTTGCAATGAGCAAATGGATTTGAAGAATGGACTGATTTTCGAAAATAATTCATGTATAATATTTGTCCATGTTTCTTTTTGCCTTTCTTCTTATCACAATCAGGTTTGTAACCAATCCCTGAGTTGTCATTTGTGAATCTTTGCTGTTTTAAAATGATTTCAAGCATTTCACTATCTCTAGTGAATTTTTCAAGAGTCTTAGTAAGATGCAAGTTTCTTTTCTCTAAAGTGCAGCAATTTTCACAAACCTTTTCTGAAACTATTTCACAATTCTTTTCACAAACAGAAATAGGTATAGGAATAGTTTGAGCTTGTTCTTCCAACAATTTAATTTTCCTTTTTGAAAACAAAAGCTCTTTTGCAACTTTCTTAAATTCAGTGAAGAGAGAATCATATGCAGATGATAGTTCATCATAAGGCAAATTTGGATCACTTACCTCTTCATTGTCTGATTCTTCTTGAGCCACAAGACAGAGGTTAGCTCTATCTTCTTCTTCAGCTTCATCTTCATCGGATGAGCTGTCACCCCATATAGCTGAAACATAAGCTTTTTTCTTGAACTTATTGAACTTCTTTTATTTGTTCTTCAGCTATGGGCATTCAGGCTTGATGTGGCCAGGTTTTTCACATTCGTAGCATATGATAGGTTTCTTTGTTTCAGTGCTGGAGCTACCTTTGTGAAACTTCCTGAAGGCTTGGTCCTTCTTGTAAAATTTCTTGAATTTTCGAACCATCATGCCTAGCTCAGCATCTTCATCTTCATCTTCCTCATAATCATCTGATTTTACCTCTTTGACAGTTTTGAGGGCAATTCCTTTGTTTTTGCTGTTGATCTCATCAAGCCCTTTTCTGAATTTGATCTTTCCTTCATATTCAGAAAGACTGCCAAACAGTGCTGCTACTGAAGCCATTGATTCACCACGAGCTTCTTCAATTGCAGTGACCTTAGCTTCCCATTCCTTGGTGAGGATATTAAGTATTTTCCTGACTTGAACAGGTTGTTCATACTCCTTTCCCAATGCAGCAAGCTGATTAATCAGGTGAGTGAATCTGAGCTGGAATTCACTAATTGATTCTCCAGACTTCATACGAAGCAAATCATATTCAGTCATGAGGGTGTTTATGCGATTTTCTTTGATTGCAGCTGTCCCTTCATGAGCTATCTCAAGAGCATCCCACATTTCTTTGACAGAAGGCAAAGTGAAAATTCTGAAATACTCTTTTTGGGCAAGAGCACTTTGCAACATGTGGATTGCTTTCATGTTGAGAGTGACTAATTTTTTTTCATTCTCATCATACTCTTCTTCAAGCTTGGGGGTTCTAACACCAGCTTCTACTGAGGATGGAACATAGTTTCCTCTCTCAAAGACCTTCCATAGACCATACTCAGAGGCCATTACATAGACCCTGAACTTAGCCTTCCAGAATGAGTAGTGTACTCCATTGAAACCTGGTGGTCTGTTGATTGAGGCTCCATCGGGTAGAATTCCTTCCATTGGATCTTTTTCCTAGGATGTTAATCCTTCAAATAGACAACCAGGCTCTGATACCAAATGAAAGTGAAAGGGAATCACCAAAAGGGGGGTGAATTGGGGATTTCATAAATTCTTTTTCAATCACCCACACACTATATGAAGCTGGACATAAAGTAGAGATAGGGAAGAAGAGCTTGACACAGAGAATTTATACTGGTTCGGTCTTAACTCTTGACCTTCGTCCAGTCCCCAGGCTCCCTGGGTTTTCTACTATCACTCAATTCAGATACACACTCTGTACTCAAGGATTATCCTCTCTCTAGGATACACTCCCCCTTACAAGTTGTAATCTGGAATCCCAATCTCCAAGTCCCCTTGACTTGATATTCTTACAATGAATGAAATACAAGAATAGAAGCTCTCTCATAGAGTAGATATTGATAAACACTGAAGTTCTAAGTATCAAGGATACTATACAGAAAGAAAACTGAAAGACTAGATAACTATTGAGCAGTTTTTCATTTCTGCTTGTTGTGTTGTCTTGAGAACTTGTATGCAGCTCTATATATAGCAGCAGATCTTCATATGACCGTTGCTTCTTCATTCTGTATTGTCTCCATTCGAAATTCTAGCTGTTGTGGGCATGGATGGAGAATATAGCCGTTGGGTCACACTGATTCTTGGATTTCCGATGATTGCTCTGCATCGAAGATCATTTGGTGTTTTTTACTAATTTGTGCAACAAATCATTCTGAGTAAGAGTTGTAGCAATTGTTTCCAAATGAGGGAATTCATCTTTTTAACTAATCCTCTGTTTGACGCGTGAGATCAATGCTTTTTTTTTCGTCAATCAATCGTGGATACGACTCAAACTCGAGTTTGCAAGTGTAGGCTCGAGTTTGCAAGGCATTTTAAATTCAGGTTCAGCTTCTGCAAGGTGCAAACTGGAGGTTCAAGGCAAACTCTGGAGTTTGTAACATTTCTCAAATAGTGAACTCGAGTTCATAAAACTAGGCTCGAGTTCAGAGCACTGTAGAGCAATTGTCGCCAAATCCATCTGAAATCAAAACTTTACACTTTGGCAAACTCGAGTCCATTAGTGAGCAGGCTCGAGTTTGACACTATTCATGTCAAAATAAAATAGCTTTTCAAAACGTGAACTGGAGCTTAAATATGAACTCTGGAGTTTGTTAATTTACTTTACTCATTTTCAAAGACTGTGCTCGAGTTCATAAACCCGAACTCGAGTTTGCATCAATTAAATAGACTTTGAAATCATTTTGGTCTCGAGGCAACCGGAGGTTTAAAGATGAACTCTAGAGTTTAAAAGATATGAAAGTTTGGATGCTCTTCGCAAGGGCAAACTCGAGCTTGCAACCGCAGCTCGAGTTTATATGTTTTGTAAACTCAACTTTGTCTTTCAAACCATAGAGTAAACTCTACATAAAAACCATAGGCTCGAGTTTATATCTTCAGCTCGAGTTTGAAATCCAAAATAGCTCGAAATTCTCTCTCTAGTAGCAAACTCGAGTTCGCCTATCTAGGCTCGAGTTTGGCGCTAACATAATGTTTTTGAAGAAAGATTAATTCATTTAACTTATCAAAAACATTTATACTTGTTTACAATTGTCAGTTATCATCAAAACACATAGAGAACTAACATGGTGATGCTCAACAATCTTTACCTGCTCTGGTTTCACTCCCAATTCCTGCTTCACAGCTTGTTGTCCTACCTCAATTGTCTGCTGATCAGTACAATAAGCTCCTCACTCTGCTTAATTCGACTACACCATCTCAACCAATAATCAATAATTTGTCTGCCTCGGTTCCTACTGAAGGTATATCTGTTTCTCATTTTTCTCTTAATTCAGTTTCATGGATCATTGATTCTGGAGCAACCGATCATGTTTGTTCATCTCTGAATTTATTTGATTCATATAAGCCTATTTTCCTAATTTCTGTAAGACTTCCTACTGGCTCTAATACTGTTGCACGCTTCTCAGGCACGGTTCGCATATTTGATTCTTTAATCTTGCAGAATGTCCTTTATTTGCCTTATTTTTCCTTTAATATTGTCTTTGTCTCAAAATTGACTCATTCTTACAATTGTTTTCTCACCTTTCATTTTAATGCTTGTCAGATACACCAAACTCATCCTTTGCTGATGGTTAGTTTAGCTAGACTGTTTGAAGGTCTTTACATACTCACTGCAGATATGAAATTCCAGAAACCAACCTCTCAGATTCTTATGACCAATACTTGCTTTGTTTTACCAGATTCACATTGGCACTTTCGATTGGGACATCCTTCTGCCTCAACCTTATCTGTTTTACATGAACAAATACCTGATATTTCCTGTGTATCTCAGTCCTTTACTTGTGATGCTTGTCACTTCGCCAAACGAAGGCGTTTATCTTTCCCTATAAGCACCAGTTCGTCTAATAAAATCTTTGATATACTTCACGCTGACATTTGGGGTCCTTTTTCAATTCATTCTGTGCAAGGACATCGCTATTTTCTCACTCTGGTTGATGATTATTCTAGATATACCTGGATATTTTTAATAAAAAAATAAATCTGATGCTCGTACTCACATTTTGCAATTTTTCGCTCTTGTAGAAACTCAATTTTCCTCTTCCATTAAAATTTTGCGTTCAGATAATGGTCTTCAATTTATTTTACCTCAATTTTATGCTTCTAAAGGTGTCATACATCAAACATCTTGTGTTGCTACCCCTCAACAAAATGGTTTAGTGGAACGTGTAAATGGAGCAAATCACCAAGAGGGGGGGTGAATTGGGGATTTGAAAAATTCTTTTCAAAGTGTTCTGAAACTTGAACACCAAAACAGAGTATCGCAGGGAAGAGAAGAAGAATGATGAGACTGCAAGATTTATACTGGTTCAGTCTAATCTCCTTGACCTACGTCCAGTCCCGAGGCTCCCTGGGATTTTCACTATCTCACAATATCAATTACACACTCTGCACTCGAAAGTTATCCTCTCTAGGATACACTCCCCTTACAAGTTGTAATCTGATATTCCCAATCTCCAAGTCCCCTTGACTTGAGATTCTTTACAAAAAGGATTATAACAGAAATAAACTCTCTCTAAGAGTAGATAATGATAATCTCTGAAGCTCTAAGTATCAATGGATACTTTACAGAATGAAAATTAAGAGAATAGATAACAGTTGAGGTAGTTTTCGTTTCTGCTTGATGTATGATGATATTATGTGTTCTTTTTTTTTGGAAACTTGAATGCAGCAGCTTATATTGAAGAAGATCACCATATGATCGTTGCTTCTCCATTATGCAGTGTCTCCATTCAAAAATATGGCTGTTGAGTCTATGAGTGGAGAATATAGCTGTTGTAGACATTCTTGGTTTGTGAATTCAGAGTTGTGTCTTCAAGAAATTCACCCATGATGAAATGTTGGCAGCTTATCTTGAAAGAATATTATGCTGGAAGCTTTAGCATGGTCTTTGTTATCTTCTATGTAAAAAGGCGGTGCATCTTCCAGGTGGCATCCACTAGCTCTTGTTTAGTGGGCATTAAAATAATGCATTTGTACTTTCGAGAAAAGTAATCCTTGTGCTTTGTATTTAACCTTCTTTTGGATATCTGTAACTTACTAGCAATTGGGTTAAACAACATAAAGAATAATAGTGAATGATGATAATAAATGTTCAAAGCAAACAAGAAGGATTTTCAAATGCGGGCAAACTGGTTTTCTGTATCTGAGATGTAAACTCGAGTTTGGAATCCTAAACTGGAGTTTACACATTTCATTAAAAACCTAAACTCGAGTTTGCAAATGGAAACTCGAGTTTGCATTGTCCAGAGGAAGATGTCGCGATTTGATCTTGAACCATTTTTGAGAAATGTCCTAAACTCGAGTCATTAAGTACTAAACTCGAGTTTGCGACTGATGAGACGAAAAATCAATTTAACATTAAAATCTCTAAACTGGAGTTTCAAAGTCTAAACTGGAGTTTACAAAGTTTCAAAAAGAGCATAGCGTAAACTCGAGTTTGCAATCCCAAACTCGAGTTTCCACATTGACGATGTAAAATGGAAACTTTGCCATGAGTTCTAAACTGGAGTTTTCATTTCTAAACTGGAGTTTACAAAGCTTGGATATTTTTGAGTTTTAAAACAAATCTTCTAAACTCGAGTTTCAATACCCAAACTCGAGTTTGGCTCTGAGAGGGAAAATCTTTGAATATCAATTTGTCTCCAAACTGGAGTTTAGAAAACTAAACTGGAGTTTATGAAGGATCAGAATAGAGCATGATTCTCTGTGTGTTGTAAACTCGAGTTTGCAAACCTAAAATCGAGTTTGAAATTAAACTTGGAAACCTGGAGAAATCATTGTTAAGCCTAAACTGGAGTTTGAGAATGGAAACTAGAGTTTTGGCTAGTTCGAAAATATTGGTTGTTCTCTGCCTTGTCCAAACTCGAGTTTGTAAACCTAAACTCGAGTTTGCAATGTATCTGAAGAACTTGGAAGCTCTCTGTATGATGCAAACTGGAGTTTACAAACCTAAACTTGAGTTTGGCTTATGTTCTGAAAATTTGAGCTTCTCACTGTCAGATCCAAACTCGAGTTTGCAAACCCAAACTCGAGTTTGCCTTTGACAGTAAGTTTTTCAACTTACAAAGACAAACTTCATCTTGTGTTTACAATTGTTAGTTATCATCAAAACATCTAGAGAGCTAACAGAAGGCAAACATCAACATATTCTAAATGTTGCACGTGCACTTCTTTTTCAATCTCATATTCCCCTCTCATATTGGTCTTTTCTTGTTTTGCATGCCACTCACATCATTAATTGTCTACCTTCTCCTATTATTCAAAATTGCACACCATTCAAACGTTTACATGGTTTTCCTCCCTCTTATTCACATTTTAAGGTCTTTGGTTCACTTTGTTATGCATCTACTTTATCTTCTCATCATTCTAAATTTGATCCTAGAGCACAAAAATGTGTTTTTTGGGCATCCCCCATGGTTCAAAAGCATATACTTTGTTAGATATATCCAACAACCAGATCTTTATTTCTCGCGATGTAATTTTTCATGAAAATGTGTTCCCCTTTCAAAACGGCAGCATCTCTTCACTCTCTTTTCCCTTACCAGAACCTCAACTCTGTTCTCCTTTGCTAGATGATTCCACTCCTCTCCCTTCCCCACCTTTATCCCCTCATTCTCCTACCCCCATTACTACTTCACCTCCCTTACCCTCACCTCCTTCCCTTCATCGTTCAAGTCGGCCCCATCATGCTCCTTCATATCTGCAGGATTATCACTGTGCCTTCTTATCTTCTGCTACTAAATCACCATGCAAAGGTAGTCCTAGATATCCCTTATCTTCTGTTCTTTCATATCACTCCCTTTCTTCTACTTATAAAGCTTTTGTCAATTATGTTACTATTTCTCCAGGTCCTACTTCTTTTAAGCAAGCTGTGAAACATTCTATGTGGAGAGATGCTATGACTGCAGAACTTAATGCTCTTGAGCAAAATCAGACTTGGGTTTTCACTTCTTTACCACCAGGAAAACGTACTATTGGCTGCAAATGGGTGTTCCGTACTAAATTTCAAGCCAACGATGATATAGAAAGGTATAAAGCTAGGCTTGTGGCCAAAGGGTATACTCAAACCGAAGGTATTGACTATTTTGACACTTTTTCTCCGGTTGCAAAAATGACTACACTTCGTTTATTTCTTTCCATTGCAACTGCAAAACATTGGCATTTGCACCAATTAGATGTTAACAATGCTTTCCTACATGGAGATTTGCATGAAGAAGTTTATATGGATCTCCCTCTGGGTTTTACACCTTCTCATCCTAATCAAGTGCGTAAGTTACAAAAGTCCCTTTATGGTTTGAAACAAGCTAGTCGCCAATGGTATTGTAAGCTTTCCACTGCTTTGTTATCCTATGGTTATTCACAATCAGCATCTGATCATTCTCTATTTTTTAAAGCATCTTCCACTTCATTTACTGTTATTTTGGTTTATGTTGATGATGTGGTGCTTACTGGAAATGATTTGGCTGAAATTCAGTTAGTTAAACAACAATTACACTCTGCATTTACCATTAAGGATCTTGGTGAACTTTGGTATTTTCTTGGTCTTGAGCTTGCTCGTTCTAAAGCTGGTATATTTCTGTCTCAACGCAAGTTTGCCTTGGAATTGCTTGATGACACTGGTTATTTGGCTTGCAAGTCTGCTACATGTCCTATGGATCCTCATTTGAAGCTTTCTCAAGATCGTGGTACGCCTCTACTTGATCCTCTCCCTTATCGCAAACTTATTGGTCGTTTGCAATACCTTACTACAACTAGGCCTGATTTAAGTTTTGTCACTCAACAACTTAGTCAGTTTATGTCCAGACCTTGTGACACTCATTTAGCAGCAGCTCATCGTGTTCTTCGTTTTCTTAAGAATTCTCCTGGTGCTGGAATTTTCTTTTCAGCTGATTCTGACTTGAAATTACGTAGTTATAGTGATTCTGATTGGGCTGGTTGTGTGAATACACGTCGTTCTGTCACTAGTTTTGCCATTTTTCTTGGTTCATCTCTGATTTCTTGGAAAGCCAAGAAACAAGCTACAGTTTCCAAATCTTCTTCTGAAGCCGAATATAGAGCTTTGGGCTCTACTACTTGTGAATTACAATGGTTGATTTACCTTTTGAATGATTTTCACATATCTCATCTTGATCCTGCTCTTCGTTGTTGTGATAATCAATCTGCAATCCAAATTGCTGCTAATCCCACTTTTCATGAAAGGACTAAACATATCGAGTTGGATTGTCATCTTGTTCGTGAAAAAGTTTAGGCAAAGGTCATTCACATTCTGCCGGTACGGTCTGCTGATCAAATCGCAGATATTTTCACCAAACCTCTCCATCCAACCCGATTTCATGAGCTCACATCCAAGTTGGGTCTTAAAGACATTCATGCTCCAGCTTGCGGGGGTGATAGGAGTAACATAATTAGTTAGTTTGTTACTTAGTTATTATTCAGTTGTATTATGTTGTATAGTTAGTGTTCGGTTGTATTGTAACTAATCTATTTATGATGCTCAACCATGTGCATCTCACTGTGTATATATACATATGCTATCACATCAATAATATTCATTGAATTTTCCTTCACAAAACGTTACCTTTTCTGTGTTATCGCTGAAAGGTCGAAAGAATCAAATGAACTTTCCTTCGCCTTCAGACTCTTTTCCTCTCGGTCTCATTTCTGTCCTCTACCTCAGTCTCGTCTCTCCGTCTCTCTCTTTTTCTTCATCTCTTCCATGCTCTTGTTCTCAGCCTCACTTCTCTTCAGTCTAAGTCTCTTCCACGTTCTCACTTCTGTAGGTAACTGACCGAAGTGAATGAACCAGAAATGGAAAAGTGTGAGCGTATTGGGTTTGGTACTGCCTTCTTCCTTCAACTCTCGTTCTCTATTCTGTGTTCTCACACTCTGTTTTCTGTCTCAATCTTGGTCCCATTCTCTCGGTTCAACTTTCCTGTCTCTCGGTCTCTCTCATTCTCTGAATTCTGTGAAGGGCCGTGGTGAAAGAGTGACAATCGAGAGGGTGTAATGGTTCAGTCTGAATGAGTATAATGGGAGAGCATATGGCGCACAAGTTTCTGAGTTCAGAGACAGTGGAGTGTGGATTCTGTCATGCTGAATGCAAGGAGAATATGTCTGCCTTGCTTGTCGAAACATAGAGAAATAGTGGAGTATGGAATGGGTTGAGGTGTCTCCAAAAGCATGCAACAGCTGTGATCTCTCGCTGCCTCAACTCGTTCTCTGCGTTTTGGTGAGGCCGAGGAGTATTAAAATGAGAAATGGAAATTGAGAACTATGGGTGCTGAGTGATCTGTCTATTTATGCGAGGAACAGGTGGCTGTATATGCTTCTAAATTCAAAGTAAGGAAGTGGTGTACGAAATGGTTCTGCATATATTTATATAAGAGCACGTGCTGCATCTTTGCAACTTCAAAATGCTTCTGTTCAAAATGCTTCATTAGAGAAAATGAAGAGTTTGCATCATTTAAATATTCCACCAACATTCTCTTGTCTGCCACAATGATTACGAATGGGGTTTCTAGCTAACTAGTGGCCACTTGAATATATGGTAGGAGTAAATAATTGGGATGGTAATGCATAATAGGGACCACGTAACCATATGAAAGGAATAAGGTGCTGCATTTGCCCCTGGGTCCCACAAGCAAGTTTCCAAATCTTAGCTTGGTCATGCATGTATTATTCATTTTCTTTGAAACCAACTTAACAACTATTCATGCCTTCAATAAAAGACTTGGTGGAGCACGTACTAGCTCACCCAATTGAATTTGCATCCAATTGAACTTGCATCGACCCAATTTCATTTGCAGTTTTGGGGTAGTAAACTTACCATTTTACCCTTTCTTAAATTCTCGACACTTGACTGTCAAATAAATTTCAGAAATTATTCTAGACTATAAATTTTCCTTCCACATATTCCTTGACTTTATTTTTTTCCCGAAATTCCAAGGAAAAATAGACTTCACATTCCAATTTTATTCCCAAATTTCTATTTCCAAAATTCGGGGTATTACATGGTGCTTTAAATGTTTTCAACGTGTTCATAATAAGATTCTAGTACAAGAACTTAAAGATTTTGGTATGGTTGAGGAAGGCTTATTTTTAAGATAACAAATAAATATTTTAAAGATGAGTTATTTATATTTATATTTTGATTATTTTAGGGTCACTTTGATTTTCGCGTATCCGTGGAAAATTATATTGATAATTTTGGTCAACTACCAAGTAGTAACTTTAATCCTCATATGCCTTGTGTTGCTTTGTATGTATGTTATTCCATGATTGTGGACCCGTGTCTCCTGAAAAGGGACATGCGTTGTGTGCATTCAGTGTGGTCTGGGTTCGGAGCCCGACTACTTTGTTTTTCCTAGCGTTGTGGATCCAGGGCTCATCACTTTGTTGAGCAGTCCTACGTTTGTTTCTAGGACATGTAGTCCTTCCGCAGTTAACACAGTATACTTGGTATGTTGTATTTGTGTTACTGCGCATATGCTACTGAATGCCTTCATCTGATATTTTTCCTAATCATGGTTACATACATACACTATTTATGCATTACATATAAGATTAACAGTTACTCTGAGATTCATTTATGAATCCCATATTTTTGTAAAGCTTCAAGTAGCACTTTGAGGGCTGTATCTGGTGACAAGGGTAAGACTACGGAGCTGGAGTAGGTGGAGTTGATGGTGACGAAGGAATATTATTTTTTATATATTTATTTTGGATTTGGATAACTGTATATTTTTGGCCTTGTGGGTACAGAGTGGATGACTATATATTTAACCCTTCAGGGATTATATTTTGTCACTTGCTTTTAATTATACCAGTATTGTTTGAAATCCAACCGGGATATGCTCAACCGCATTAACCTCCGATGCATGCCAATAAGTATTAATTAGGTAAAATACGGTAATCATAAAAGGGAATCCCTCTATCCGCCACCCGTGAGGGTGAGGTCAGTAGGGGTGTAACAATTCAGACATAATTTTTAATAAATTTAACTAATGTAGCTATAAAAAAACTTGATTTAAAACCTGATTAATTTTCTTAACAAATATATGGAAGGGTTAAGGTGCAAAAATACACATGTAGCATAAATTATATTAAGAGCTGTCAAAATGGGCTGGACCCAATGGGCCTGCCCATTAAGCCCCATGTTTGGCCCTCATATTTTTAGCCCCCATATGATGGGGCCATTTTTAGCCCTAACCCCAAATAAGCCCCACTCTTTGGGGTCATGTTGGGGCCAACCCGTGGGTCACTAATCAACCCCGTTTCCAACATTCAGAAATTGTACAAATTCATCTGAAACTACACCTCCTCGCCTTCTTCAATCAAGGAATTGGATTCAGTCCACAGCTACCAGCATTCACTTCCAGTCCACTGCGCAAAAAACAACATTGATCCCTCTTTTTTTTTAACAAATATTTCAGGATACTATAGATATTTAAAAGATACTGGCCGGTACTGAAAAAATACATCATGATCTTGAAAAATTATTTTAAGATGTTGAAAAAATATTTCAGGGTACTGACTGGTACTTAAAAGATACTTCAGGATACTGACTGGTACTGAAAATATACTTAATGATCTTGAAAATGTATTTCAGGGTACTGACTTGTACTTAAAAAATACTTCAGGATACTGACTGAGGATACTGACTGGTACTTAAAAATACTTCAGGATACTGACTGGTACTAAAAATATACTTAATGATCTTGAAAAATTATTTTAGGATGTTGAAAAAATATTTCAGGGTACTGATAGATATTGGAAAAAATACTTCAGGATGCTGACTGAGGATACTGGCCGGTACTAAAAAAATACTTAATGATCTTGAAAAATTATTTCAGATCTAAAATAATTTTTCAAGATCATTAAGTATTTTTTTCAAGATCACCAAGATCTTCATCAAGATTTTGAAGTATTTTTTCAGTACCAATCAATACCCTGAAATATTTTTTCAACATCCTAAAATAATTTTTCAAGATCATGATGTATTTTTTCAGTACCGGGAAGTATCCTGAAATTGATTATTCAAGCCTAAGTTGATTATTCTAAAATGATTTTTGGCCCGCAGGCTGGCCCTAACCCTCAGGGTTATATAAATTTTTGGCCCGTGCGGGCTTTTTAGCCCTGTGGGCTTTTTGGCTCTAGCCTGTGCGGGCTAGGACCAAACGGGCTAGGGTGGCCTGTTTTGACAGCTCTAATTATATTAATATTATTACTCAAAATGTTTTTACTCGTCACAAAGAGTTCAAGAGAATATACGTGGATTACTATACAAATTAAAATATCTTCTACCAAGAAAATTTCTTCTTTGGTGTACTACTAAGATCAGTCAAATAATTAAACTGATTAATGTTTGTAATTTAAAATATGTCAGTTACTAGTTCTAGTTCCTAATGGTTTGTTGCCTTTGTCTGTATCAAAGAAATTAGGAAATAAAGGTAATTAGGAAATTTAAGAAATAATCAAATCCTTTTTTAAATATGAGTATTTAATCAATCAAATATGAACAAAAATAAATTATTTAAATTAGGGAATATTTTAGAATATTCATTAATACTGTACAGTGTATTTATTTATTTGTAGATCTGAACAGTATTACAAGTTTTCAAGGGATTCATCGATTGCTTGATGCGTTAGGCATACTTGAGGCCTGGGTGGTTAGTTAGATCGTCGGCCGATGGCCTCCTCAATTAGTCGTAATCTCATTTCCTTCATTGGTCTAGGAAATCGGCCCTCTACTTCTCCGTCTTTCTTATGCCGTAATGAGGTTCCTCCCGTGGGTGCAGTACTTGTGAGAGGGCCACGACGGAGAAATCTTCAAAGAACAGGCCTTCCAGGCTCACTGTCCATCGTAAGTTCTCTGGAACGAAGCAATAGCGGCGATGATTGCAGCGATGGGAAGAATGGAGGCGTATCGAATTCCAATTACGTTGTGCCGCTGGACAAGTCGTTTCCTTTCTCGGACCCATCCAGTATAACTCGCCCTCTGGCCGAGATTCTTAGCGATCTAAAGAAAAAATCCCTGATAATATCGTCAAAGCTGATGTCCATGGCAACCCCCTTATCCCCTGGTAGTGTTATTGTCATACGTTCTTGTATTTAGTCAACTTATTTCGTTTTCCGTTTTATTTTCCTCCAAGAAATATTTTTTAACAAACAGCCAGACAGTGACCATCTTATGCAATCCAAAAGTCTGTGTAGAAGATAGATAGTTAAAAAAAATGCTTGGTCCTTAGTGAATATATTGCCCAAAAAAAAAAAATCAAATCTAGTCATACTGATAGTGAAAAACTCGCTTACTCCCTATATGATGCATCAAGTTAAAAACCTGTCTTTCTTTCACAGCCGCTTGCATGTACTGACACACTTTTAACACTTCAGTAACCATAGAGAATGAAGGCTCAGCATCTGATCTCTGCTGATCTTGTAATGTTTGGTTGCTAGGTATCATGCCAACAGGATGCTGAACTTCTACGCCCCAGGTGCATGGGATTTTCCTTCCCTTTAATTCATGCTTTACTTGTTCATTATTGATTAGATAATGAGAGGTAATCTAGGAAAATGTGCTTCCTTCATCAACTTGATTTCAAAATTTGGGCACTCATTTGGACAAGTGGATATTATATCCAAAAACTCTTTGATGATGTCAAAATGAGTTTTTTTTTTTTTTTGAATCTGTGGTTGAATGATAAGTGTTCCATGGCCGCCTTTTCCAGTTGAAATCAGATTTTTTTTTTTTTTAAATGCCTCTACAAAATTTAGTTTTTGATCATATAACACATTTATAGTGGAAGTGCTGCAGGATCTGAACTTGGTGCTGCTTTTCATCTTTCTGGCAATCTCGCTTGATAGTCCTTTAATAGCGTAGTCTACTTGACTGAAAAGTTGATGATTTCTATTTGAACTAAGCCGTGCTTCCTATTTTTGGAATGTTGTTGAGGTCTTTGCGGTTCAAACCTATCGCTTCATGTTTTTAGAGGGAAATCTATCTTAAATTGACACATTGTATCTTGCTTGATTGAACCACCAAATTGAACCTGAAGTTTGTCATATCTCATATTGAAAATCTTGTAGGGTGGACAGGAGAAGTATGGGATGTCATATTTTCTGACGATGGGAGTGTGACTGTGGCATACCTTGTTACTGTGTATGGATCGGATGGAAAAGAGGTGGGTTTTTCGCCCTTTTCAATGTACTATTTATTTATATTGATTCTTTCACTTGATGGCATCCTACAATGTTACACCCTTCAACTTTGCCCATTCCACATTATTTTCCTCTACTCAATCAGTAGCAATCAACCTGCATTACTCTTGATTTATGTGCTTTGTCTTTTAAGGTTACCAAAAGCATGATCCTTGTAGGAAGTGATGTGACTATAAACAAGGTGGAATCAGGTGATTGAGTTGAGTTTGAGGAGCATTAGGTCCATCATTTAGTTCTATAAATGAAGCTATGCCTTAATAACCTGAGACATTCATAGTTGGTTGAACTTATCAAGGTGTCTCAAAACCCTTAGGACCCGTTTGTTAGGAAGAAAGCTTGGGGAGGGAAAGGGAAGATCCCAATCTTCCCATGGATTTTGGCTGTTTGTTACACAGAAAGTCCAACAAGAACTCACCGAAATTGGACATTTTCCCTTATTTGAGGGAAGATGCTTTCCCTCCGAAAATGGAAGGAAAGTTGCCATCTTCCCAGGAAGATGGTTTTTTGACAGATTTACCCCTGAAATTCAAATTTGGCGGGAAGTTCGAACTTGGCGGGAAAGTTTAAATTTGGCGAATTTTTTTTTCTTCAAAAGTTCGAACTTAATAATAATATAT
This sequence comes from Acacia pycnantha, assembly GCA_025563575.1. NCBI lineage: Eukaryota > Viridiplantae > Streptophyta > Magnoliopsida > Fabales > Fabaceae > Acacia > Acacia pycnantha. The sequence continues at coordinate 1,116,073 of JAMWYP010000153.1, forward strand.
TTTAGCAAAAAAATATTTTTTTTTTTATTTTGAATTAATTTCTTTTGAGGGTAAAATAGACATTTCCTAATTCCTTACCAACTACCACCTCTTCATTTTCTTCCTACCAAACAACTCAAATCATCTTACCTCATCTTTCAAATCTTCCTTTCCATTCCTTTCCCTCCCCAAGCTTTCTTTGTAACAAACGGGTCCTTATAGTGCATATTTCAGAGTCTTTATAGGGACCCCCAAACGGACTTTTCTCAAATCCTGCAAATTCCACAAACAGAATCCCAAAGACACAAACACGTTAATAATCTCTTAAATTATAAAATAATTTGATAAATTCATACACAGAATGTGACGACTAGAGGTCTGGTTGTGTGTTGTAAATGTTGAAGGAATAATCTTGAGTTAAGACTAGTCTTTAAAGAATAATGATATCAGAATCAGTTGACGCAATGGTTGGCATGTTCTCGGCGTTGAAAAAAATATAGTACGAATTGCATTTTCTTTTTGGTTGATAATTGTAGAAGCTGAATTTTTTCATTAGAGTGATTTTTATGTTTTTAGATTTGATTGGATAGTTAAACTGTACAAATTAATTAAGTTGCTTGAGTTTTTTCATGATACTCAAGCACTTAATTTGGGTGATTTGTTTATTTTTTAAATGAAGTTTGCAAAGATTTATTATATGGCTTAATTATTCCATTATACTCCCCCAGTTTCTCTCTTTTTTTTTTTTTTTTTTTTGGGTATACTTACACTTGGTTACATATTTTTCACAGTTAATTCTACATAATACAGTCTAAATAAAATAAGTTGATAGAATATGCAGTTGGTGATAAATAATAAGATTCTTATCCTCAATGACCTGTTATAAGATGATCCGGATGATTGTAGAATCCTTTCTTGAATAGAATGTCGGCACTGAATTTATTCTTACCAAATGCAATATTTTCATATTTGATGGTAAATGATAATGTTACTATTACCCTTTTTCTTTCCTGGAACTATCTGTCTTCTCCTAAAGCAAGACATGGCCTCCTTGTCAGATGAGAAGCTAACTTTGATTTTTACTTCAATTCAATCAATGGACCGAAAACAAGAAGTGTCTATAAGAATTTTATGAGTTCACTATGTTGGATTATTCTTATGAATCCTTGTTCTCATGATAGATCATATGAATTGTTTGGATTTTTTTATGACCCCTGCGTTACTGTTCCGAGTGCGCTATATGTCATATTTGATATACGAAATTGGGGTAGCTAAAAGGACATTAGCATGTAACTTGATATTTGTATGCTTAATCAATCTACAAAATATATTAAATAAATTAAACCAGCAAATGATGTTCATGAGTGTTAACTGTAGTATCTGCACCTAATTTGTTGATTGAGTTTTGAAATCAAGCTTGATATTGATTCAAACATTCAAAAAACACTTGGATTAACCTGACCATTGATGTACTGACCATAGTTCGTTTAACGCATAACCATGAGTCATACAAGATCTGAATCATTCCAAGGATGTTTTAATGCCGTTTGATGGGCATCAACGCTTGCGTTTGTTGTGCTGTTCAAGTTGAAGGTTGGATTAGGTTAATTTTTTCCCTCTTGATATCAAATTAATTCAACAATGTTTTTTGCAGCAAAAATTTTTTTATTGTATTTTGAAGATTATATAATATAATTTTAAATTTCATTTTAAAATTAATAAACACATTATATATATGGTTGTGTTTAAATATTGTGCATTAACATGAGTATATCTATAACAATTGGCATGTGGTCTGCTTTGCGTACAATACTCAGCAAAGTTGGGTTATTTTTTTTAATTTTCTTTTCACTTTTGGTCTGTGAGTGAAATGTGATTGATATGTAGTTTATTTATATGTATGAACAGGTGAGTCGTATGTCAACTGGCACAATATATCCTTCAGATGGCCCTATTGAAGATCCAGTAGCAGCTGCTAAGGAAATAGCTTTCTGCAAAGCTTGTGCTCGACTTGGTCTTGGATTGCATTTATATCATGAAGATTAATCCAGTATTTGAATAAAAAGAAAATAAGGGAGGAAAGAATACTAGAATGGAAAACTCTAGAAAATAGTAAATTCTTTTACTATTTTGGGAAATCTTCCTTCTTAGCTTCCCATTCCTCTTATTTTCCCCTCAATTTTCCGTCCTTCCAAACATGAGGTAAATGGCTGGACAATTTACCTTTGCGAAATTTGCTTCTGTTTGAAAGGTTACAATATGAAGGTTGCTGCAAAAGTTATGCATATGACTAAATGTGGGTAGAAAGCAAGGGTAGTGTATTAAATACTCATCACGTGCATATGGTAAATAGGGGAATGTAGAAGTCACTTATGTTTTGTTGAGACCTGATGTTTACATGAAATTGAATATTGTTGCATAAGCCCAGGTTTGGGTTCTCTCAAAATCCCTTTTCTCCTTTATCCAAACGACGTTCCTTCTGAAGTCGGAATTGGTTGGCACAATAAATTTGCAAACATTTTTCATATCCAATATTTTAGAAAATGCCATACTTTAAGGTAGGGGTGAGCATTCATTTTTTTGCTTCGGTTTGTGGTGAAAACAAAAATAACTAAAAAACGGAATAAAGTTAATTTTGAACGTAGAACCAAAACTGATTAACCAAATTACCAGAAATCAAATTAATTGTAATATTTTGGTTCAATTAATTACCAAATTGACTGAATTTTTTTATTTATTACCTGCAAATTCAAATATATGGGAATAAATTTTGTAGAAAGACTACGTTTTATCCTCAAGATTAGATTTAGGGGGAAAATATATAAAATAAATTAAATGGATTTAAAACATCTATAGATTTTATCTAATATAATTCAAAATATACGCCTCTTTAATTATACAAATATGCACTTATCAAATAGTATCTATTAAATATAAGGCTAAAGTATACGTTTGGTCCTTTATGTTTGCCTCTGGTATCAGTTTAATCCCTTAAGTTTGTAAAGTACATGTTTTGTAATACCCGGACAAATGAGATGACTATTTTTGGATAAGTGAATATGTAGTCTCAATATCTGAGATATAGTTATTGTATTTTCTAGGGAAAAATCTCTTGGAAATTAGGAAAAATTAATAATGTGTCAGAAAAGACCAAAATGCCTTTATGGAGCATATAATGACTTAGGGAAATTACGAGAAATCCTAAGAGGCAGTAAAATGATTATTAAAATTTAGAGAATATGTTGTCTCTAATTTAGACAATTTTTGGAATTTATTTCCTTGGGAAATAGTGAGGGAAAAATTAAAGAGTATTCGGGGAATCATTACTGACACGTGATTTTTAATATTTTATGTAAAACATAAAATACCAATGTAAATCCAATTATTGTGAGGAAATACTTATTTCTAATTAATAAAATTATCAACTATTGGTAAGAAATTAATTAAGTAATCATTGGCTAATTACTTAAGCATGAACAAAGAAAAATTCAAAGATAATTATGTAAAACCCTATAGTTAGTAAATTATGGCTAAAAATTAACATAAATATATTTACTAATTAATTGGAAGATATTGAGAAAAATAAATGAGATTAAGTATTTTTTAGCCTAAATATAAGTATGGACCAATAGGAAAATTTTGTAGAAAATTATGTAAAAAATAATTATTAAATTATATAATAATTAATTAAAAAATAAAATAAAAAATATATATTAATTGTGTGTGTGTGTGCCGACATCTAAAGGGGGAAAAAGAAAAAGAAAAAAAATGAAATGAAGGTGGAGTATAAGAAATAAACACTTAATTTAAAATTAATTAAAGTAAAAAGTAAAAAGTAAATAAACACCGATAGGAATTGGATCCTATCTAGAAAACCGTGAACAAGGTTTCTAGAGTCAGAATATAATATGAATAAGTGGATTTTTATCTCGGACTGGGCTGTTCCTGAAGTCATTTCCGAGATCGGTAGGATACTTTAGTAATAAGACGAAATAAGGGTAATCTGTGAAAAAAGGCAGATAGTCACAGATTTAGAATTTGAAGGAAATAAATTATAACTCAACATTTGGGGATGAGTTTATAATTATCTGGACATATTTGAAATCAGTGAATTTTTGTCCAGAAGTTGATGATTCCGGAAGTAATTTCCGTAACCGAGCACGTTTTTCGAGAATCATCGGCTGAACCGTTGGAACCCTGAATAAGATCAAAAATTAAGTTAACTTAGATACTTCTAATGAGGAAGAGAAGATCTTCAAAGTTATGATTCCGGATTTTTGAGATTTTCCGAGATTACGCGATTCGAACACCGATCGGGGAATTTCTGTCGGATCCAGGCCATAAAGCAACTTGTGACATCATCCAAGATGACATCACAAGCTGCCACCTAGGGTAAAGATGTCGACCAAGGCAATCTAAGGGCCAAAAAGAAGACTTTCAAATGAAGCAAGATCCGACGGTTGTGGTTTGATATGATAAAGTGTGAATAGTGCTTGAAAAACCTCTATAAATAGGAGCTTCCCCTTTCATATTTTCTCACAATCCACTCTTGAGCATTTTGAAATTTGGAGGAGCAAAGGAAGAAGGAAGGAGTCTGGGGAATTTTGCAGCGAAGCTCTGAGTAAGTTTTTCGGTACTTAGTCTTAAGCTTTCGTAGTTCTTTCGATAGTTTTAGTAGAAGTTCTAGATAGTCTTTAATTTTCCAAGTATGATTAGATATCAAATGCCGAGGTATTTTAAGTGAGAATTTCGAAAATCATGATTGGGTCGGAGTTCGCAAAATCTTGGAAAGTTAAAGTCAAAGTAGCGGTTAGCGCGAAATCCGCCGATTAGGCAACTAGGGGGAAAATGGTAATTTGTACCTAAAATGCCTGTTATAATGCCAAATATTGATAAACGTGATATTCTTCCTATAGGATATCTGTGAACAAGTACTGCCGTTGTGCTGCCGAAATTCCGCTGTCAACCCGCTGTTTCCGTCAAAAGTACGATTTTCCGTAAAACGTGCCGTTTTCCGCCAAAAGTACCTACGGCCGTCAATGAAGGTACGTTCGCGTACTATAACACTAGCTCTGATGATTATTGAATGCATATATGTGATGATATGTTGTGTGAATAGTTTGGTGCCGAAGGCAAGGCTAGTCTATGTGGGTGTGCCAATTAGTCGCCGTAAAGTCGGTGAGGCCCCCATGATAGACACTTACCTGGCCATTCTATTCGGTGCTATATGCACCGTGTCTATGGAATCGTACATAGATGCACCGTGTCTATGGAATCGTACATAGATGCACCGTGTCTATGGAATCGTACATAGATGCACTATGTCTATGAAACCGTACTTAGATGCACTGTGATTAAGGAATCGTACTTAGATCACTACTACAGTTTTTACGGGTTATAGTCATGATAATGCTGTATTGTTTTCCTATATGGATCATTGCTGTAGTTCTAAAAATATCTATTGCGCATATATTGTTTATAAGCATAAGGTTAACCGTTACCTGAGATCCAATGGGGTAAATTGGATCTCAGCTATAGCTTCAGAGTCCGGAGGACCGAGGGCCGAGGAGAGAAGCAAGCAGGCCACGTAGAAGATTCGGTTGAAGATTTCTTTCTATTGTAATATACTTTTGAACCACACGGTTTTTGTACTGCTGTTGTATCCAGCCAGACTTACGGCATTTTATATATACATATCAGTTACTCAATCGCTCCGATGCTCTACTCTGATTATTTGAAGTGATGTTTTGATGGAAAATGGGATGTTACATGTTTGGTCCCTGAAAGTTAACACCGTTAGTTTAACTTAACGGAAAATACTAACCCAAAAATTTTTAGTGATGACTGTACAATAAAATGCTGACTGACTAAACATGCTTATATGTTAATATTTTAATAAATTAATATTTTAAATCCAATTAGTTGAAAAATATTTAATCTTTATAGACAAAAAAAACCGTATAATAGTCCGTGAAAATTAAATATTTTTCAATTAATATGATTTAAAATATTAATTTATTAAAATATTAACATATAAGCATTTTTTGTCAGCATTTAATTGCACAGTCATCGCTAAAAATTATTGAATTAGTATTTTCCGTTAGGTTATACTAACGGAATTAACTTTCAGGGACTAAATGTATACTTTACAAACTTAAGGGACTAAACTGATACCAGAGACAAATGTAAAGGACCAAACATATACTTTAGCCTTCTTTTTTATACTGAATCGCTTGTTTGTGATGATCCTCTTGTGGGTAAAAAAAAAAAAAACCAATAACGGTGGCGATGTGGATGGGGGCCCAAATTACACCTTGGACGATCTCTGTTTCTTGATGACTGTTCTGTTCAGCTGGATTGGTAATTACTTATTTTATTATTTAATAATTAAAAAATTAAATAAAATAAGTAATCACCAATTCTTTCTAATCCCCTTCACTGTTTTAATTATTTAATATCTACGGTTATTATTTTGAATATTCATATTGTTCTGGTGTAGAACTCAGATGTCTGGCCTTATGGGTGGCCGGAGGATTGATCTTGGATCGAAGTACTCCACTCGTGTGCCTATTGTGCAAGCCTACGAGGGAAGTATGGATCACTGAACACAACCAGCGTTTCGCCTAAGGGGCGATAAGTGTGTGCTCAGTGTTGCTATATGTAAATAGTCTGGATAGTAACGTGTGTACCTTGGCGGAATATCTCTTCTACGTATATATAGAGAGTATAACTGTTGGTTGGATCTCTGGCTCCCACGTTGTGCGTGCTCCCGCTCATTATTACCTAATTACTCTTTTATCACTTGTTGATAATTTTCTTAATTACAATACCTCATTACCTTCATACTCTTGCATTAACCTTAGATCCAGCTGTGCGTGTCCCACGATCTTGGTGAATGCCCTGGTGGGTAGGTCCTTCCGTTAAGATGCAGCTTGCGTTGATTGCCCCCATGTTGGTTGGTTAGTTAGTGGGCCTTGACTAGACCCGTAACAGTTGCCCCCCAGCTTGGTAGTTCAGGTTTCTGAGCTGCCGAGGTGATTTGCTTGACTGCTTGTCCGAGCTGACCTAAAATCCCTTGGGCGTCGGTATTGAGCGTTTGCTCAACTTTGCATTAAACCCGGTTATTGACAACCGAGGAGCATAGTTGCCCCCCAGCCGGGTAGTCCAGATTTCTGGGATGCCGGGCTGAATTTATCGGAGGGTCTATCACTCGTATGTGTTTGTCGAACAGTATCCGAGTTTCAAAGAAACCCGGAGTTACTTGTCTTATGGTTGAATTGCCCCCAGACGAGTAGTCCGGGTTAACTTGCTTTAAAATTTCATAATTTTCGTCCGCTGTGAGGCATTGAAATTCCCCCAAGTCCGAATTGTCCTGAGAAGGAAAAGACTGGGTTTGTGTAAGAACTGATGACGGTGGACCTGCGTTATTTAGGATCCGGGCCAAGCCTTGGAAGCAAACGAGTTGTGAAAGCTTATCTTGGCGGGATCGCTTGCTGAACAGCCGGGCTCCAATGCCCTACAAGGAACCGTTATGACCACCATCATCTTTGATTACTCGCAACTGTCGGTGTTCCTCTTTGATGATGAGGAGCCACGCGGCACTCTGTAACTCGATGTCTCTTTGGCTTACTTATTTGTCGTACTGTGGCAATATCTTTACTTTATCGGGAACCGTTAGCCCCCCTTGGTCTCTGCGCGTCATAAATACCTATGCTTTAAACGTCACTAATCCTTTCTCGAAAAGAAAAACATCGTTTTGCATTTGAATTGTCAGTTTCTGCCACGTGGACCTGGCGGTTTGCCTGGCCTATAAATTTACTCGTTGTTTTTGCCTTCATTCATACTTTTGATCAGTAGTCCATTTGTACTTCAAGAGTGGATCTGTCCCTGACAGCGATGAGTTCTCTGGTAAAAGTTCCAGATCTCACTAGGCGTTGCGTATCTTCGACTTTTCCAGCCAAATGGGGAAGAAAGGTGCGCCTTCGGAAATCAGAATGGCTTCTTCGGGCGCCTCAGCGTGGCTGCCCCTTCAGACGTATTTGCCAGTCTTCATTAACGCCGCTTGGTGGATGCCTGGGATCTCAGAAGTATTTGCCAGTCTTCACCTATCTGGCTCGACTTCGTATGGGATCCTGGGGAGACCAGATTTGCATCCAACTTCAATGGCCAGCGGTGGGAGGCCTTGGATAAGTTGGGCGGATCTTCCTGGACCTGTCTAAACTTCTCTAAGGACTTGAAGATATCCAACAAAGATCTTCACCGTATGATGTCTTTGTTGGATAGGTGTTCGATCTCCGGCTCAACCGTCCCGGTCGTCATACAGAGGATCTGGTTCTTCATCGCCTGTTGATCTACGTTTTACCTGTAGCCGCTCACTTCCAGTATTTTGACCTTTGTAATCGCTTCTGGATGCGAATAGCTTAGTTTATTTCGTTGTAAAAAATCTGTGTAACTCGATTATTCATGAATAAAGGGCTCACTTTCGCTTTTCGATTATTGCCTCTGGTATTCAAATGTGACTCCTACGAGTATGAGTGTTGACCTTTCTTTCTCTCTGGACAAGCATAGATAGGTATTCTATCTGAGTCGAAAACGTGCCCCCTTTTTGAACGCGTAACTCAGGTGTAGCCGGGAAACTCCGTTTTTTATTTCCATATAACTCGGTTGTGACTGAAATTCCAGGGAGTGTGGTCGGTTTACACCCCGAACCGGGTTTTTGGGATGAATGATTCCTGGTGAAAACCTGGTTATCACATCCGGGATGTACCACATTGCACGGGCTTTTTCACCTGTTCTTTGCAAAACGACTGGACCGGGATATCAGAAGGCCGGGGCATTACGTCGGCTATTCTTACGTACCCGAGTGGCCACTATCTGTCACTTCCACTTCTTTCATTTGTTTTTCTTTTGACAACTGGCTCCCCTCGACTGTCGTGCGACCGAAATCGAGGCGTTCTGGCCGCTACGGCCCTTGGGCGTCGTCAATGAGTGCTAAGTGCGCATTAAATGCATACGTCACGTCATCCTTGCGTTATGGGTGAATGGGCGCTTTTGCCCCCGACGGTTGAGTTTTCGAAAACCTTACACCCGCCTAGTCTTTCTTCTTTAAGTTTACCCCTTATGCCCTAAAGAGTTTTTTCTCCAATATCACACTCTCTGCTCTTGCGAGGAAATTTATTCCTGAGTCTGACTCTCGCCATTTCTTGAGTGAACCCCCTTTTTTTCCGAACAGGTACCGTTGTTTACCCGTTACTTCTTTTGTTCTACTCTTCTTTGTACTTTGTTGCTCTGTGTCTGGTTACTTAACTGAAAACTTCGTAGTACTTTGGTTGCGTTTTCCCTGGGTTTGTATGGGTTTGCTTAAGTTCCTGGGTAGCTTTTTCGATTGATACCCTTTTCGAGTAAATTCTTCCTCGCCCCTTTTTGTCATCGTTAGAAAAACCTCCCATTTTCTTTAAACATTTGTCCGACTTTGGTTTTGATTGCCGCACCTTTGGGAATATATCCATCGATGTCGAAAGACATAAAAGACATGACCCCCGAGGAACTTGAAGAATTACGTAAAACTGTGAGGGGAAAAGCCCGTTGGTGGCTCTGGGGTGATAAAATTTCTTCTCAAGAGAGGCAACCGCTCTCCTTGCCGCGCACTATGGTGGAAACAAGAGGCAATCGCCCTGGAGTTGCCTGCACAAGTGATTCGAGACTTCGAAGAGGTGGTTCCTCCGTTGGGGAAAGTTCACCCATATCTTCCTTGTTTCCCTCCAATCCGAGGGGGTCCCCGAGGCACGCTGACGTGGCGGCTATTCCTGCCCTACCGATTAACCAGTTTGATGATCCCAAAAGAATGGGTTCTAGGGCTGAGGTGGAAGGCTATCTCGGCCCCTGCTATGACTGTCTGTACGAATGTACCCGCTTCTTTCCTCGGAGATTTCGCCACGGCGGATTCGATTCCGGGCTCCGTCGTCATAATATTAACTCGGGTCCCAAAGCCATCCCCCGAATCCCGTTGTCACGGCTTCTAATCTTACTCTGGCTGTAGAAAAGCGTCTTCAATCTTTAACATCAGGTATGCTAGGACGATTCTGATTTTGTTTACTTTTATTTCGGTGGTAGGTATAATGGCCTCGTCGTCCTCTTCCCATACTGCGGAATCAGAATCTGGTACTTCGAAGCCGGTTAGTCCTTCTGAGGCGTTGGTAGGAAAATATCCATGGGTTACCCATGAGGTGCTATCTTACCGGTCGACGTTGAATGCCGTCGATCTTGAAGCGCTGCCAATAGAGAAGAGTGAGAGCTATGACGTTCGTCTCCCAGATGACGATGAACCAATTTGCTCAGTTAGGGAGGGTCGTCAAAACTCCTTCTTCTTCTTCTATCGAGAGTACATGACACGGCTCGGTATTCGTTTTCCATTTACCAGGTTCCAGATAGCCAATTCTTAGGCTTAGCTCCTTCTCAGTTGCATCCCAATGGATGGGGATATATAATAGCTTTCGAGTGGTTCTGTGGAAGCTTAGGCCTACCTTGTACGACATCCATGTTTTTCTACTTCTTTGCTCCCCATACTGCTCGCTCCAGCAGAGAGGCAGCCGAGCTTAAAGGCTGGACCTCTATTCGGGGCGTTGTAAATAGGAAGTTGTTAACCCCGGTCTCGGATTCTTTTAAGCATTTCAAGACTGGGTTTTTTAAAGTAGTTGCCAAGTCTGGAGGTATACCTTGGTTCCTCGACGGTCTTGATTCCGACAATGTTGACTGGTTTTTTCCCTTATATTGGAGTAAGGATCACCATGACGTGTCCCTTGGGGCCTATAAGGTGGAGCGTTCCCACCTGGAAGCACATGAGAAAAAAGCAATTGACAGCATACTGGCTCAAGTGAAGGCCAGTGGGACTGTTGGGGTCGGATCCTTGGTGGCCCAATATCGGGTCGAAAATCAAAATAAAGACCAGATGAGGACGGGGGCGAGTATGAGTCGTTAAACTTACTGTCATTTCTCCCCATTGCTAACTCTCAATTGCATATAGCAGAAACTAACGCTCTAAAGCTTTTACAGGTCTGAAGATGAAAGGACCGGCGTACCTGACTGGCATATCGGAGGATGAGCCTGTGAGGGGCAAGAAGAGGTCGGCTCCCCTTGCCAGTAAAACTACAGCAGGTCCGTCCTCCAAAACTCCTACCCAGAAGAAGCCTAAGAGCGGGCCCGAGATACTGACTCAGAAGGAACCTGCGTCGGTCCAAGTAGAGCTACGCCCTGAAGATCGCATGCCTCCGTCCTCAGTTGCTGCGACTCAGCCGCCTTCTGGCTCCGCGGCTGCCGATCCTTCTTCTACACCTACTGCCCGCCATCTGTCTCTTCCGTCACCCCTGGTTCCCCGCTTCCACTGTTGGAGTAAAGGGCTTACCGAAGAGCTGAGCATTGCATTTCTCCCTCCTCGCCGATATGTTGAACCGGTGCCCTTGCCGGAAGTCGATATGCGAGATATTCAGGTCGTAGGAAATGAGCTCCTCAAGGCAGTTGGGTTGACCCAATCCTTTCTCACTCTACACCACAATTACGCGGAAGCGATTAGTCTGGTGAAACGTGCAAGGGCCGAGCGAGAAGAGACTCTGGAGAAATGGCAAGCAGCTTCGAACGAGTTCCAGGCTAACCAACTCAAACTTCAGAAGATAGAAGAAGAGTTAGAGAGGACCAAATACATTTTGAAGGATACGAACATCCTTGTGTCGACTCTTAAGGCAGCTCGAGCTGATGACCAACAAGAATTAGACACCCTTCAGGCCGAGAACAACAAGTTGAAGGTCGAGGTGGACACTCTGAAGGTAGACAGAGATGAGCTGGTTGCTGGAGCTGAATTAAGTAAGACATCGCTCACCGAGGCGATGGATGAGACGGCCCGAGTTCGGCAGCTTCTGAAGGGATCTGTGGTGGAGGCTTTTCAGAATGCCTTAACCCAAATCCAGCATTTAAACCCTGGCGTCGAACTGAAAACCGCGGGCTATCACTTTCGCTCCTACGTGAAGAACGGTGAATTCGTCCCTTATGTTGAGTCCGCCGCCGCCGCTTCAGAGGCCTTGCTCGATGAGGATGCCGTTAGAGGGGAGATCGAGACAGGGGAAGAGGTCTCGACCGCTGTGGATCCCACAACTACTGCAAATCCTGGGAGCTGATTTAACTTCCTCTTTTCCTTTTTTTTTGTTTTAGCTTTGTACAAGCCGGGTTTGTGGCCGGCGTTTTGGTGTGGACAAATTGGCCAATTTGGCCCTTAAATGAAAATATCCAATGTCTAACGGGAATTTACTTTGCATATGTTATCGCAATTGACCGGGCCAGGGTCAGTAGATAGATGTGCAGAATCTGCGAGAGCGCGTATGGTCTTGAGACCGTAATGTATTTGAGTGGTCAGTGTTACCATTGTATTGTATGGATCCGGGATTGTCAACCGGGTCATCCTAGGGTAAAGGGAATCTACCACCTACCCGGGTCTGGCTTTTTACCAAAGCGTCCGAGTATTTTGACCTGATCAGGGTCGATATGGCGATTCCTCTTGCTACCCCGGAGTAATTTGCAAGATGCTTTAACCTGCGATAGCTCTTTGGTGTAGTAATGCGTAATGATAACAACGTTTGCAATTTAAAACGCTCTCGAACGAGAGTCTTACTTTTATTCAACAAATGCATTGCTAACAAAGGAAAAAGGCCATATGGCCGACATTTGAATCCAAATGCTGAATGAAATGAACAAAAAGGGAAATGATGAAAGCAGGAAAGACTAAGTCTAACTGTAATAAGTCCTTAACTTGTCCGCATTCCATGTTCGCTGGATTGGATTCCCGTCTAGAGTTTCCAATATGTACTCTCCTTTCTGAAATGTTTCCCGAATGCGATAGGGGCCATCCCAATTTGCCGCAAGCTTTCCGTCTTTGACATTCTTGTTCCCGACGTCCGCCCTTTTGAGGACGAGAGTTCCTGGCTGAAAAGCCCGTGGTCTGACTTTCTTGTTATATCGAGCCGCGATGAGCTGCTTTGTCGCGATGTCTCGGCAGTGAGCTGTTACGCGGGTGCCTATCGGGTGTAGAACTCAGATGTCCGGCCTTATGGGTGGCCGGAGGATTGATCTTGGATCGAAGTACTCCACTCGTGTGCCTATTGAGCAAGCCTAAGAGGGAAGTATGGATCACTGAACACAACCAGGCGTTTCGCCTAAGGGGTGCGGTGTGTGCTCAGTGTTGCTGTATGTAAATAGTCTGGATAGTAACGTGTGTAGCTTGGCGGAATATCTCTTCTACGTATATATAGAGAGTATACCTGTTGGTTGGATCTCTGGCTCCCACGTTGTGCGTGCTCCCAGATCCAGCTGTGCGTGTCCCACGATCTTGGTGAATGCCCTGGTGGGTAGGTCCTTCAGTTAAGATGCAGCTTATGTGGATTGCCCCTATGCTGGTTGGTTAGTTAGTGGGCCTTGACTAGACCCGTAACACATATTTACATATTTATTTAAATTATAAATTATTTTGATTGGGCTTAGGCGTAGGCCCATTTGAAGCCCGTTAGAGTTACTGATTTTGATTTAAGAAACTTTATATATTTGTCTCGTTTTTTTTTTTTGAATTACAAGGCGGCAGGCACTAATGGCCTGAATTAGAAGGGGTGGGATCGAACCCATGACCTCCCACTAGTTAGGGAACACCCATACCACTAGGCAACAAAGCCTTTGGTTATATATATTTGTCTCTGGTAGCTTTACCTCTGGACAAGTCTGTGCAGCCGTTGGGATTATTAATTTCCCCTGTGATGTAATTTGTTTTGTGTAATGTAGACTTTATGTCTTCTTTTATAGCAAAAAAAAAAAAAAAAAAAGTCTGTGCAGCCGTTTTACCAAAAAATAAATAAAATAAAAGTCTGTGCAGCCGAATCACTCAACTTCAGCAACGTTCTGCGACCGCGACCTCTCGCCCTCAATCTCGCCGCGAGGCCGCGACCTCTCCATCTCGCCCGTGACGGCCCATCGCAGACCTGAACTTGGTAGCCTTGGGTCTCAACCTCAGCTCTCGTCTCCTTCATTCAGTTTATTGTTCTTCTTCAATCTATCAGCAAGTCAGCAACGGTACAGTTCTCATCTCCTTCCCCTGTACAATTTCTAGTACTTCGTTTGAGAGTTGAGACTTTGAGATACTTTTCTGTTGGACTGTTTCTTCACTTTCTTGTATGGTTTTTCTTAGTTGGAATGAATTATTTTTTCGTTGGGAAAAAAAAACGCAAAAAAAAGGTGTCCGAAAGTTGCATATTTCTTAAAGGGTAGTCTCTGATGAAGTTTCTTCTTGGTGCCGTTGAAAGCCTTAGTTGTTTCTAGTGGGGTTCTTGTCAAATTTTTATCCTGTTTTATGAATTTTCTGAGAGCATCATGTTGAAGTCACTTATGCACATGACATTTTCCTGGGTCAATTTAGTCTTCTTTATTCACCGCAACCATATGTTAATCCCATGTATACTTCAGATTGCTTGTGTTGTTGTCCAATTAGTGTTATTGCATCTTGATCGGCTAGAAAGAACATGTCAGCTTAAGTTGCGCCTTGCATATCACAGTCAAGCTGATATGTAAAGATAATAATGCATTTAGGGACCTACTTACAAGATAAACCTAGGGACCTAAGTGTAAACTAGATAAGTAGTACGGTAATTAGTCATTAACTCATTAGTTAGGACTTGAGGGAGGCTATAGGTTATAAATAGCCTACTCCTCCATTTTGTAAAGGGAGATCAGTTTTGCTATGAGTGTTAATACATGGTGAGAGAGCTATAGGTGCTCTCTTCTTCCCTTCTAATCCCTTTCTTGTGTCTTTCTACTCTTATTCTTGTGTCTTTCTGTCCTATGCTTTATTCTTGATCATAAACCATATCAGTGGTATCAAAGCCGTCCCTCCTTGGCCGCTTTTGTCTGTTGTTTCTGTCTCTATTCTCACCATTTTCTGTTCTATTCGAAGAAAACTCAGAAAAAGTTTATTGTTCTCTGTATGTTCTATTCTTCTCTGTCTGATCGGAGGAGAAAAGAAGATAGTTAAAGAATTACCGGATACGTTATATTTGAGGCTACAATCAGTCTGTGCCAACTCTGCTGCATTCAGAAACCAGGGGTGATAAGAAATCATCTTAGGTTCTTCAAGAAAGCCATCAAGACTCCATCTTTGTTTCAGACAGACATCCAAAAGTTCTCTGTTTCACATTTCCGGTTCTGTTTTGCTGCTAATCTGGTGCGATAACCTGCTGGTCCTAAGTTCTTGGTTTCTGGTGTGGTCATCTTGGTTCTTGAACTCTGTTTTCTGGGTCTCTCTGTTCTGCCATTGTTCTTGGCCATGGTGGAGGGTTCGTAGTCGCTCAAGAATCATGGAAGCAAGAGTTTCAGCCATTGAAGAACACCTTCAGAAACTTGACAAGATTGACAACATTGAAAAAAAATTGAGGAAACTTGACCAAGTTGACCAATTGAAAGCCTCACTTCAGGGACTGAGAGATGATTTAAGAGCGCTAGTAGTGGCCAGACAAGCCAATAATGGGGGTCAGTGGTGGCCTCGGCAGTTTGGCAATGTGAAGGAGTATAATGAAATGTTTGATGATGCTGTCACAAGATTCCAGCGCTATATACTAGAAGAGGACCTTGTTGAAGAATATGTTAATGGATTGAAGGATGAAATCCGTGACTCAGTCGAATTCTTTCAACCAAGAACCTTGGGTGGGGCTCGTGCTTACGCTCAAATGGAGGAATGGGATCTGCAGCGGCAAGTCAAGAAGAAAGCATCTAATGTTGTTTATCGATGTGGCAACGTGTTCAATATCGATATTCTTGGCAACCTCCATCCAGCTTCTGTCGAATATGCACCAGCAGAACAAGACGCCTGTGCTCGTCCAGAAAAGAATAAGACTCAAGAAGTGCACCTAGTGGCGCAAGAACTTTCCGTTGCTCAAGAAACAAATGACGATGATCATGAAGTTTCTATCAGTCATGACGATGATGTGTCTTCGAACCCCATCAGTGATGTTTTAGGCTCTGTTTCGGAGGGTCTAGTGTCGGCTCCTCCACGTTCGTCAAGCAACGTCTCTGTTTTAAACCCCCAAGTTCCACTGTCGACAGATGGAAAGCTTGGAGTAAATGGGTCTGTGAGTTTCGACCGTGTTGAAGCTTTGCTGCCACAGGGCTCTTGTGCGTCATCACTGTCTCAGCTCATCGTTCATCCTTTAGTGCGTGAGTCTCTACAAATAGAGAAGGGCCACGATGTGTTAATGAAAAGTGAAAGGGTTGCATGGCAAGCTGAGGATTGTATTGTACAAAATTCTCTTGTCCTAGGAGTTACCTGGCTGAAAGAGTTTCTGTCTGAAAAGTCAAAGGAACAGCTGGTTAGCATTTACTATTTTTGGCACTGTTCCTTGAGGCAAATACAGAATTCCAGCTGTCTTGCAATTTCTCTTGGTGGCAGAAAAATGCTAATGGGTTACAGCTGGATGGCATTCTCTTTCAACAGCAAAAGCATTTTAATGGGGCCATGGATTAAACAATTTCGGATGTGTTTTTGGGCTTGGAAGATAACAACGAACAAAGGAGCCCAATAACTCAGTATTTGGGTTGCATATTTTCCATGGGTTTTCTTAGAGCTGGCAATCAGGGCCGGCCCGGCCCTCCAGGGCTCGAGGTAAGAAAAATACATGTTTTCCAAAGCCCGGCCCGAGAGCACCAGGGGTGGGGCCGCCCTCCGGGCCCGAAATTACTATTCCAAATTTTAATTAATTCTCCTATGTTTTTAAAGAAATATAATTAGTAAATTACATCACAAATCATCCAACAAATAAGCACAAATCACTAATTCATAATCAAAAGCAAACTATGTTCACAAATAACTCACATAAAACATAAGAAACATACCACTAAGCGACATTAGTACGATGACTATTATTGTAACAAATAATTTAATCATTAAACATAAGAGTAATTTTATTTACAACAAATAATAAACCAAATCATAAAATTAGAGTATATTTATTATGTATTTGTAGTTAAATGGATAAATAACTCTATAACAAAGACAAAAAATATATAAATTAATAAATTAAAAAAGAAAAAAAAGAAAAAGCTACAGTGAAAAGGGCCTGCAGGGCTGGCCCGAGGCCCTCCAGGGCCGGCCCATTTAAGCCCGAGGCCCTCCAGGGTTGGCCCTACAGGGCCAATTTCAAATATCTCGTTTATTTTTCAAGCCCGGCCCTTGCAGGGCCAGGGCCTAAACGGGCCGGCCCGATGGGCTCGGCCCGATTTGCCGGCTCTAGGTTTTCTCAATAATAGGTTGTTGCAAGGAGTCTCATGTGTTCAATCCTGTCCGAGATATGCCAATGTGAGTTGGCATAGATGGTAAGGGGTCCAGGACTAGGCCCTTGGGTCATGGGTTCGATCCCCTTTGCCGTAGCTGGGACTCCTTTGGTAGGCGATCTCGTAAGTCCCCAGTAAGTGCTCATAGAGCCCGGAGCCGTGCTCTGGCCTTGGTGGGGGACTGATGTCGAACCCCTCCAAAACTTTTCTTTACCAAAAAAAAAAAATTCCTGTCCGACACATAGTCTGGTTGGGATTTGTTTCAGGGGCAAGTTAATTGAAATGCTTTATGGAAGAAGCTGTTCACTGAGTAGGAAGGAAAAAAAAAGAAAAAAAAAAAGAAGCACTAGTGTTGATGTTTTCTTCTACAAGACCAAGCTTCTGGGTCCAAGATTTCAAGCAACAGTTTTCTTCTAAGAGCAGCATAAGTTTTTCAGAATTTTACAGCTTAGGCTTATGTTGTTGATGTTTCAGTTTTGTTTTTTAGGTTCAGATTTGTGTTTTGTAGTCAATCATCCTTGAGGGCAAGGATGTTTTGGGAAGGGGGTATTGATATGTAAAGATAATAATGCATTTAGGGACCTACTTACAAGATAAACCTAGGGACCTAAGTGTAAACTAGATAAGTAGTACGGTAATTAGTCATTAACTCATTAGTTAGGACTTGAGGGAGGCTATAGGTTATAAATAGCCTTCTCCTCCATTTTGTAAAGAGAGATCAGTTTTGCTATGAGTGTGAAGACATTGTGAGAGAGCCATAGGTGCTCTCTTCTTCCCTTCTAATCCCTTTCTTGTGTCTTTCTACTCTTATTCTTGTGTCTTTCTGTCCTATGCTTTATTCTTGATCATAAACCATATCACAAGCACTTACCCTTATGAAGCTTATTGTAAATGTCAATGTTTTTCACTATAATTGGTAGTTGTTCACTGTTTGTCTCAGGGACACCACTCTGGGATTAGTTTGCCACATGAGACCGAAATAATTATATTAGACATAGTTTTATTCTAATGACGACAAGACTTTGTTGATTTGATGATAAGAAAATGTATAACATGATTTATTTGGTGATTCATGAAGCAATGTCTTCAGAAAGACAAGCAGAGAGAAGACATAAGGAATAAAAAAAACGAGTATAATTTATTTAGCCTTTCTGGCTAACTAATTATGACGTAAGAAGGATGGGTAAAGAAGCTAAAGAAGTGTTTTTTATGGAAATACATATTTTGTAGTCATATATGTCCAGTTCTCTAATAAGTTTTGTTGGGAATGTGAGTAGGGGATTTGAAATTTTGAATCCCTCCCATATCATCCTTATGATCTAATATTAAGGTGACCTTCGCTTTCTTGCTTTGTGAAGGTTTCCAGTCTGTTGCACGACTTTGCATCTGCGGAAATGGTCGCTCTATCCCTTGGAGAAAAACAATTCATTCAAGGTGGTATTGTTCAGGATGTCCGCTCAGATGGTAGGAAAAGACTGACATATCGTCCCATCTATGTTGAAACTGACATTATTCCTCAGGTAATGCACGAATAATCTGACCTTTTGACCCTAGGGATTTTCATGGCTGCCTGACCATGTGGATTTTGCATGCTTTATTTAGTTTATAATTTATCCATTTGATGGACTTCATGGCAGGCAAATGGTTCAGCAGGAGTCAGAATGGGTTCCACAGATGTCATTGCCACTATGAAAGTTTTTTTATGCTTTTAGGACAGTTTTTAACTTTAGGACTCAAGCTTCCTTTTGTATTGCTGTACAAGTCACTTAAAGCTTCTTGTTAGCCATTTGATATGTATTGGCTTTAAGTGCAGGCTGAATTAGGAAAACCAAGCTCATTGCAGCCTAACAAAGGGAAAATCTCCATACATATTGAATGCAGCCCAACTGCACTTGACCTCTTTGTTTAGAGAAGTCTTATGGATATGGTGGTTATTGCCAAATAATTTAACTTCGATTCCCATGAACATAATTAACAAAGCAAAGTAACCATCCTTGAACTTAGGGTAGAGGAGGTGAGGAGTTGTCAACAGAACTGTCGAATGCTCTTCAGCGTTGTCTCTTGGGTGGTAAAAGTGGGGCAGGTCTGTATTCATTTTACCATATGCTTTCCCTCCTGCATTATTTCTTTCTATTGGAATTTAAATTCTAGCTCTTAACCCCCTAGTTCTATCTTTTAGGTGCTGGAATTGATCTCTCCTCGCTGGTTGTTGTGGAGGGCAAGATCTGTTGGGATCTTTACATTAACGGGCTAGTCGCTAGCTCAGATGGAAATTTGTTAGATGCTCTAGGAGCTTCCATTAAGGTAGCTTTCATTACTGTTAAGACTATTGTGAGCTTGGAAGATGGTGATATTGGGTTTTTTTGGCACACAAAACTGCAAATTAACATCTCTCACATTGTCCCTTTATGCTGATGAAATTGATGACCATGAATTCTCAGTTTTTTCCATTCATCAATTTTGAGCTGTTGATAATTGGCACATCTCTGGGCAGTAAGAAAGCTATAGAGTATAGTAACTTTTTGTATGTAGTAGTATCTTGCATTGCTCAGAAGTTTCCAAAAAACATGCAATATTGAAAACAGTTTACTAGACTTGTAATTTTCCACATTGATTTTCTTCTTAATGATTTCAATAATACAATGCTATTGGTAGAGGTATTTATTGAGGACTTGATTCCTGTTCATTACTGTTATTCTTCCAGGCTGCTTTGAGCAATACGGGCATCCCAAGAGTCCATGTCGCTGCCGGTGCATCAAGTGATAAGCAACCAGAAGTTGACATAAGCGAAGAAGAGTTTTTCCAGTTTAACACATCAGCAGTCCCTGTTATAGTTACCCTGACGAAGGTCATATCTATGATTAAATATGATCACTTTAGCTCTCATCCTATATTTACCGTATATTTAGAGAAAAATTCTAAGAGTGGCGCTTGATTACAGGTAGGTAGGCAGTGTATTGTTGATGCCACTTCAGAAGAGGAATCACAAATGAATTCTGCTGTATCTATTTCTTTTAATAGAAAAGGGAACATCTGTGGTATAACCAAACGAGGAGGTGCAGGGTATGATCCTAGCATCATTCTTGATATGATATCTGTGGCCAAGCATATGAGTGAGCAGCTAATTAACAAGTTAGATTCAGAAATAGCTGCTGCCGAAGCTGAAGACGAGTTATAAAAATACTTGTGACTTTTGTTTTTAACTGATTAACTTCCCCCCACTCCGTTGGCCTTCAGCCATTCACAAGGTTAAATGTATTTCATAGCTGGACAAAATATTTGTCTAGGTTACGAAAGTCAACAAGAATTCAATAATGATATTAGTTACTAAATAGCAGCTAAAGTTGCTTAACATCGGTTATGACTGTAACATCCCATTTTCAAAAGCAGTAAAAAAAAATTTCCATCAAACATCATTTCAAAATCATCAGAGTAGAGCAACGGAGTAATAGAGTAACTGATAGGTATATATAAAATGCCGTAAGTCTGGCTGGATACAACAACGGTATAGTAACCGTGTGATTCAAAAGTGAAGTACAACAACAAAAAGGAAGGCTTCCGTCGGACTACAAAGGAAGTCTCATTTTACCCCTGACCCCCTAATTGGCGGAATTTCGCTAGCGCTTCGCTATTTTAACTCTAATCTTCCAGAATTTTGACATATCTTTAACCCCAACAATATTTTTGAAATAAACACCTTAATTACCCCTAAAACATGATATCTAATCATACTTGGAAGATTAAAGATCAAAACAACATCTATCCTAAAACCTCAAGAACTACCGAAAAACTAAAAACCGAAGAACTTACCCGTTGAAGAACTTCGCTACAACTTTCTCCAGAGCTCCTCTCTCTAACTTCTCTCTACACTTTCTAAGAGTGGTTTTGGTGTGAAGAATGAAGAGAAGTGGAAGGCTATTTATAGAGAAATTCCATGAATTTCAACCCTTGGATCAATTTTATGAAACAAAATCCTAGCCTTCCATGTGTTAACCTTAGCCAACAAGTTTTCTCCTTCATCCTTGTGTCTAGGTCGACCTCAATGCCCCCAAAGTCAAAGAATAAGTTGTCATTTTGGTGCCACCTTGCCCTTTCTAGAAGGTTTTACACCGATAAAGTCCCGGTTCGGTGATCGAATCGCGTAATCTTGGAAAATCTTAGAAAACCGGCAACATAGCCCTGAAGATCTCTTCTTCCTCTTCAGGAATATCTATTTTAACTGGATTTCTGATCCCATTCAAGGCATTCCGTTACTTGCCGAAGATTTTCGGATATCCGTCTTCGGTTACGGAAATCGCTTCGGATAGTGTCAACTTCTGGACAAAATTACACTGAATCATAATATGTCCAGTTGTTAGCAACCTAATTCAAATATTTTGAGTTAGGACTTATTTTCTATAAGTTCTCATTTATCTTATATGCTTTTTCACAAAATATCACATTTTTCTTCTTTTTCTCTTTCCACCATCCACTTGCACTTATACTTTACACATGCACATATATTCAACACCTTTTCTCTCTCTTCCCTCTTCAAACTTTCGAAATACATAGCATCTTTTTGACAAAAGATGTTGCTTTCCCCACTTGCAACCATCCCATGTGCATGTGTTCCTATTGGATAGTTGTATCTTTTGACTTTTCAACTACTTCTTTAACAAGTTTACTCAATTTTCTCCTTCCTTTCCTCTCTCCCATTTTCGAAATGCAACTCCTTCTTAGCTAAGGAAAGATGCTCTCAACTTGCTCAAATATCTCCTATCTTATGTGTTTTCATTGGTTGATGCCCTTTGTTGACTTTCCAAACCTTCCTTGTTAAGTTTACTAACAACTTTTCAACAAAGTTTCTTACTTCCTCCATTCAATATTTCGGCTAGCTCCCTCTCTTCAAAAATATGTTGACTTGTCAACTTTGATTTTACACAATTTTGCATTATTAATTATCTTATATTAAGCAATTATCTCATTGACTAATTAAAACCTTATATATCACCTTATTCATTTACTAAACAATTAGCCAATAATTACTTATTTAATCCCTTACTAATTGTTGACAATTTTATTAATTAGGATTAATTATTATCTCACAACTATTTTACTTACATGGGTATTTTATGCTTTACATAAAATATTAAAATTCACGGGGCTACTTATGCTCCCCAAAATTATATTAAATTTTGACTCATTATTTTCCAGGGAAATAAATTCCAAAAATTGTCTAAATTAGAGACAACATACTCTCTAAATTTTAATAATTATTTTACTGCCTCTTAGGATTTTTCATAATTTCTCTAAGTCATTTTATGCTCCACAAGGGCATTTTGGTCATTTCTGACACATTATTAATTTCTCCTAATTTCCAAGAAATTTTCCTTTAGAAAATAAGATAAATTTAACATTCCTTTTTGAAACCACATATTCACCTATTTTCAATAGGTATTATTTCCTAATTTATGATATTTATCATAAATACGATTTTTAGGGTATTACAATGACATATCTTGGTATCTTCAATTCACAGAGGAGAGAGCCTATGGTTTGGAAATTATGGGACTGGAGACAACACATGTTAGACAACACATGTTAGACAACACACGTTATTTTAAGTGCCCTTTAGAGGGGGGTTGTAGAACTCCCAATACTGTAGTTTGTTTTTATTTTGCTTTATATTACTTATTTCTGTTGTATCAAATATCTTCAATCTTGTGTAAGACTGTAAGCCACATATTCTTGGTAAGTTGGCTTTAATTTTTAAGTGATTGACATCAATTTGTATATCCTCCTCACTTTCGTTTGAAATGAAGTCATTTACAAAATAGTGTGCCTAATGGTTGATTTCTTTGCTTGTATAAATGCATAGGTTTATGCTTTACGAAGATAGACATTTATATATATGGTGCAGTATTTTTCTCTCACTTTTTTTTTCTTGGGTTGGAAGATCTCAAAGATTTTGTTGCCACTGTTTTCCCCCCTCGTTATGCCATTATTGCTTTGAGAACTTCCAAATTATGCCTCCGAGATCCTACGATTTGGCAATTTGTAATAAATAGGATAAAGGTGCGCTGAGAACCCCCAACTATTTTTTAAGATGCAACAAGCACCTTAAAATATTTAGGGATGCATGTTGTAAGAAATAGGCTTTAGGAATATGTATTATTTTTTTGATATAAAAGATGGCTAAAAAGCCAGTAAAATTACCACATAAATTACAAAGAAGGGGGAATTAATCCCAAACACTCTTGATCGACCTATGCTCTAAGATGAAAGGGACAAGTACTAAAAATAGAAGACTTAGATATACTTGTCTTAGCTAAAACATCAGCTATCATATTAATCTCTCTGGAAATAAGGATAACAGTAACATCCCAATCCCAAGCCAACATATCTTTGATTTTGCAAACCAGTAAACTGTCCGAAACTAAAGTAACATTAGACAAAATGGCAACTACATCAGCTGAATCTGATTCCAACTCAACCTTCCTTATACCCAAATCTCATACTAGTGATAACCCTTCCATAACCGCCCATAATTCAGCAATGAACGCATCACAGATCCCCAAACATTTGGTAAAGCCAGCGACCCA
The DNA here is from genome assembly GCA_025563575.1 of Acacia pycnantha. Lineage (NCBI taxonomy): Eukaryota > Viridiplantae > Streptophyta > Magnoliopsida > Fabales > Fabaceae > Acacia > Acacia pycnantha. The sequence goes on from JAMWYP010000153.1 coordinate 1,139,982, forward strand.
CAAACCAGTGGCGCTCCTCAGAACCCCACCACACCCTGCCTTAGAGAGTCTTGAGCTAACCGCACCATCCACATTAATTTTCCACCAGCCAACACAGGTTTTTTCCATCCCAAAGTATGCTGTGCCTCAATGCTCCCAAACTAAGGGGAAGGATCAGAGCAAATAGAAAACTATTTCCATATATGCAGAATTGTAATATCAGGTTTAGAGAAATTCTCTTCGAAAATGGATTGATTTCTCCATCCCCATAGCTTCCAAATAGCCACAACGAAAATAAATTTCCAGTATTTACCCACCTCCCTCCCTATGTTCCCTTTCAAATTCATAGCAATCCAGTCCCTCAATCCCACTAGAAAAAATGAAGAGATATGAGAAGGTTTAATGAGATTAAGCCACAATTTCTTGGCATATGGACAATCTCTCAGGATATGTAAAATGTCCTCCATACCATGGTTGCACGACCCACAACTAGCCGAAGATTGAGACCAAGAACTCCTCCAAAGATTGGTAGGGAGTTTGTTCAAGAATACCCTCCACATAAAAACTCTAATTCTTTCGGCACCTTCCCATTTCCAAATATCTTTAAATATTTTCGTCTTTAGTGAGGGGATTTTGTTCAACAAGAAAGTAGGCACTTTTAATAGTGAACATGCCATTGGTAGAAGGTCCCCAAACCATAAAATCCGTACCTGATCCTTCCCTCAGTGGAAGAGTAGCAGCAAGTCTGAGAAGAATCTCAGGAGTCACTAAATTGGATAAAGCAGTCAGATTCCACAGTCCACCACTTGCCCAATCAGCCATGGTCAACTGGTTTTCCTCATCAGTTGGTTTCCGAACACAAAAATCTTTAATACACTTTCCATCAATCAGCCATTGATCATTAAGGAGTTAACCAATTTCCCATCTTAAATTTGCCATTTAGTTCCCAAAAGAATAATATCCTCTTGAGAGCAAATAAATTTCCAAACCTTAGAATCACTAGGTCGGTAAGTTAGTAAGGATTCACTATCTCTAGTCATGTATCTCTGCTGCAAAATTTCAGTCCACAAACCAGTCTCACCTAAAATAAGTTTCCAAGCAATTTTAGCTCCACAAGCTCTGTTCATAGATTTAAGCCTACGGAAACCAAGTCCTCCAAATTCCCTAGGCCGAGTAATCTGCTCCCAGCCTATAGGGTGGAAGTGCTTCGCTGAATCAGAGTGACCCCAAATAAAATTACGTTGTAATGTCTCTACCTCAATACACACACTAGTAGGAATTATGGAGACCTGCATATGGTATAATGGAATAGAGCTAAGAACAGATTTAGCCAAAGTAATACGCCCAGCAGTGGAGAGACAATTAGCTTTCCAAGCTGATAACTTAGAACGAACTCGTTGTACTATATACTGAAAAGTATCCTTAGTCCTCTTGTTTCTGGAGAGGGGGAAGCCAAGATACCTTCCAATTTCACTGGAAATGTTCATTCTAGATAAGCCTGCAATTGCTTGCTTCGTAGACTGTGGCACCCTTGGGGAAAAAATATCGAAGACTTGGAGCAATTAATCTTTCCCCCCTGATGCTCTCATAAAAAAATCAAGGCATCTCATCATGGATTCAGCTTGCTGTAGCGTTGCCACACCAAACAGAAGTAAATCACCTGCAAAAAGAATATGGGAGATTTTTGGGCCATCCCTAGAAATATAGATGGGCTGCCAGCTACCCTCTTCAACTGCGTCACAGATTAAATGCGACAGTTTGTCCATACACAAAACAAATAGGAGAGGAGAAAGAAGATCTCATTGGCGTAATCCCCTGGAGGGCCTAAAATTCTCAGAATGGGTCCCGTTTCCAGATGATGCTATAAGACACAGAGGAGATACAGTTCATAATTAGATTTATAAAATCATCATCAAACCCCGCTTCCATAAGAACCTGCATCACAAAGTCCCAACATATACTATCATAGGCTTTCTCCAGATCCACCTTCATAGCCAAGAGACCCTTTTTGCTTCTGTTATTACTCATAATATGGAGGATTTCTTAACCCCCTATAATATTATCCTGGATGTGTCTCCCCTTAAGAAAGCTTGACTGGTAAGGGGAAATCAATTTATTCACCACATCTTTCAATCTTAGGGTAATGTTCCAAAGGCTGAAGATGAATTCAATGAGGATGACAGATGGAAAATAACTCTTAATAGCAGAGCCATTCTAATGCTCCAGAGTGCTCTTAGTCAAAAGGAGTATTTACGCATCTGCAATCTATCTACTGCCAAGGAGATGTGGAAAGCTTTGGAAATGACATACGTGTCTACTATATGTGAAGAAAACTCCTCAGACGAAGAAAGTAAGGAAGAAGTGAACGTGTGCTTAATTGCTGAAGAAGAAGAGCAATGTGAAAATGATGATGAGATACATGATTCTGAACCTACCTACGATGAACTATTGTCTGAATACAATGAACTATATTCTGAATTTGAAAAACTTGCAAAAGAGCTTATTGCCTCCAAGAGGAAAATTAAATTGCTCGAACAAACCAAAGATTTACCTCGAGTTTCAGTTTATGAAAACTCTATTTGCGAAAAATGTCCTGATCTTATAAAGAAAAACTCTTATCGTACAAAAACACTTGAGAAATTCACCAAGGGAAGTGAAATGCTCAATGTGATACTGAAAGCTCAAAAATTTACAAATGATCGATCAGGCATAGGATATAATCCTATTTTTGACAAAAGGAAAGGCAAAAAGAAAACTGGTGGAAAATCTTATTTGAACTATTTTCAGAAATCAGTTCATACTTCAAATCCTTTTGCTCATTGTAACTATTGTAACCGAAAGGGTCATAATACTTCATCATGCTCTCATAAGAAAGATAGAAGAGACAAACCTGTTGGTAATTATCAATGGGTACCCAAGGGAACTTATGTTTTCCCTAAGGCTCGAACTAACCCGGAAGGACCCAAGTATAAGTGGGTACCAAAATGTCCATCCATTGCCTTGTGTGTGCAGATTAATTCCAAAAATAATGGACATAAAAGTACAGAGAAGAACAAGATTCAAAGAGTCTCTTATCAACCGAAAAAGGGATCTTCACAAGTTCCAAGCAAAAGACACTTGGAGTCTATACCATTTGAGAGAACTTTGCAGACATCCATGGAGAAGTGGGCAAGAAAGGTCGATCCTCCAAGTACCTAAAGTAAAAGGTATACAATGGTAAAAACCTCCTATGCTATTATCAGTATTAATTATTGGGGTTTTATACTTTGGATATCATGAATATTGAAAACTATTTTAAAATTGATATCTCTCTTATTCCTTGAAAAACTATTTGATGATTTATTCATAAAAGGATTGCAATGTTCAAGAAGTTTAATTTTTATGCAGATATGATAATTTGCAAAGAAATTTCCTATATGAAGTCATGTTTAACTCAATATGCTTAATTGTTCTAATCTGATTATATTCCTAAGAGCATATGATTTTGTTCCTACATACTAACAATGATTGGATCCAAACAAGGTTGGATACCAAGAAAGAAAAAGTCTTACATGGTATTGTAGGATCAAAGAAAGCTCCTCAAGAAATCAATTACATTGTGAAATAATCTGACTCTTGAGGAAGCCGAAGAGGCAATGTTTGATGTTGATGATAAAGTAGGAGATCAATCTATCTTAATCAAGCAAACCCCTCTACAAGGACAAGAGAAATTATGATGATATTTAACCTTACCCTATACTGTACTTATGTGGAATTCATAGTTGGGTAATGAATACTTGTCCAATACTGCATTCCATTAGCAATCAATCATTTATGGCTATCAAAATCCTTCCTAGATTGCTAAATGGACCGTAAATGAATTTGTGCATAATCTTCTGAGTTTATGTTTTGTGAAATGCACAATTCTAAAATCTGTTTTTAACTCTTTCCGCTTTGTGAAAATGCATACAAAAGTGCCAAAAAAAACATTCATACTTTGATTACATTCAAATGATGTTTCAAAATCGGAAGTCAACTTTTTGTATGATTGAATGTCAGATATGCCTTAAATTTTGTCCAGTTGACTTTTCCCTATCATTCACATATTGACCTTTGTTATTTAATGTGATGTTTGATCTCCTCATTCTTTATTCTCTAATTAGTTGGACCTCATGCTCAATGAGTTGATCATATATGAGTTTCGAGCTTATCTTCAAGAAAAGAATCTAATTTGTGAATGTGTTATGCTTTAAGCATAATTTCTTAGTTGGCTGAGTTATTCCAAGATTTATAAATGTTCATTAGTGCATTGAATATTAATGCATTAACCATTAGTGGAATAACTTACTGGGATGATATTCTGGAACTCTTGTCATTTGACCGATGAGTTTGTGCTTCATCGTCCATCAATCCTAGTAGTCATTCTGTTACTCAAATACATCAACTTTTGTCTCCATTCGTTTCTGAGTAACTATAGCCATATATTCAAATTCTTGTCTTGACCATTCATATATTTCTAGATTCAATTCTAAGAGGCAAGATTATATCTTCATCATAGCAAAGTCATTATGCATACGTATCTCTATTGTGCTAAGCATGTCTTACTAATGCTTTATCTTTATGATCTTTGCTTTTGGGAAAATTCTTGTACATGTTAACTTCAATGTTCAACATGTTCTCCATCTGAAGCATTCTGATTTATTTTGATATATTGACTTCCACCATGTTTTAGAGTGAGCATTGATTTCAAATGTATTTCAAAACTGAATCTTTATTCATGAAAATTTTGAATTCATAATGCATTATCATGATGTGAAACAACTTTCAAAATTTGAAATAATTCTGATGATTCATTATCATTTTTGAAATTTTTATCTCATCTATGGATTACACGAGATTCATATCAACGACATCATTTCTGCTTAAAGTGTATTTCCAAATTGACATCGAGAAATAACATTCTTGAAATCATTTAGCTGTTACTTTATTGAACGTATTTGATTGGGATGCTCTATCTGATATATCTGATATCATAAATTTAGCAGAGTAATGTTGAACGATTTTCCTCTGATACATGCATTCTTATGAAACATACTCGAGTAGTGATGTTTATACTCGAGTAATAGCGGGTTTAATCTGTTTGGTGAGTGTTTCAGAAGAATGTACCAGAGTATTGGAATTGGGATACTCGAGTAAGCTCAAGAAAAATACTGATGCATAGATTCTGATATAAGTATACTCAAGTATATCATGGATGGTACTCGAGTAACGCTCCTGCAAACTGAGACAACAAATGCATCAATGAACAACAGAGGATTATGACTCAAGTAATTACGATATTACTTGAGTAAGGTATTGTATTTTGAAATAATATGCATATCTCATAGTCATGCTAGGCTAATTTGATTTTATTCATTTGATCCTATCTCATGAAATTTAGCTTGAGCACATCCTTGTTCTCCAAATGATTCTTATACGTTAAGCATTTGGTATTTGGTATCATTAAAAGGAACTTCATATTTTATTCATGGATTTATTAAGGGGGAGCTTCACATTCACTTGTGTTTGATATCTTAAAAGCTCATCTCCCTTATTTGAAGAAAACCTTTTTAAGCTCACTCATCTATATTCACTATGTTTTATTAGTTTTGATGATGAGTTAATCTTATATTTGAAAATATCTTATATTTTCCTTTCATTACAATAATTAGAAAATATTATTTAGAAAGGAATATTCTGATATCTTATTGCACTAATAATTCTCCCTTGCAAGAAAATTTTACAATTGTGGCAGGAGAATTAAGTCTGTGCAAGAACTTTCCTTAATGCACTACAAGGAGAATCTATCAAATTAAGGAATAGTGCTTTCACGTTCCATCATTCAGCTGAGATATACTCTATGAAGAGTTCCCTGAAGAAAAGGCAAGAGATGGAAGCTGAGTACTGACCATACTCTTTCATACGAGATAAAACTCAAGCCAGTACCTTAGTCTCACTCCACATCTCAAAGGCTATTCAGAGCACATCACGGATCTCACACAACAAGAAAAGAAGCAAATGGACTTCACAGACAGATCATCAATTTACAAAAACCAACATGAGCATTTCTAAACTCTACTTTTTTATATTCAGTAGAAATTTTGCACATGTTTGGTATCTATATGCTTTAATTGTGAAAGATGTTTTTGAAAACCTCTCTAAATTCTCTCAAATGTGTTTTTCATAAAAACATTCCAAATTGCATCATATTTAGAATGAAAATCGGGGAGAGAAAATTGTTGTCTTGATATATGATTAAGGAGAGAAGTCATTTCTAACTTATTCTCATATTTGCCTCTCCATCTATATTTCTTCTTTACCTCAATCTTTTTGCTACTGACAAATAAGGGGGAGAGAAAGGCAAGAAAAATATGTGATCTATTATATTTTCATATTCAAACATATTTTTCTTAATGTATTTGTCATCATCAAAAAGGGGGAGAATGTTGGTTCTGATTAGTTTTTGATGATGTCTTATATAGATGACATTAAGAGCAAAAAGATTGTATATTATATTTATCTTCTACATTGACTAACTACGGTATATTTGATGTAGATTAGTCCAATATTAATTATAGAGATTAATCAAGAAAGAAGAAGAAAGAAAGAAGAACTTGCTCCATGTGAAGAGATTAATGATGTGAAGTTTAATGATGGAGATTAATCAAGATGAGATTTGGAAGAATGAAGAACTTGCTGAATATAATGAGAATATCATTATTAATGTTCCTAGATTAATACTAGAAGTCTCCACGGTGATATGGAAGTTGGAACGACTCAATTCGGAGTTAAAATAAGCAAGTTCAAGCTTCCGGATGAATACGGGTTTGTTGGAGGGCATTTATGTAATTTCAGTTGTTGAAGAAAGAAGAACTTGTTAAATATCATGAGAATATCAATATTCAAGTTTTTGTGATCAAATAGAAGTTGGAACAGTTCAATTCGGAGTTAAAACAAGCAAGTTCAAGCTTTCGGATGAATACTAGGTTGTTTTGGGGCATTTATGTAATTTTAACGCATGAACAGTGCCATTTTACCAAAGGTTTATAGAGAAAGGATGAAGGAAGAGAAGGAAGGAGACGGCTGAAGAAAGAAAGAAGGACGCAAGAACAATTCTGATTTTCATCTCTTTTCTTTTATTTTGTTAACCTAGCCATGCTTGGCTAGTCTTCTTTAGTAGTTAGGGCAAGGATGAACCCTATGCGAATTTGAGTATTTGTTTGAATTCTCTACTGAACGTTATTTACCATGATTGAATGAATTATCTTTGCTTAAAGATTTCTTAAAGATTGATCACCTTTTAGATTGTTCATAGGTTGGTGTATGACAATAGAGATGTTGGTGCATTTAACTAGAACCGTTAATTCATTGTAGAGTTGCATGACCTAGACATAGGCTTACGAGTTTATGCGATCTCATAATTCTGGTTTATATAATCTTTCCAAACAATACTAAGACATTAGGTTGTTTTCAAAGATAACGGACTAAGGTAGCGTCAAGACATTGAGACTTAGTCTAATTTTAGAGAATTGATCGTCAATCATGGGAATAATAATCAATTACGGATTTAATTCAAATACTTAGAGGAACATAGGGGATTCTATGCCCTAGCTGCGTTTTCTCTATCAATTTTCTTTTCTTTTAATTAAATTCAATCTAGTTTTCTCAACTTAAACGAAATTGTGAAATTAATGCCTAACTAAAGTTTGTGATACTAAGTCCTCGTGGGAACGATACTTTTCTTATCACTTTATTACTTGATACGGCCCGTATACTTGCGGAGTTATAGGCTTTAAAGTTTTGCCCTATCAAGTTTTTGGCGCCGTTGACGGGACTTATGTGCCACAACTGTCTTGGTTAGAATTGATTGAGCATTAGTAGTTTAAGTTTGAGTTTGTAAATATTTTATTTTATTTTTTCAGAAATTTTTTTTAAAAAAATGGATTTCAATTGGCAACCAACTGGTCTTAATGTTGAGAAGGAGATGAATTCTTTGTCTTCTACACAAGAAGGATCGATTGCTATTTTAAATTCTTTGAATGAATATAGGCAACTTAAAAGGAGCATAAATGATTTTGCGAGGGAAAATAATTCTTTAAGCCTGACGACCACTTCTTATGCTGATAATGATTATTGTGAGGAAGTTGAAGGTTTGGAATCACATGAGACTATGGATAATGTAGAAAATGATTGTGGGTTTGAAATTGATTTAGATGAGAATAGTGAATGTCTAGAAGAGGTTCCGGCTGTGGAGCCTAAGGATTGTGATGTTGGTGATCAAATTGATTTAGATGAGAATAGTGGATGTTTAGAAGAGGTTCCGGCTGTGGAGCCTAATGATTATGATTTTGGTGATCAAATTGATGTAGATTCCCCCACACTTAGACCTTTGTACTCCAGAACAAAGGCAATTGAGTACAAAATTCCAAGTTCAAAACACTAATGTATCTAAAAGAAGATCAATTTCATAACTAGAAAACAATGGATTAATCAATCTAATTCATCAAGCCAACACTAGTCATAATCAAACGATGCAAATAAATTAGCTGACCATACAATCCAAAATATTAAAATGAAGCACAAGAGGACTCTCAAGGTATTAGTGTTTCACTCATCTCACCTCATTGGAATAATTTCACTCTAGCTCACTTAATCAACACCTTACCATAGGCTTGTAACAACTCTCACATCTCCACTGTTGCTAGCAATTAATGTAATGAATCAAGAGGACTTTAAAGGCTTGTAATGATGGATGAAGGCTAAATGGAAAAAAATAGTTTATATGCAAGTCACAATTAATAACTAAGTTCATAGCATCTAAATAACTTTACAAACTTTTGCCAATTCTTTTGAAAATCCATGAACAAATGCCTTCTTCATTTATTTTTTTGTTTTTTTTCTTTTTAATACCCTTATTTCTTTCTCTCTTTCTCTTTTTTTTTTTTTTTTCAAACTATACTCACTTTTTTTTTTCTTCAAATTTTTATTGGCAATTCTCTTTTGATTTGTAGAATACTATGAACACTATGAGTAATGACATGCATATAACATAGGAAAGGCTCAAAGGGGAAAGCAAAGGGTACATGAATGTAGGTTTGTGTTTGGGTGAAAATGGTTTCGAATTGAATGCCTCTTTCATTTCCATCACAATAACGCAAATACCGTTTCGAAAAAGAGTTGAAACAAGTTCTAGAAGGTGAAAAACCAAGTGAACATGCACACATGAAAAGACTTTAAGGCTCAAATATCCTTCCAACAAGGTTTTCTCCAATGCTCACTCTAACAAAATCAATTGCATGGTAAACCAACCACAAAACATCTACTTAACTATTCCAAGTGTTAACCTTACAAACACAACCAATCAAAACATTGCAATCAACTATAATCATGCTTAACTCTTAAATGCACTAATGATTTATAAACTCTCATTTTCAAAATAAGGAGTAAGCAAAAATCCAATTGTGGGTTCATTTCTCTTCCCATTCACTTAAAAAGCAAAATATGGTTTTAAAAAGTTGCCAAAACACTAGATCTCATGAAAGCTCAAATTTTTTTTTCTAGTTTTAGGCATTTTCTCATTTAAAAACAACCATTTAATTGGGACTCAAAATGTATTCCCCTCCCCCACACTTAATCAACACATTGTCCTCAATGTGAAAAATCACTCTAAAGAGAATGATAAACAAGGTAAAATTCAAGGCACAATGGTAATTAAGTAGGGTAGTGACCAAGAGAATGCAAAGCACACATAGGGGTTCTTATTCTACTTACTCAACTACATTATTTCTACTTTTCTACTGGATTGTGTCCTCCCCCACACTTATCTTCCTCATACAACAATTAAGCCCAAGTGATCATAGGAATTAGGAAGAAAATAAGTGAGGAAAAAGACAACCTGTGTTAGAGTATCTTAAGTCGCTTGAAGGAGAAGTTCTCATCGCCAATGAGAATCATGCATTTGTCTTTAAAAATATCTTCTCTTCTATTGAATTTCATTGTTGGAGGTGGCTCAGGATCAATCAGGAAAGAAGACAAGCAAATAGCAGATCCCATCCAAAAATAGCAAGATGGAGAGATTTCAAGTGACGTAAATTTATTTTAGGAACTAAACTCTCCAAATAACTATCACATCCAAGGAAATCAACGACACTCCCGTCAAGAGGGTTGCATTGTGAAAATTCTCTTGTGCTTGCAAAATGGAAGGTATGGAATCCAACTTAGTGTTGGAGTATACTACATCATTATTGCAATCACAAGAGATGGAAAGAAAAAGATTGGAAGAATGAAGAGAATTTTTGAAATTGTCACCACCCGAGGGCTCCAAAATTTCAAAGCAATCATTTTTCTTTTCTAAATCGGGTGGCAAATCACAAGATAAGACTTGTTGGAAAGATTCATCAATATGTAGAATTTTATCAATCAAAATTTCAGAATCTTTGTTGCCAACAAGACTACAAGGAGGTGATCCAGTGGGAATTTTATGCATTTGGTATTCTAGGCTATGATCTTTCTCACTCATATCAACAACATAATCCACAAGTAATGCAGAATCACTAAGCAAGTCAGAATCACCAAATAATGCATCATTAATATCAGTGCAAATAGGACACCATGCATTATTAGCACATGCACAAATGAGAGAATCACTAACAGATGCAAAATCAGGACAATCAACATGCCATTCAGCTAGAACGTCATCAACAACATTGGCATCTATGCTTGATTCAACCTTTCCAAAATTGACATGCTTACTATCATCAATAGTACAAGAGGATGCATTCTGATCAATGGTAGAGTCAACCACTTCACTAAATGCTTTCTTTCGAAGCTCAACAAGTAAATGACATTTTCATGATAACAATCTACACATATTTTATATTCCTCACAAGAGCATGAAAGTGTGTCATTCACTTTATTGCAATCATCACTAGTACTATGAAGAGAAGCATTTTCTACGCTTAAAGCATCACATGTAGAAAGCGGAGTACACTCATCAACAAGTACAATCGAATCTCTACTACTAAAGCCAATTGGTTGAGCAATTACATTTTCAAACAATTGAGGGGATTCAACAATGATTGCCTCGTCCACCTCATCATCGCTCAAATCATGAATTGCTTCATTAGTTAGAGTAGTGTGAGAGCCTACTTCTACAGGATAAGATCATTACCAAATGGGAAGGAAGACTCTTCAATGTGCTTTTGTACTTGCGTCACTTCTTGTGCATGTGTGACCATGAGAGAATGGTTTTCTTGAAAATTCATTTGCAACACTTGTGATTGTTGTTCAATTTCTTTTCCTAATCTCTCACTCATTTTCACTTGGTGTTCCATTCTTCTAAGAATAGATTCCATTTCTTGATGAAAATTGTCCTTATGTGACCACTCCTCATTTATAGCCCAAGCCGTTTGATTTTGAAAATCTCCAATGACTTCACAAAGGGAAGATTCTTGGTTGGGCACACATGGTTGAGAGTGAGGTCCATAAGGTGGCCCAAATGAGTATAAGGATTCATAAGATGGATGGTATGGTTCGGGAGTGGGATGAAAGGAAGGATGGTATGGTGAGTGAGAGGGTTGATGATATTGTTGAAATGGAGGTTGGTGGAGTGGTTCATGTAATGGGTGGTGGGATGGGCCATGACATTCTTGATTGCCTACAAAAGAGTGAGAATTGAAAGGTAGATTATGATTGTCATAAAACCAAGCCATGAAAGTTCAATACAATTAATTCCCAATGAATTACAAAATAAGTATCTATCTATAAACTATAAAAACTAAGAAAAGGAGTCTAAGAAAATTCAAATGCAAATGAAAAAGAAAAGAAGAAGATTTTTTTTTTTTTTTTTAAAAATGACAAAAGATGCAAGTATGCTATGAATTAACTTGGAGACATGGTGAATTCAAACAAATAAGCTCAAAATCATATCAAATTTAATACAAACACACCACACAGAAGCTACCAAGTCAAGACAATGCAATAATGCAATGAATGCTATGCAAGCTACCTAAATGCAAAAACCCTAAACTATATGCAATGAAAAATAAAAAAAAAATGTAAAACTAACAAGCTTCACACGAGAAACCCCTTGTCAAAAGTAAATTTGACAATTAGATTACCTAGGAGCCAATTACTTAGCTCCCGGCAACGGCGCCATTTGATGAAGACCTTTTGTCATTAACCTTGGGGTCCACAATCAACAATTAACCAAGGATTGCGTATAGGCAAACCTAGGATCGTTCTCTCTTCTCGAGGAGCCTTTTATTGAATCCTAAGTAATCTAAATGTCATGCAAATGCAATGGAAACAAAGGGGATTGGGTTTTGGATTTTTAAATTAATAAACCAAAATCGAAATGCAATTTAATTAAATGCTAACTATTATTTTTGGTATTTTTTGTAAAATGGAATGGAATATGAAAAATGGAAATATAAATGATGGATGCATCTTGGTAATGAAGAAGTGACAATCCTTGCTCAAAAATTATGGAGTTAAAACTCATTAAGTCCTAATTGGAAAAACCTCAAGACATCACCTAAGTCCAATATTCTCAATTAGTAATAGCTCTTACGATCGTAACTAACTACTACCTTTTGAGATATTGTTTAAAACCACTTAATGTGCAATTAAGATTGGAATAATGTAAACATGAGTCTTCTTGGAATTGAGTACCAATCAGTCCCTCAAATGCACAAATCAACCACATTAATTAGACAATATCAAGCTAACCAACATAGTCTCTTTGCAACTACAAGTAATTCAAATACATATAATCTTCATATTACAAATCCAATCTCGTCACAAATATCAATCCATAAGAGACAATAATCATTAATCTCACCCAGAATCATACACAACAATTCCTAAATCTAGGCAATCGTATATAAATCTAGACTATGGAATGATAGGAAACTCCCTATGTAGTCCATAGAGCTCAAGAACAATTCATCATCACCAAGAAACAAACAGAGAATCAGCCCCTCATCACTTTCAGAGCACTGGCCGGAAAATGCATATACTCGCCGGAATCTGGGAAAATTCGCCGGAAAATTCAAGCTCTCGCCGGAAAGTTGCAAATTCGCTAATAAAGAAGGGAACTCGCCGGAAGTTCCAAGAGAAGGCCGATGAAGGTGCTTTGGAAGAACAAATAAGGTCGCGGCACCAAGTCCGGAAGGTTGAAAGCTGATCGATGGTGATTTTCT